>JARYHS010013630.1:79314656-79473491 GCA_031002005.1 Vandiemenella viatica
ATCGAAAATCATATCGTCATTTGGTGGGAATGATTATAGAACTAAATCTATATGGCCGGACGGGTTTTAATTCGGCGTCCCTACCGAATGCCAGTCCCAAGTGTTACCTCTAACCCATCATGTTACCCTCACGATCAGCGTTCTGTCCTTACATTTTTTTTAAATCCAAACTACATAACTTCATTGGAAATTTATAACTACAGAAGGATCCCAACTACGTTCTTGCTAGTTAATCACTAAGAAAAATTTTAACTTAATTTACTGGAAGGTTTCTCCATATTCTCAAACAACCGTATTTGCGATTGGACCTTGGTTCTTGGAGACCGCGTCAGTTTTGTAACATTCGATTTGTTTATAAAGCAACTTGGTATATATATATATAAAAACGTACAACCGATTCAATATTTTTAGTTTTTGACACTCTGCAAAGTCAGAGGTCATTCGGGGTATGATGTTTTTTTTTTTATAACTATGCAAAATCTTATCTTAATACATTTGACGTTTTTTCTGTGTCCTTAAACATCCGGTTTTTTACTTTTGTCCTTGTTTCTGGCAGAACGTGAAGTTTTTTTTATCATGCGAGTGCTTTATGAAGCAACTTGTGATATATTCAATGGGCCTTGCACCATGATTCGTGATGATCATCTTCATCTTTTACAAAAAATTTCGATACAAATTAATTCAAAACTGTTATTTTTATCTCTCTTCCAATGTCACAGATCATTGAGGATAAAAACGGCATGTACAAAGCTTGAGGAATAATGTGCTTGTTCATTGTACAAAATTTTAATCCGTTTGCCTGTTTAGATCTTTTGACCTTTAAGGATCCTAGTCAGAAGCTATGGAAAGTTGAAAACAAACTAAACAAAGTTAAGTCTTCAACGTTAGGTTTGCAAGTGTTGATACAAGTTGAGAAAGTTTCCAATAGATGCTTCTTCACACTCGATGAACAGCATGATTTGAAAAAGTCGGAATTATGCCGAGATACCACTTACCTCCACTAAGGGTTTTTATTCAGAGGACATATTTTGACAAACAATGTTTCTTACTGCCAGAATGAGCTATCATCGTCAGTTCTGAGCATTATCACTATTTTTATGTCTGAAGTTGTTGTAGTATTACAACCGGAGGGAAAGCGCGGAGATTTTTATGCTCGTTAAAACACAAACTAGTTTGATAGTTAACGTGAAGTCTCCATCAGCTGTCGGAAATTATGTTTTATATGGGATCCACTTCAGTGTTTGAAATTTCTCCACAAAACTGAAAAAATATATTATATTTGAGCTACAGCTTATTTTATAGGTAGCAGATAAAGTGAAATACATGTTAGAGCGCGTGATATACAATTTGAGTTAATTTTAAATTCATTCCACACTAACATATTCGTTATTGAATTGAAGTTTGGTCTCAGTATGTCTACTTACATTTCTATCAAGAGCCATAGTATTTTCTATGCATTGTTACAATGTTGCTAGTGGTTGTAACTTTTAAGGTGATTGCAATCTAAATAAACTATTAATTCTTTTTCAAATGTAACTTGTGCATGCTCGTTCGTTTCCAGTCAAGATGATCTCCACTGTAATACTTAAAGACTTGCAAGAGTAATAAACTTTGTATTTTTGAAATTTAATTCCTTTTATCTGTCTTATCTTCCTCCGATCCAACAACAATTCCGACCGTGTTAAAAATACTCGGACAACGTTCCAATTCGAAAGGTCCACTTTTTAGGCAGGATCGAACTATTCATAACATTCTCTTTTACGCCAACAATAACCCTCAAAAGATCCTCTATTTCTGAACAAATGAATCTAAGCGGATACTCTCTGTCTCATCGGCTACTCTTTGCAAATCTCTCGCTAATTCTGTTTTAAGGGCTTGTTACGTCCATCATCATATTTCATATACCTAGAAATATTTCAACGTTACTTGATGGGCGACATTAAGATTCATTCAACACATTTAAATGAAAAAGGCAGTTGCAATAGCTATTTAAATACGGGTTTGGATGGTAATGTCCATGGAAGCCTACGTTTATAAAATCGCAATCCCGTACCCTGATTAATTTTAATGGTCTATATTCATCTGTTTTTGTAAAAAAAAATGCAGAAACTTGATAGTCCAGCCTGTATGAACTGACATTCATTTTCATATAAGTTATCAATAGGAAGAGGAAATATACTATAGGCTTCATGACAGATCGTAAATTAATATAGTTATGTCAAGTTTTATGATTCTCTGCTATTCATTAGACAAAAAAGTAAAGGACTGTGTTAATAATTGTTATCAGTGGTGGTGGTAATTTTTATTAGCTTCCAATCTTATTTACTGTAATTGGGATTTTATTGCTAATATATGAGCATTTTTTGTATGTAGGTTGCAGTAAAAACAGCATTGCCATAACACAAAAAAATTCTAGTAGTCACTTAATTGTGGGCATTTTAAAGTACAACTGGAATTAAATAGCTACTATAACGTCGCTATTTACTTAAAATGCTCATTGTAATTCACCTTTGTTTATCACTATGTAATACAATTTTAACTGATACAAATTAATCTTTATCGAATTAACTTGCAGTAACTGTTCGGAGTAGCTGGTTCGCCATTTGGCTGCAGGATTATGAGAAGAAAATGATCTAAATACACTGGTGGAAATTAAAAGTGCAACATCCAAGCGGAGTTGGGATAAATGAATCAAATCTGGTCCCACGTATCCCGATATGAAGAATATTAAATGATACAAAATTAAAATTTTATGGAACTATTTAATATGCAAAATTGTTATATTTTTTAGAGTAAAAGTGGTGAACAGTATGTCGTAACATAACATTTTTTTTTGTACACGAGAGACGACGCCTCTACAACAAATGTCTAACTGTGAGACAGGTCGGAAATTAGCGTGTTTGAAATGGGTGCATCAAATCATCAAATCTCCTTAAGGATTGGCCGTAGGGCAATGTCAGTATACATATTTGTTACGCAGTAGCTGAAAGAAATCTCTAGTAGTCCTAGAGCAGGCACAGATTCATATAGGTGGACAACAACACGTGAAGACGACAAAATGTGTAGGTGGCTGCTGCTAGCAGACGGGTGACTGCAGGGCAGGGCCAAGCAGTGGTTACGAAGAGAGTCACCCACCTGACAACTGTAAACCAATGGCTGGAATCTGGGTTACACTCTCTGACCCCTATACAATGTGTACCATTGACCCGTGATTTATCTGTAAATTGACAACTTTCTACATCCCACAGAACCAGTCTCTTATGTTGAGATCAATGAAAAATGAATGTATTGTATTAACATGGTTTCATTAACACTTCGCCTTACGTGGTGGAATGCAAAACGCAAGTGGACACGTGAGTGGCGTACATTTTTCTTTAGAGACGACGCTAGATTTCTGTCAGTGACAAAGTGATAGTCGACAACATGTACGCAGGCGTAGTGGAGGAACGGCTCCATAATGTGATTTCAGAACGTCACACAGGTCCTGCCACCGGTGTCATGGTTTGAGAGCCAATCAGTTTCGACAGCAGGACTGAGTTGGCTGCTGTTGAAGACATGATGACAACCCACCACTATGTGGACGGGGTGCTGCACCCTATCGTGATGCCTCTCGTGTCTACCATCCAAATAGCATCTTCTAAAAGGATGCTTGTCCTCATAATGCGACCATCGCCTTGCAAGTGATTACGATCACAATTTGGATCACACGGTCCCTAGATTGGTCCCCAAAAGAGCATGTCTGGGATGCAAGGAATAGTGACATTACGTTAAATGATCACCCAGTACAAACTGAGCAATAATTTACTGCACAAGACGTACAGGCGTAGAGAAACATACCTCAGAAAGACGTCCGAATACTTATTGATTCTGTGCAGGCAAGGATCCACGAATATAAGGTGGTCGCACTTCTTACTGACAACTGTATCTAAAGGTAACAAATTTAGCCTGATCCATTTCAATTTGTTATCAATTCTTCTGGGTACGAGCCTGGACATATCTACAAAGTTTCCTAAAATTCCATCATTCCTCTTTGGGTATAGCATTTTTAATTTCTGCCAGTATATGATACATACGTACGTTGATGGTTTGCAATGTTTTCAGCCTTGATTATATATTAATATTATTGGTTGTTCTATTGGTAAATAGGGAGGATAATCTAAGAAAATATTTTTGCCCAAAGTTCAGCATTTATCAGAGTGAGAACTTATCGTAGACTGAATTTGTAAATCTCTAATAAATATAGTGACTGTTGTATGAATGTATATTGATGGTGTAATAAGATCCCCGATATTGTTACAACAGATACCATTTGAGCCTCAGATAGGAAAATATAACCGAGCCAGATGGGTAGATGTATCGTTCGGTCTTGGTATTTGAGAGAAAGTGGTTTTGAGTCTTTGTCACGACATCTAGATATTGGTTTTTCATGGTTTCCGGCTGTTTCCTTCAATAGGCAATGCTCAAATTCCCTAAACAAAAAAGTAAAATCACAATGAAATGAGTCACTTTCAAAAACAATCTTTGAAAATATTTTTTAATACATTTTAAACAATTATATTGTTAGGGCATAACTAATAAAACCTTCATTTGATTGAACCATAAATGTTTTTGATCTAGTAGTTTCAAGATATTTTGAAGAATTTTTTTAGTAATGAACAAAAAATTTACTTATACTTTCGCTTTAATTTAAACGATTATACAACTGTACCTGACGAGTATGTAGTTACAAATGTACTAATACCTCAAAAGTCTAAAAATACGAAAATTATCAAAAGACGTTCAATCCACTAGCAGCTGCAGCTATTGTAAATTCTTCTTCATCATCATCTTCTTCTTCCTGTCCAATACATGGTGGTCTTCTTATATCTCCTGCCTCTGCGATTGTATTTGAGGATTTTTCGTGCTGTCCGGTCCGTCCTTATCCGTAGTACATGGTCTAGCCAAGATGTTTTCTAGTTATGCACAGTTTGGAAAACTGGTTTAATTTTGAGTTCATTAACGATTTCCACTGATGTTTATCTGTCCAGTAGTATTTAAGCAGGTGTTCTTCTTATGAATCGTATTCAGCATTCACTATGGTCCGTTCATCATCTTTATGGAGTATCCAGGCCCACTGCCATACAGTAGGGTAAGCTTAGCCAGGATGTTATTTAGCCTGATTCTTGTGTGCCGTTGAAGAGATGGTCTGAAGATGCGATTTATTATTCCTGCAACTTTCCTGAAGTATGTGATTTTTTTTGCATATCGTTTTCTAGGATGAAGCTGAGGTTGTATTAATTAAATTCTGATACTTGGTCTGTGAGTATGCTTTATAGTGAACTTTTTTTTTCTCTTGTGACCTTTTCTCAAGAAGACACAACTTAGGTTTTATGGAAGGAAATCTCCATGTTGCAGTCTTTTGCTCGCTTATGAAAGTTATTTAGCCATCTCTGCAGGTCATCTGCAGATTTTTGCTCCTGTGCAAACAGTAAGATGTAATGTGTCTAATGTAATTTATTTATTTAAAGGTTTATTTAGCCTGGCAAGATTAGGGCTGTCAATGTATCTATTTGTCATAAAATTAAAAACTATAATCATTCATCTCTTTACCCCGTCAAAATTTATTTTACCTCTGCTAACACCAGTCGTTATCACGCAAGAAGAAGCATTCCACTTGTGATAAGATCTTGCGAGGATATTAACCTTGTGGTAATGAATACAAGCAGAAACTCTCCCTTCCTTCCTTCCTTCCTTCCTTCTCGCAAGAGACACCTACAAGCCATTCCGCAAGCGTGCGGGGCGGCAGCATTTCCCACGCGACTGCTCGTTACAGGGCTGCCGCCTGTAAAAAATTAACGAGGTCGACCCAACGCCTGCGGGGAATTAGAACCCTGCTTGCCCGCTGCAAGGCGGTGTCCGCTTGCATATGCGATCCGCTGCGCTGCTGATCTGCTTCGAGAAATTCCTTTCGTGTGCTACAATCTTGGTCGCGACAGTGATTTTTTTAGTAAAGTAAACGCATGTGACATTATTGATCGGGAGATCCCGAAGGAATATCAGCCGCTTGCGTGACAGATTTTCGATTATGTAGAGCATTCTGCGTCTTTAGTGGCTAGACATGCAGTTTAACGCTGAATCAGAAACACGAAACCCCTTGGCGGGACTCATGCGATCAAACACACTGTTGAAAAATCCTGGCCCCATCGGGATTTGAACCTCAGACCGGACCCCAAACTTTTAATTTTGCTTGATCAGTGCTGCCTTCTTGGGATATAGATGACTTATTTTTAACACATCGAAACACATAAGTGAATGTAGGAATTGAATTATGAGAGATCCAAAGATTAAAAAAAAATAAAAAAAAATGCAAAGCTGCGAGCTAAATCTTGTAACATTACTATGGGCATTTGAGTTATCTTATTTGCAAGGAGTATATTGGTGATGAGTAGAGACCGGATTATATGTAACATAAAAAACTAGAAATATGCATACAAATATGCATGAAAAATACTTAAAATATGCATGAAAGTGTCAAAAAGTATTAAAATATGCAACATTATATATTTTAAAAATGGTAATTTTTAATTTCAAAATCAACATTCAGTTAGTAAGTAGTTGAATAACATATTTATAAATTCGATAACTGACGATTATTTAACATTTTTTCTACTTTGTAAACGTAAGCAATAGGGTACTGTTCCAAATATTCAATAGTAAGATTGTTTCTTCGATCTTTCAAAATATTTTTACAAGCAGAAATGAACCGTTCCACATTCACTGAGGTAAATGGACGGTATTTGGATTAGCAGTCATTGTTTTTGGAAAAAGTTAACTCCTGCCATTAATAAAACTATCAATTGACACGAAGGTTCAAAACCTGGTTATTGTTCAAAATATTTTCAAACATACTTTATGTTTACACAGGAATACCTCTGGCAATGCGAAGTTTATTTGGTGGAATTTATTCATTAACTGAATAGATTCAGTCAACACTAAACCTCGAGTTTTAAGCTTTTAAATTATGTGGGAAAAATGAGTGCTAATCACAGCTATGGCGTTAATACTAGAACTGCTAAATGCTTCCTTATATTGACAAAATGTCAATAGCCTCTGTGCTATCAAAGTCGTTTACTATACCTTTAATGGCATTGAAATTACCATTGTAAAACAGTACAGCTTAACTCACGTTACCCATCGAGTTATCACTGGTTCCGGTGGTAAAGGCATATGTAGAAACTTGTTTTTATCAGCATTACTACGAGAACGTGCCTTAAGAGACATTTTCTTTGTTATTAATCAGTTTATTTACATTGCCCAAAAGTGGATCGTACTTCCTCAGCGAGTCGTCCTACTTCGTGAGCAAAGCACGTCACTTGAGTAAAATTGGTATTAAATACTTGAGGGCTTTGGCAGCCTTGATCATATAGGAGCAGCATCGAGAGAAACATAAACATTCAGCAGAAGAAATACTTTTTATAACCCTCATTCACATATCTGGCGAACGTAAAATAATCTGTCTTTTCAAGATCTTTGCAAGCCACCAAAAGGAAGAAGGTCGGAGTTTAAATGCACTGACAGTTAAGTTGCAATGCAATGACCACAACTATAGGTTGTTACGTCGGCTGAAATCCAAATAATGCTATTCATGTTTCATTGCTTATTTCTTCAAGAAGATGTAATTTTTAAGATATGTTGCTTCACGAGTTTTATTTTGATTCCAGCAATATTTTTATAGAAAATCTTTGAAGTATGGATTTGTAAGTTTTGAAGAGGAATATTACATTCAAACAATGTTTCACATAGATCCATGCTAAAATTATGTTTTAGTTTGCCTTAGCGGCTACAGCTACTTTGCCACTGTTAAAAGTTGTTGTCGTGGGCCTTTCTTATACAGGACCTGTCTCGCCATGGTGGTCTATTTGAAACTTTTTTGTGCACGAAATCTTTTTCTCGCAAACTCGACAGTATAAAACATTTCCGTCGTATATAAATGTTCGAGGATAGTCACTAGCCACGAAAAGGCCACTTTCTTTCAGGAGCATGGTATATATTAATCCTTGTATAAATAAATAAAAATTAAACATGCAGTGACCCCGCGAACAATAGCATGCGTAATCTGTCTGGTAGGAAGAGTGCTGCAGTAGGACGCGACGCAAAGCGGCATGATCCGTCTTTATCCTGTCGTGAGATGGTTTTACTTGGCCACATAACAATATTATATAACAAAACAATAGACGCACGACCGCTAAGAGCCGTGATGTTAGTAGTTTTGTCAGATACAATGTAAGATTTTATTTATTAACTAGGTACACTACCGAAAAATATTGTAAATATAGCGAAAATATGAATCATCACTAGGTTTTAGGTAAAATATGCAAAACCGGTGAAAATGCTCTTAATATGCAAATGAATGCGCAAACATTCAAATACATATAATCCGGTCTCTAGTGATGAGGCATGGAAAGATATTGGTGTAAGACTGAAAAGTAATGCAAGGAATGGTAAAGATGACCGTGACCACAAGCTGGCACTCGATTTCAAGCACAAGGGTGTCGGAAGATTCTCTTTTTTAGGTAAGGGTGTCAGTGATTGGAATAAATTACCAAGAGAAGTGATGAATATATATAAAAAAATGTTGAAAAAATTTAAAGTTAAAATTTGTAGAGGGCAAATGTAGGTAGGTTCAGGAAAGGGGAACGATGGGAGTGTTGGAAAATTGCAATGGAGCGCGCGCTCCATCGCAGTTTTAATTAATTAAATAATTAAAAACCAGAAAGATTCATTAACCTTTTGTTGTGTATATGTATTGTGGGGGCTGCATTTTAGAAGCATTGAGGATGACTTTTGTCAAAACGGAAGTGTTAAGGCTTGTAACAGTTTTCGCTTGGAAAGTTAGTGGAAAGTTTCGCTTATTGGATAACGGGGGTGCAGTAGTATAACGCAAACAGTGAGAAAGGAGTATTAAAATGGCGGTGGTCAAGCGCAGGAGGATCGTCGCGTGTTTTTGCATATTTCGTTTTCAAAAGTATCGTAATTTACGGGAGTATGGAGAAATCTGTTTTGTCCGAGGTGAAATCTACGGGTCCAACCTAAGATTAAGGGTTAGGGAACGGGAAGGAGTTCGGCCATGGCCTTTTAATTGCAACAATTACTGTATTCGCCTGAAGGGATTTCGCCAAACCATGGAAAACCGAAATCCAGGATGGCCAGAGAAGATTTAAATCCTCGTCCTTGTGAACGCCTGGCAGGTGCGAAATTACCTACTACCTGGTTCGATCGAGAAATCTGTTTCAGCAGTGTCGCGATTCTCGACAATTTCGGAACTGGAGTACCATAAGAAAATTTAAGAGCACGGAAAACAAAGATTTGCAACGACATACTGCCGGAGTCGAGTGTATCTTTGATATACAGTAATTTTATTTCCTCGTAGCGCTTATTCTTCAAAGCATTTGTAAAAAAACTCTGCATACCGCTTACGAGTAAATTAACATTTTTATTGCTGACAACTGGTAAGATTCTGTGGAAAATAAAGCAACTTGTGAACAGTGTTGCAGTGTAACCAGGGGTGTGGCCTGTCGTTTTCTTTTGATGGAGTGAACGTGCCTTTATCTACATGTCCATCCGATACCAGAGACCTGTACCAGTCTGGCAGCCGTTTATTTTAAGTGAATTGAAACATTTCCTCTGACTTGGTAATAATGAACGTGAGTAGATTTAAAAAATCATCGAACTGGATGGTTCACTTAATAAGTATCAGGGTAGTTAAAAGTGACCAAGATTTATTTAAACATAACAACAAAGGAATATTTAATAATATTCTCAGTTATGGATAAGCAATACTGCAACTTAATTAATTTCTTAGAAACTCTATTTTCTGTAATTAACGTAAATATGGTATTATTGTAATGGTATACAGATACCAAACGAATTTATTTTTCATCCTGAACAGAATGGAATAAAAAATTAAATTATCAGTCAAATATGAGCTATTATATAACACAATTAATGTTCTGAAGGTGATTTGACCCTGTGTCTTACAGAATGCGATCCGAGCGTTACCTCTCACCCACCGGGGTTGGTAAAAGACAGAGTTGTTTCTACAACTGAAAAAGTGAACCGAAAAATTCTATGGAATTTATTCCTATGTCAAACATTCCACAAAATTCGGTATTTTTACTCATCATATAAACATTCAATTTAAATTTTTCTAACTTTAATTATTCCTGAAATATAATTATCGCGGAAACAAATTGCAATGCGAAAAAAGAAACCCTTAAATTTTTCCTGAGATTTAATTGTTTACGTGAAAGTTATGTAGGTTAGGTGCAGAGAATTTTCACTCACTGGATTTCATGTGGCTTTCGCGTGTTGCGCGGATTATAATCTCCAGGCCAAGTGTTTAGTGTGACGATGAATTACGGTGGACTGTAAACATTATTACACGGTACACAAACACCGGCTGCCATTGGCTGGCTGGCTGCTGGATGACACAGCTCTCTCGTAAGTTTCTCATTCGCCAACAGTATTAAATTGTACCAACATTACAGTGCAAAGTAATAAAGCGGTTAATATACAGCAAAAAGAGTTGATATTATTCTGTTACTTCTTATAGGGAACGTTTAATTATTACCACACTACTACGACTGTAGTTTGTAACATTACGACCTTCATCCTTACCTAATAAGCTTCACACTTCCAGTTGAATCACTAAGATGTTAAAAAAAATTGTAGCACAATAAAACCAGTACAGTTGTTAGTAAAGTATCGGGCAGCTATGTTTGCGTAATTTGATTACATGATGACATATCTCACATTTGGCCGATCAAACGGCGTTCACTTAGTTAAAAAATCTATGAATGATTACTTTCATGTGAGATAGTCGACTAAGCTCCAAGGCTCTCCAATATCGCACCATGTTTCCACTTGTACTACAGTCAGTTAACACATAAACATTTAGAGAAATGCTTTGCGTAATATAAAGCAAAGCAGTAGCCACGTTTCTTTCCTCTTTCTTAGATATCTTCCTTTTCTTCTAAATTTAGGTTGTATGCAAATGTTTTGAACACGTCTGGCGCACCACCCCATGAAACTCCAATTGATCAGAAAGATTTTGTTGTCGAGTGTGACCCACAAGCACATTTTAGTATTGTTCTCTGCCTTGCGCGAGTAGGAACAGATTCCTGTATTTAATGGATATTAACGCATAGACTCTATTACTAAATGATTGAATTAGCAGGCACTTTATAAATTCAAAGCGTGTTGTTACATCCAAACAAAACGTAAGGTGTCAATAACGTGACATAGGCTGTCACCATATATATATTCGTTGAAATGGTAGGTTATTGCTTGATCCATGCACACACATACAAAAATTCCAAAATATAACATTTTGGCTTGTGTATCACCATCATCCTCAACAGTTTCCAGCCACTGGCAGGCTCTGCTTCATGCGCAAGCCTCTCCATTTCTTTCTTTCTTTCTTCCCACCTGTCACCACCTTGTTCCAGTCCTCTCGTCTTTTCCGTACACACTCCTCCACTCCTATCAGCCATCCATCTCTTGGTCTACCTCTGGGTCGTTTACCATGCAGACGAAATATGTTAGTAACAAGCCTTCACTATGTGCAGTTAAACTGAAATCCAATCATTAGTTTTGTGTGATGTGTGCGTATACAGACAAAGATTAAAAGATTAGCCTTACTGCGTTACTGATCTACATGAAAGAACCTTAAGTGTTAATTTAACACAATGTTATAGCTATGTCAAGTTTCGTTGGAATGCGTGCATTGGTTTTGCGAGGTGCGCGTACATATAGAAAAAAAATTACTAAATTAACGATTATTTCCTAGCTATATAACTAATCCGAATAAAACGTATCCTGAAAGTTACCTGACTACTCAAGCTGCCCCTATATGTAATTTAGTTAAACTCCATTAATTAAGTTTTGCGTGCTGTGTAGAAAGAAGCAAAAATAGCTAAATATACTGGTCTGCTCCGTTTTGGCCTCTCTATAACCGGGAAGTATGTTACTAATCTAGATAAAAGGTATCCTATATCCTAACCAGTAATAGAGGCTATCATTATGTGATACTTCGTTAAAATCCATCCATTAGTTTTTTACGTGATGCGCGAACATACAGCCAGACAGCTTACGTGTAAAATCTTTGGACTGTTTTTGCCGTTGTATCATCTGGAATATGTTACTACCCAGGATAAAAATAAATTCATAAGAACGCGGTTTCTCTCGGTATTGAGGATAAATATAATGTTCTCAGATGACTATCCTAGTTAGTGAGGTTTTTATAAACGACTAGCTCGTACCCGCGACTTCGTACGCGTGGATTAAGAATTTTTTTGTCAGAACTAAATATAGAAAGTTGTTGGTAACGAAGGATTGGTCCCAAACAATATCGAGTCGGAATAATATGACAGGAATGCTATCACTATATCATTGTAACGTCGAACCTGTCTCTTGAAGAGAATCAATTTCCAACATATTTCTGTCACCATTCGATAAGGTCTAAAAATTTCGTGACTACAACTGTTAATCATACTGGAAAAAATATCTTGCGCCCTTCATACAGATTTCCTTATAAAATTCCATCACAACGATATAGCCATTTAGTCGTCAAAACGTAACAAAAATACAGAGACAAACTTCCGTATTTACAATAATATTACTGTGGTTCACACTCACACACTGACTGCGAACAACACCTGAGGGATCATTATAACGTAAAAAAGTGTACACCTACAACATTGCAAGACTACCTACGATTTGCCTCACATTGCACCCGTAACTTTCTAATATCTACAGTTTAACATTCAATCCGAATAACCTACGGCCCAGGCCTAACTCTTAGGATGAAAAACAATTTTAAAAAATCTTAGCTTCCACGGAGATTTGAACCGGAGACCACGACGTTCGTAAGCAAGCGCTTTAACCACTGAGCTGCCAGTCCACTACAAGGAAACAAGGTACGGAGACGTCCATATCCAACGTGTCTGTCTATCGCAGTATTTCGAAGTTATGAGACATCATGTGTTATTTATACAGATAATTTTTCAACCAAATGTAGACAGTATTTTTCTCCATGTTTCAAAGGATAAGTGTGCAAAATTTCATCGAGATCGGATGAAAACTGTGAATTTGTATGAAGAACAAACAAAGTAACAAACAAACAAACATACATTCATCTATATACGTAAAGATATTTTGGAGATCAAAGTAACTGTGGACATCTTCTGATGAAGAAAATGGTGACGGTGAGTTTTATTGCCGAAATATCGTGTGCAAACACCTAGATAACTCGGGTAGTCACCCGAGAACATTATATTACAATATAAAGTATTCAACTTCATTGTTTGTGAATAGTGCAACAGCAGGAAGAGGACACGTGATAATAACGAAGCTTATTTCACAAATTAGATACATGTCCATGCACAATAATTAGCATTACAGAACTGTACATGTTATTTGACATCGAAAATTCACTACGGAGGCTGTCACCTGCTACAATTAGAGATTTTAGCCGCGGCATGAAATCGAAGATAACCTGCTGGTGAACACAAAGCGATACGTTTTGTAGGCGCGTCCACAAAGAATCGACAGTGGTTTCAGGAGAACAAGAATGAACTCGTTTCCAACCGACCATATCACAGACATTTTCGATGGCAGAAATGTCAGGAAAACATGCAGGTAAGAGAAGGAGTGGTACCCGTCGTTCTAGGAATATGGCTTGCACATTGCCCGCCACATGTGCCAGAGCATTGTCCGGCAGAAATATGCCATGTGGAGCTACCTGTAGGAGGGCAGTGCCTCGGCCTCTTATACCTCCCTGTTCAGATTGACCTAAATACATGGAAGGAGATACCACATGTTATAGGCAATGATACCCGAAACCGTCACACTTAGCGTTTGACCGCTATGCCGCTCACAGTGGAGTCTGCCTGGTTGCGTTCACCGTGGTACAGTCTAGCACAATAGCACGTACGCGGTCATCACAGTAGAACATTTAAGTTGAAGAGGTATTCGTCCGAAAACACTACATTTTTCCACTCATGATTCCAGTGACGGCGTTCACTTGCTGATTACAGTCTGGGGCGTTGGTGGCTTCTGGACAATCGAAGTCGACGTAATGGAATGCGTGCCACAAGCTCAACCCTCAGCAGATGCCGTCGAAACGTCGACGCAGATATGACCACTCCTGTTGCAATGCTCCAACATCGAGTAAACACTGCGGTAAAATCTGTTCTGTCAGTTACAGCCATTCATACAATATGGTGATCAACCTGCGCTATGGTCAGATTGTGCGATCAAGTTCTCACTCATCGCTGAGTACGATCCTCTTCTATCCTCTGGTTCCACACAAGCATCAATGTCTTAGCCGCGTGCCCTGTACGAGCCGAAATATAACGGTATGACAAACAGGTTCCCCAAAGTTCAATCACTCTGCCACGTTCGAAATCACTCACATACTGATATTGCGCCCTTAACAGTTGACTCTGACGTGGCATATCCGCACTTCATGCCAGTTTTCCCTTCCGTGACGGCTCTGCATTGCCCTTTCTGGTTACACAAAACAGGGAGATTCTGGGCATATGGACACGCCAAACACCTGCAATCTTAATCACTTATTACGGTTCCACTATTCTACACATTGTCCGGTTTTGTATTGATTCAGACTATTCCTATGGGTGTTGCAATCGCCACAAACAGTAGTCTATGTCCAAAACAGAGACATAAGCTACCACAATGTGTAGTTTCGTTAAAATCCATTAATTAATATTCGTGTGTTACGGTGGCAGAGAGACAAAAAGTTTAAAATTTGAGTTTTTGAACTGATTTGCTTGTGTATCTTCGGGAAGTATATCACCAATCCAAGTATGCTACTAACTAGTGGAATATCACTACGTGGACCCGTCTTAGAATCTATTCTTTTTTTGCGTGATGCGCGAATGTACAGTCTCTATATACAGTCTCTGTTATGACAAACGGCTCCTCTGTGAGCAGCTCCACAAGAGGGATTTTTTCCTCGCAAGCAGTTTCTGTAGAATCTGTTTAAAAATTTTATGTACAGATATGATAGTTATATTGATTAATTACTGTTATTACAGATAATAGATATTGGCAATGACTCAGAGAGCATGTGTACGATTAGTGGATTCACTCTTGATTCGTATTGTGACGTGGAATTTTGATGTGTGTGTGTGTTTGTAATGTTGAATGTGTGAAATCAATTGTAGTGATTGACTATTTACGAGTTAGTGATGTCGAATTTCGCGTATCAGTCATTTATTTCGTAGATAAATAACTGGCCTGCGATTGAATTCTAGTGTTTTCTATCGTGTTTTTACGAAGAAGTCAGAAAACGCATCGTGCTGCACGGTCAGCACCACCGGGCCGCGTCCGCCGTCGTGTTTTCAATCGTCATATTCCGTGACGCGCTGTTCCGTTCCGTTCGTGTCCGCGAAATCGGTAACGAAAATGACGCCTAGACGTGCTGCGGTCGTCTCTGTTACTCGAGTGCGTGGTGACAATTACAACGTGGAAATAGAAGCAACTCACGCCCCACCAGAGGATAAGCTAAATCAACTTCCTGTGACAACAAAGGGCGAGCAGAACACTCCCATGTCATCATCAGTGGCGCCTATGGCGACTCTACCGGCACTACGGCTTTGGTGGAGACTGCACACTTGGACTCAAGGCCTACTTCGAAATGCGTAGTGGATTACACAGTGATGGAACGCGAGCAAGAGTCCTCTGTTTCACGTAAGCGTGCTGCAGAAAACACTTCAAACGATAAAGATGACAAACAGTCCAAGCAGGCTGTAAAAATTTCTGTGAAGACCAAAACAAGAATGCCGATTCCTCCCCTAAAATCATACCGGAGAAGAGCAACCAAAGACGCAGACAAGTGGCGTAAGCCGCATCGACCTGCTCCTGCCGCTTAGCTGAGCTCCAATACTGCATATGCTCCCAGCACGACCAACTCATTCTTCCATCTCCCCATTGAAGGCGAGCAAATTATGGAAACAGTGGAAGCTGAACAGACAAAGCCTGTTATGTAGTCGAAGCTGGCATCCCTGATCGTATCCTTAAAAGAGGATTATAGAAACCTCGAAATGACACTAAAGAAGCTTTGTAAGCACGAGTACCGAGTCAACCCTGTGTTATACAAGCTCTACCTCAAAACTAAGGCAGACTATCAAGCCGTCTCAGGTTGTGCGTCACAAAACAGCAAAGCTTTCTACATTTTCCCAACTGAAGCTGACAAAAACCTGAAAGTCGTGTTGCGAGGACTCCCATTCAATTTATCCCCAGAGTACATCAAAGAAGAACTGGAAGAGCGCAGCATAGTGGCGAGGACAGTCGCTCGTCTGCATTCACCAAAAACGAGATAGGAAGTACCTCTGTTCCTGGTAGTCCTCTCGGATACCACCGAGAATAGAGCAATTTACAAAATGACGTCTCTATGCTCAGTGATGATCACCACCGAAAAATTACGTAGCACTCGAGGCCCCCCTCAGTGTTACAATTGTCAGGGGATAGGACACGTATCCCGGCACTGTGTTATGCCGTCCAAGTGCGTCAAGTGTGCGGGCGAACACTCAACGCGTCAATGCGCTCTCAAAATGAAGAAACCCCGCACAAATTTGTCAACTGAGGCGAGGACCATTTGGCAAGCTATAGGAAATGCACCGGTTTCAGTATATTTAATGAAAAACAGAAGGCAAATAATACCTCCTACGTTTCCATTCTTAAGAAGAGGCAAAAACAGAAAAAGAAGAAGGAGGAGGAAGAGGCAGCAGCCTCCAACAAAGGCCTGTCCAACCATGAGCTGTGACCAGGTACATCATACGCAGAAGCGTCAACTGGTGCTCATGACAATGGGAGGGATCACCAGAAAGATTCCTCCTTCCAGGAAAAACCTCCAAGGAGGATGAAGAAAACTGAAGAACCGCCCACCGGATAAGACCACCCAGACGGATGACGGCTCGATCCTCTTAAACATGGTGCAGTCACTATTGCAGATGGTGACTGCATTAATTCAAGACCTGTCATGTCAGGATGGCAATAACTGCCGTGCTACAACGTAACCAAGAACGTCATGGCTAATGCCATTGAAGACTTAACCATTTGCATCTGGAACGCTAATGGCCTCTGGCGCCAGAAGAGCGAATTTAAGGAATTCCTGAAGGACGAAGGCATTGATGTGTGCCTCGCGAATGAGACTCATCTTAAGCAGGGGATCAAAGCTGCTGCCCCCACCTATTCCTGCTATAGGTGTGACCGGCCAACCGCGGGAGGTGGTACAGCGGTCTTAGTTAGGAACGCCATTAAGCACTACCAAATAGTATTACCCCCATGGAGACCATAGAAGCAACCGGTGTCGCCGTCGGGACGTCTCGGGGGAGACTTACGTTTGTTGCTGTATACCGACCACCAGGACACCTACATGAAGGGGACATTTCTGCGCTCCTCAGTCTGCGCTGCAATTTGTTTATTGCGGGTGACCTGAACGCCAAGCATGTCGCCTGGAATTCACGGCTCACCAACAATTAAGGAAACTCCTACGAGTGGTCGAGAGCCAAGATGCGGTAGTTTGGGGACCCACCGAACGTACCATCTACGGACATGGCCTCCTTGATGTTCTTGACATCGCCATAATCAAGGGCCTAAGACACACTATAACCGTCACCACCAAAACGGCCTTGTCATCCGATCATATTCCTGTGCTTTTTTCCATAGCGACGGATGTAGCATCACGCCAGAACAGAATAGCCAGAAACCTACGTGACATTAACTGGGAAGTCTTCAAAAACCTCCACACCCGGAGGATTGAATCTGCAGCGCCACCTTCAGCTATTGACCCCTCTGCCGCTGTTGCTGAAATGGCAGACTGGATTAACGAGGCAGCAGATGCGGCTACCCGGCCGCGCCGTAAGCAGCCTCCATGATCTAGGGAAAAACTATCAAAAACCATCTAACAAGGGAGTTGCATTTCACTAGGGATCCGGCTACAAAGAGAGTGGTAAACCTCATGCAAAGAGAGATCAAAGTGGAGGTAGAGCAGCACAGAATATCTGACTGGTCTAATTTCATATCCACCTTGGATATTGAAGACGGGTCAGCATGGCGATCCACGATGGCCCGACTCCGGCAAAGGATAAAGATCCCATCTTTGGTTGTTGGAAACAACTATGTCTGCGAATCAGAAGGAAAGGCTGCAGCTCTTGCTGAGACCTTCGGGGCAAACTTTAAACCTACTTATCAGCCTGCTGCCTACACTCTCCATAGTGTTCGAGAGGAAATATCTTAAGAGACTGCGTAGGATTATAGACACTGAGAGGCCACTGCCGGATGAACAGTTCGGCTTCCGACAGGGGCATTGTACACCTCAGCAGCTGCTTCGTCTTGCTGAAGAAGCATTCCCGTCTTCGAAAGTCGAAAGTACTTTGGTGCGGTCCTGATGGATGTCAGCCTAGCCTTCTACTCGGTGTGGTGCCAAGGTTTCTTATATAAACTTCTCACGCAAGGAGTACCTCTTTCCCACGTTGATTACTCAGAAGCTACCTGGGCGGACGGACCTTCGAGTAGTCATGGACGGGGCCACCTACTCGATCAAGAACATCGCAGGTGTCCACAAGGCTCGGTCTTAGGCCCGCTGCTCTACAGTCTCTACACTGCTGATACACCTATAACAGCATGTGTTAAGAAAGTCCTGTACGCTGATGACACGGCCATGTATGCCAAGAGCCTAAACACCAACAATCTGCGACGATGACTACAACAAGCGTGCGACAATATTTAGGAATGGGCAACGAAATGGCGGCTAGTCTTTAATGCGCCAAAGAGCCAAACAATTATACTGACTAGAAAAAAGGTTCCAGAATACCTGACTCCTCTGATCCTCTTCGGTGATGATATCAACTGGATGAGCACTGCCACCTAGGTGTAAAAATGGATATTAGAATGACGTGGAAGCCCCACGTCACCAACGTCCGTCGTTATGCAACGGGGGGAATGAGAATTCTCTACTCGATTTTCAACCATTCTTCAGTGGAGCTGGGCATCTGACTCTATGTTGCACTAGTCAGACCAATAACGGAGTACGCAGCAGTCGTCTGGGGAACTGCTGCCTCCCACCTACAGAAACTGCAAGTTGTAAAGAACAGGGCAATAAGACAGGCTTATCATCTACCGCGTGAGACGAGGACGGACGTCCTGCACCAAATAAGTGGCCTACCCAAGCTTCGCGAAAGGTTTGAGCAACTGGTAACCAAGTTTTACGCCAACGACCAAAAATTTAATAACCCGTTGATAATCTCCCTAGGAGCGGAACCTATATATGACCTCTCAGGTGGCCAAAGAAGCTGCTGGACCACTAATAATGCACAAAAATATCATGACAATCGCAAAAGCACCGGATACGACAAATCCAGATAGAGACGAACTGTTTGATAATGACAACCAAAAACATAAACTGGAAGGAGATGCGCTATAGTGCAAAGACTTCCTATCCCTCAGGACTTAGGTTTTCCCAGTATGGAATGTCACTGCTGATGCTGACAGTTATGTCTGCATTGTACGATACAATGGTATAGCAAGTTTTGAGCTCCACTCTCTTTATACGATAATTAACCGGGCCTACTACATCTATGATATGGCGTTTACTGCTCCTTGATTAGGCCGCTAATTGAGTATGCCTGTGCTGTTTAGGGGTACACTGCTAATTGCCTCTTGAGAAAGTTGCAAGTGCTGCAGAACAGATCACTGAAGTGGGCACTACATCTGCCCGATAGTTCCCCACTGACGCAGTCACCTAAGCATCAGATAAAGCGACGCTCATTGAAAGATTCTGGCAGCATGCCTATGAACTCTGCAGTAGGGATATTCACTAAACATTGATGCATCGTATCTATTCGATGATTACCATACGTTACATCGGACTGATTCGATCTTTCGATAAAGAATTTTTCTATTCGATGCATCGATTTTTTTTTATATATAAAAACATGGAATAAATAATAAAACTAACTCTGGCTAATAATGACAAAAATAATAGATATAAATGTTAGCATTACTATATATATTCAAAATTAAAATAAATAATTTCAATTTAAAATACCTGTTATTAAAAGGTGAGCCATTAGCGGGAAATAACAACGGTGAAGATGAATTTCTCTTGCGGTTGGCTATCCTGTCAGTATGAGTGAATCAATAAAATCAATTTCTTCGATTCACTCCTACTATTTGCCGGTGTTTGTGTGAATCGAAATAAGATATTATTGCTCTAAAATAACTAAGTGTTACCTGATACTACTCAATATTTAGATATAACCCGGGTTGGGGCTACATCTGATTGACTATTGCGGTACTTTTCTTCCATCCAAATGTTTATTTTCGAAGGCTGCTCAATTAGCGGTGAAGATGCATAAACAGAAAATTATAGGCCTAACTGTTTTTCCTCTTCTCAATAAACTGTTTGTGGAGTAAATCTTATTTTTTTTATTTAAGATGACTTTGCTTAGGTTCCGAAAATCATTTATGAAATTGTTAAGAATTTGTAGTCGCCGTTCCATGCGAAAGTATTGTGTCGTTAATTTGTAGTCTTGATAATCCCATCTGCTCTCTGTAGGCAAATTATAAACATTTTCCGGTTGGGCAATGATATGTTGAGGGAAGTACCTCCCAGAGTTATTGTTTGAGCGATTAAATTATCAACTAACAAAGTGGTCTGTGAGTATTAGCTATAGCATAAAACAACTGCTGGGAAGTATGCGAAACTTTGTCAAATTTCTTTATAGCTCAACAGAATAGAACATGAGCACTCTCAGACAGAGAAGACGAAAGTGGAATTTGTTAAAAATAAGTTATAATTCTTCTCGCACGGAATAGTAAGAGAGCTGTAATAAAATTTGGATAGGTATTTGAGGCACTGTGAAATTTTTTTTTTTTTAGAAAATATGGCCTTCAATCTTTGCGACCATTTAGCCAACTGCAATTTGTTTTGTACCAACTGTTGTATCAGACTTTAACTATGATATTGTGAACACTACAGTGAGGACAGCACAAGACGAATACAACACTTAATTAAAACCACCCATGCCCGAGGCCGGACTCGAACCGGCGGCCCTTGCAATGCGAGGCCAGCGTGCTAGCTCCTACACTGCCAGGACAGGCCGCTGTGAAAATATGTATAACACTTCTTTTGTCTGAGTACAAAATGGAATACCTGGCTGAATGGTAGCTGGAACTTTGAATTTTATTTGGAAAAAAAAACTTGAGGCATTCTGAAATTTTAATACCTACAAATTTTGTATTTAATAAAATAAAAAAAACAAATGATTCAGATTATTTAATCGGGTTTAAAATGTCACCTAGTGGATTCAAAATTGTATTTAAAAAACATCGAAATAATATGTATTTGAGGCAACCTGGGGATTGTACCGAATAATATTTACACTTAGAGAAAAATGTTTTATAAAAGACAGTCTATTTTGGTGTGACTTTTTACCTGCAACTAATCGGGTATGTTATACGTGAAAGCGAGTGAGTAGGAAATCTGCAGCCGACCAAGTTGAAACGGGCTGCGCGGCGGTGCGATTGGCTCTCGTGAGATTCACAGCAGAAACTTTTAACCTACTTTTTCAGAATTTCCAAAACTTCGACTTTTTTCTAAAGTTCCTTTCACTAAAAAAAATTATTCTTCCGTCACTTATGTGCAAATAACACAAACTAAAAGTTTACCTTCCATAACAATCGTATGTATTAATACATTATTTCCATAACACTATATATACAAACAAAACATAATTTTTATAACTATACATGTTTCACTAATAATAATATTTTTTACCGCTCAAAAAAAGTTTCTGCTTGCTCGCTGTGAGTCACGCAAAGGCCAAACCCACCGCAACCTGTTTCGGCTCGGCTGGCCACTATTCACTCACTCACACTCGCGAATAACATTCCCCATCAGTTGGCAGGTGAAATGTCCAAACAAAATGGCCTGCAGTTTCAAAAATATTTTATTGTAGGTGTAAATTCAGACCAAACCTCAGGTTGCCTCAAATATATTTTTGAATATTAATAAAATACAATTTTAAAACACCTAGCAACAAACCTTACTAAATAATCTTTCTTATTTATTTTTATCTTATAAAATACAAAATTTAAAAGTTATTAAAATTTCAAAATACCTCAAGTTTTTTTATTTTTTTTAAATAAAATTCAGAGTTTTGCTACTCCTTAGCCAGGCTACCCATTTTGTACTCAAATAATACAAAATAAGTGTTATACCAATTTTCACGGTCACTCAGATACTTACCCAATAATGTTTAACAGCTCTAGTACTAACGCCATTATTACAAATTCAAAACAAAATTAAGTGTGTAGAATACTTCAGTAACATGTTGGAGTGGCAGTGGAGAAAAAGCACATTTACGGTGTTGGCAAATTCAATCTCCTGAAATCCACTCGGCAGGAAGAAAGCCTTTGCTTTTAAGTTACCTTCGTTACATTTAGCAATTGCTTTTTATAGGAAATACTACATGCATAAATGCAACAGAATCTATTATATCTCAATTTTACGAGAATCGTCTCGTCTTAAGTGAGGAAGGTTCAATGGAAGAATAAATTTCTCTGACTTACCGAACGGCCACGTCACTTTATGCTCTCGTAAAACATATCCTTAATTCTGTTTGTCTGAGTGAATTATTAAGGAGACGAATTTTACTGCTATATGTTAAGCATGTACCGAAGCCTACAATAAAACACCAATCGTGGAATTTGAGCAGATTTAGTGTAGATCAATTTGGCCACATAGCTAACCGGAATATAGATCTGAAGCGAAGTGTTTTTTTATGTAAGGACTGTGGTAGCAGCTACGAGAAGCAATTAGAAGGTATTTGTGAAAGCTGTAAAATTGGATGCCAGAGAGGGGGAGTTGATCACGTCACAGGAAGGTATTACAGCTTGCTTTTCTTCATTTCGTAATTGGGATCCAGGGACAAGTTACGAAATTAATTAACAACTTCAGTCGAATCTATTTTTAACAAAAAGCTACTGTATCCTCCCAATATTCTGTCGTGTTATAGTAAAATTGGGATTTTGCTTCCGTTGCTAAGTACGTTGATTTATCTATGGATGTCTACTCTTTTGTGCTGTGTGACTGTACTTTGTAAAATGCTGGTAAAAATTGTTTCTGTTTAAATTCAGCACCTATGAAGTCAAAAACATTAATGTAGCAAATATAGATTTACGATTTAGTTTCTCTATTGCAGTGCAGTAGTAACACAAAAGTGTTAAATTACCAAACAAATAATTATTGATTTCTGTTATTGATTTTTCAACGGATTTGTCCCTCTTGAAGGGAATTCTTTTGTATTCAGAACTTTACACCATTTAAGTAACTCTAGCTTTTTTTAATACATCACAGCCAGTTATTACTTCGCAAATAGCTGTGCATTAAAAATACAACGTTAGAAGACCACTAAATTTATTTTCCGCAAGAAATCCGGTAGGATCTTCCTCGTGATATTAATTTATGTCTTTATGAAAAAATGTTGTGTCATTTCAGTATTAGCGGAAACGTGTTGCAGACTTGTTTTAGAACAATGGAACGAAACGATATAGGAGCTGTTTTCTACTGTCAGAAGAATGTGGCAGTGACGCTATATAACAAGTTAAGGCAAGGTTATATACTTGCATGATTGGTGGTTGTTTAATCAATTACGGATTGTTATTCTGAAATGTAAACTAATTACACAGATATTTATTACAAACGTATTGATAATGGTCTATTGCGAGGCCCTGCTCATAATTTCACAGATGAGACGCAATGACAGGCTGAACGAAATCAGGTAATTAACATGAACAGATCCATAATGAGTTAAGAACAGAAATTGTGGTTACCTTCTTCCACGAGATAGTTCTGATTTATAGAAGGCAAAAATACGATCTTCTAACAATTTTATTAAAAAATCTCATTTGGAGATTTTGCAGGCTACCTGTGCATAGACGCGTATTAACACGAGCGAAAGGCCATACTCTGTGACACAGTCGCAGGTAACTGCAACGGAGAGAATTATCTCTCCTCTAGAAATCCAGCCTGAGTAATTTTCCATTGCATTCATTGATTTGGAGTAATTGTTCGTGTTATTGTTTTGTGGTGGTGACTATGATGTGTGTGCGCTGTGGATGAGAGATAAAAGAAGGGAATGTGCGAAACCCGATGTCATCACTCTCATTTCCGTACATGTGAAAAAACTTAGGGAACTTCTAGTTTAACATTTCCATAATATGGACGAATTACCAACAAGAGTTCACTTCGTACGCACTATTGAGTGATTTGGAATTAAATCCAGGACTTTTTTTTTTTTTTTTTTTTTTTTGTAATGGCATTTGACAACGGAGGCCATACAGCCAGCTCAATGTAATTATTAAAGCTTTCAGTGTATAATTCGTCATCCAGTATATAAATCGTATTTTTCCAATGTATGGACGCCACAGAACGGACAGGACGGACAGGACATTCACACAGACACACAACACTTAAACATCCATGCCCGGGGCCGGATTCGAACCGGCGGCCTTCGGCACGTGGAGCTAGCACGCTACCGAGGCCGGCTCAAAAATCCAGGACTTGGGACGCAACCTAGATGTTATGAACCGCGCACCAATACAATGCTGCCTGTTGATCAAGTCCGAAATGGTAAAATTTTCTTCCATCAGTAAAACCTGAAGCAGTTAAACACTTGGTGGTTGCCGGATACCATCATAGCGCAGTAACGACCTAGTCCATACTGCTGTACTAGTTGTCACATGACATGAGTAACATTATTACATTTAATTAGGTCAAATTAGAAATTACAGTTAATGTCAGGCTGCTGTAATTAGTATCTTAAGTAATTTTTTATCTCATTAAGAGATTAGTAAGTTGTAATCAAATTATTTAAATTTGAATACCCGGTCTTCTCCATAATTCCGTTGGTAGATTGTAGTCGAGATCAGCTATTTCAGAGACGTTACGCACTGCGTACCCTCCTCAACAAGAAACCTCGCGAAGTGGTAGGAGAGACGTGACAGGTGAAAGGTTGACGCGACGGGTATCATCCATAGGAGGGGCGAGGAAGATATTTTCGGCTGGAAAGTTGAACTCTGTACAATTCGATTTGGCAACGGAATTTCAAACCGAAATATTTTGCCAATCAGTGTAGATCAAGCTGGTCGCCGCATCATTGGAAATGGGCCACAATTTTTATTCTAAGTTAGCCTGGGGACCACATAACACTTGCTTATAGTTACAATAGATATTTAAATATAATAAAATTTATAAGTAATACAGTTTAATTAAAATAAAAAGTAAAATCCTTAAATGAGACCTTTGCAGCGAGTTGTTTTTAGTTATAATCAAAATGTAAATTACATCAATGAGACCTTTGCAGATGTTTTTGAGCTCGCATATTTTAGACCGCTGCTGTTGGTGCCAAATTCAAATGTGCTGGCGGGAACCTTCGTTGCCTGTGGGCCTGGGTTTGAGAAGCCTTGTTGTATACGTTTTGAGCAACGCAAGTTTTAAGCAAACACCACAGGAGTAACAAAGGATACAATCCTTTTCAAAAGTCTTCTTGTGTTTGCATTGATCAAGCAAAAGCCAACGATTTCATTGAAACTGTACATACTAATAACTTACGTAACATCTATGGTAGTTTTTTTTTTATGTTTACATGTTATCTGCAATATAACAAAAATGATCCGCAAATTTATTTGTTCAGTAATAGAATCTACCCATTTAATATTGTCTGTTGAAATATTATCGCAGTCGAAATGTTTACACTATTAGTGCTCTGTACGTGGTGATGGTGTGTTTAAATTGTACAAACTGTAACACATCGAATTTGCGATTTAGTTGCGGATTTTATATCATAGCTTACATTCCTACAAATAAAACAATCAGTTCGTACAGTATACACGTCAGCACTTCAAATATGGCTATCATAGAAGCTATGTGGAAACACGGAAGTGTCCTTTTGTTCATTCATAACCATAAAATTTCCAAAGTAGTGGCCGTTTCAAGGGGCGATAGAAAGAAATGATGGGCACAAACATGTAAAATGTAGAAGGAGAAAAGGAGATACAAGAAAGAGGAGTAAATAGTGTTGTTCCTCTCCAATTCTAGAATATCTCAAGCACTACAACCATCTTATTCCGGCACCATCACCCGAGAGCTTTAAATGTGCAACCTAATTCTCTCTCCTAACCGAACCCTAACATTCTCCAGAGAACGTGCAAGAGAAATCTCTCTTCTGCCCCTCTCCAAGTAGTAACTTATTTTACTGCTGTCGTCAGTCTTTCGACTGGTTTGATACAATCCTCCATCCTTTCCTATCCTGTGCTAACCTTTTCATTTCTGCATACCCCTTACAACCCACATCCTCAATTATCTGCTTCATATATTCTAATCTCTGTCTTCCTCTACAGACCAACAAATTAACCAATCCAGCATGTCTCAAAACATGACTTACCAGCCTGTCTCTTCTTTCTGTAAGCTTCTTCCATAAACTTCTATTCTCACCCATCATTCCCAAAACTCACTCATTTCTTACTTTGTCTGTCCACCTAATTTTCAGCATTCTTCTTTAGCACCACATTTCAAATGCTTCAATTTTCTTTCTTTCCGGTATTCTTAAAGTCCATGTTTCGCTACCGTAAAGTGCTATACTCCACACATTGAGTTTTAAAAAATTCTTTATAATTCCTAGATCAATATTTGAAACTAAAAGATTTCTCTTTTTCATGAAGGCTCTTTTTGCTAGTGCTATTCTGCTTTTAACATCATTCCTGTGTCGGGCATCGGTTGTAATTTTGCTTCCCAAGTAACAGAAATCACTTACTTCTCCTATTGCATCCGGTCCTATTTTTATATTTAATCTATTAGTATTAGTATCATTTCTACTACATTTCATCACTTTTGTTTTGCTTTGATTAATATTCAGTCCAAAATCTTCCTTCAGTATTTTGTTCATGCCATTCAGTAACTGCTCA
Organism: Vandiemenella viatica; assembly: GCA_031002005.1. NCBI lineage: Eukaryota > Metazoa > Arthropoda > Insecta > Orthoptera > Morabidae > Vandiemenella > Vandiemenella viatica. The sequence continues at coordinate 79,341,687 of JARYHS010013630.1, forward strand.
ATATCCTCAGCCCTCTCTGCTAACAAGACAATGTCATCAGCAAATCGTAGCAAACTGATTTTTTCTCCCTGAAAACTTATGCCATATGGAAATTTTTCTTTGACTTTCTTCATTGCTTCTTCTACATACAAGTTCAATATTAACGGGGATAAACTACAACCTTGTCTCACACCCTTTTTAACTGATGCATGTCTCTCGTGATTCTCTACTTTTATTACAGCCACTTGATTCTTATATAGTTTATAGAATATTCTTCTATCTCGATACTTTAGACCTGTCATCTTTAAAATTTTGAAAATCTTGTCCCACCTAACATTATCAAAAGCTTTTTCTAAATCAACAAACGCCATAAAGGTATATTTGTTTTTCTTGATCCGCCCTTCAAGTATTAATCTTAAAGACAGAATTGCTTCCCTTGTACCGCGATTTTTCCTAAACCCAAACAGATCTTCACCTACTATCTCTTCCACTACCCTTTCCATCCTTCTGTATATTATTCTGGTCAGTAATTTTGAAGCATGTGATATTATAGGCTCGGCGTGATGAAAAAATGCTGACAGTATTTGTCCCACTGCCGTTCACATACAAGCGAGATTAGTCAATGACAAAACCATTCAGTAAAGCCCTGACGAGTCATACCCCTTAATCTATAGGTTCCCAACCTGGAGAGTAACCCGGCCCGCAAGACATACTAGGGGGGGTGAGGAAGACGTACGAAGTAGGTTCGCCTCCTGTGTGGACAATACCACAGCTTTACATCGTCAGAAGTACTGTGTCTGTTTCACTGGCTCTTAGAGTTAAAACCTATAGTCTAACATCCCATACTTATGAGTTTCCTCTGAAGTCATTGTCAGAACTGAGAAATGTCATCCGCCTTTTTTTAGTAATAGAATTGTGGCTTGGGGGGGGGGGGATTATTCTTATTGGGCGTGACAAGAAAAACATTGGGAACTACTACATCTTGGTCGTCTCGAAACTAGTTCCGAGTTGGCATACGCTGAGTCAAGATGTGCGATGAGGAAAGTGCTCGCCGCGCTGTCGCGCCAGGCGGGTCGAGTGCCCCAGCGCACTCGGCTTTGCCGGCGGCAGTAGCGGCCACGTTGACGACCCGGCTAACGGAAAGGGACCTGGCAACGGATATGAATAGGACGGCTACGCAAGATGGTACGACGACCTGGCAACCGAACTCGGATTCGAATATGGATACGACTGGGACCGTTCACACATCGCAATCGACAACCGGGCCTGCCCACGGACTTGACTCCCGCGCTACTAAGCGGTGCACCTCACCGCTCCTCGGTGGTAAAGCGAAGATGTCGAGGAGTGAGAAGAGAGCCAGCCATAGTAAACTCAGCATCCCTGTGTCGCAGCTCGCCACGACCAGCAAAGACAAAAAGGCGGGAAAGAAGAAAGTCATCGGTGCCTTCAGTTTCCCGGAACCATCCGCCACTTTCCTGTTTCGCGGTAAATCCACGAACAAGAACAGAAAAACAAGTTCAGCTGGGGAAGGGTTCACGGAGGCGCGTCGCACCTGTAAGCCTCCGCCTACTCTAGACCCTGGCAGAATTGAACTCAGCAACCCATACGACGTGTTGATCGAGGAAGAACCAGAGCAGCATCTTTTTTTTTTTTTTTTTTTTCGGCCTCCTCCACCCCTTACAGCCGTCCTTTCGCTCTCCATTACTGCCTTCTTCGGCTTGGCTTCTCCGCCATTTATATTTATAACTTAAATATTTTCCTGTTTCCCAGGCTTTGGGTTTGACGTTACCATCTTCTTTTTTTAATTTTTTTAATCTTCTCCTGATGTGTTGTTAAGTGATCAAAGAAGAAGACAATGGACTTTGGCATTTCCTCGCACGCCATTGTCTGAAAAAACAAAAATTAAAATTTTCACGTACCCAACGTTCTTATTTAGCCGTCACATTATTGGTTAATTTTTTTTTTTATTTTATTTTTTTATTTATTTTTTATTTTTTTATTTTTTTTAATTTTTTTATTTTTATTATTATTATTTTTTTTTATTTTATTTTTCCAGAAGTCTCAAGTTCTGAAATTTTTTACTTTTTAATTTGATTGTCTTTTTATTTTTGCTATTTCGTCCAGATAGCTTCCAAATTTTGTTTTGTATTTCGTCGTTTTCTTTAAACTCCAAACTTTAATTTTCAAGGTTGATAAATACTCTTCTAAGTTCTGGGATGTCTTCTGCAGTATATCCTGCATTGCGTGTCCTAAAATCCATATTAGACTGTTATGTTTCTCTATAGGTATAATCTTGAAATCCGGCTTTGTTAGGATATTGGTGAGTATTTTCCTGGGCGGTTTTTGCATCATGCGTGCCACTAAATGTTTTGTCCACGTCCAGATTGTTTGCGCTCTTCCGCAAGAGATTCGGTGTACTAGCGTATCTGTGTTGCCGCAAGTGTCACATCTATCTGTTGGCTTGAGGTGAATACGATGTAGCTTCTCATTGGTGGCCAGGGTCTCGTTGGCTACTTTGTACCAAAGAGCTTGAGTCTCGGACGGAATTGTTTTGTTGAAAATGTTTGCCCACACGTTTTTCCAGTTGATTTCCGGGTATTTAGTTTCTATTATATTTCCCCGTTTATGGGCCATCATACATGCGTAAATCTCTTTTGTTGTCTTGGGAAAGTTGTTCTTTCTTGTCTCCATGATATAGCTGCTTTCGATGAAGTACAGCCTGAAATGGTAAAGGGAATTATTGATATGGGCAATCCCTACCGGTGCCGTTGTACTCACCGGTTTGTAATGTTCCAATAATTGTGCCGTTATTGTTTCCTTGTTTTCAGATACTTTCCTCATTGCCTGTATGAAGATCGCATTTGCTTTGGTTCTTGCATCCATTAAACCTAAACCTCCTCTTGCTTTTGGCAGGGTTAGCGTCTGGAAGTTGACTTTGAATATGTCACCTTGGCTCAAGAACCAGGCTACTGCCCTCTGAACGCTTTGTATTATCCCTTTCGGTGCAGGGAGCACTTGGGCAACATAGTTTAATTTGCCAAGGACCGCCAGATTTATTAAATTTGCTTTCTGTATTTTGTTGATCCGTCTGGTTTTGTGCAGTTGCAGAATGGCCTTTGTGCTGTTTAACACTTCTCGCCAATTGATTACACTCATTTTGAGTGGATTGGTTTCTAGCCACACACCTAAGGCCTTGTGTTTGCTCATTTGTTTGAATCCATAAGTATTTACAAGATTTTGAGGTCCTGATCCAATGTAAAGTATGCCTGATTTGTCCATGTTGACTGTGGCGCCACTTTCAGGGCCATAAATCTTTATCTGGTTATTAATTGTTACTAGGTCGTCATTGTCGGTTACGTAGAACCCAATATCGTCTGCATAAGCTCTTGTAGTGTATCTTCTACCTTGGAACGTTATACCCTTTGTCAAGGAGTGGATGCTCCGTAGTAAGGGTTCCGTGTATATGGCGAACAAGACCATTGAGAGGGGGCAGCCTTGTCTCAGCCCTCGGCCCATACGAAAGTTTTTTGAGATGAATCCGTTTACTAATACACTTGTGGTAGCACCGTTGGTTAGTTTCTTGATTACTGATACGAAGCTTGTTCCCATGCCCATTCTCCTCATGGTATTGTATAAGAACTGGTGTTCGACACGATCGTATGCTTTGTCGAAATCTAGGAAGAGAATTCCCGCTTTTATCTTCAGGTTGTCTGCCAAGGAGATGATATCTCTATGTTCCAAGATTGCATGTTGGATCCCGCGATTAGGGATCGGACCCGCTTGGTACGGGCCAAGAATTTTGGTGAGTAATGGTGTTATTCTTCGTTTCAGGATACGAGTCAAAATCTTGAAGTCGGAGTTCAGTAGCGTTATGGGTCTTAACTTTCTGATATTCTTCGTGTGTGGTGTTTTTGGGATGAGAATTATTATGCCTTCCGTGAAGGCTTCAGGCAATCGTTCAATCTGCCATATTTCATTGAATATATCGACCATCTTGTGGGATATGATGTTCCAGAAAGCTCTATAAAATTCCAGGGGAAGACCGTCTTTACCGGGAGATTTTCTAGTTTTCCCAGCCATGAGGGACAACTCTGCTTCTTCTAGTGTGATGTCTCTGGTAATCTCTCTTCGCTCGTTGTCGTCCATGTATTCATTTATGTGGTTTAGGGTGGAGTCCCTGTTATCTCCGGTTGTGGTGGAGGCTCTGTAAAAGGATGAAAAATGGTTCCAGATCATTGCGGGAATTTCCTTTTGGTTGGTTGTTCTGACTCCATCTTCCGCAGTTATGTTTGATAAGTACTGGGAGTTTCTTCTTTTTGTCGCCCTAATCAGATGGTATAGCGATGCCTTCTCTTTCTCTACTAAGTCCACGCTATCGGTGTTGACTAAAAGGGATTCCATTCTTGATGCTTGGTATTTTTTAATTTTGGCTTTATACTTTTTAATCAGTACGTGGTCGTGAATGGTGTGCACGTCTTTTTTGTACAGGTCCTTCAGACATCTGTAGTAAAATTCCATGGTATTGTTTGTCCAGTGATGTTTTACGTGTGAGTAGGCGATAATAGCTTTTCTTATTCTTGGTTTCGCATGGGTTATCCACCAGCTTAAATTTGAGCTATACTTGTGGCAGTTTCTGACACTTGAAAACCAGGTGGTGATGACGCTTTCCTTACATTCAGCATCGCGAAGAAGCGAAACGTTCATCTTCCAATATCCTTTACCTCTCTGAATATTAATTGGGTCGCACTTAATTCTGCATATGTACGCACAGTGATCGGAGAAGCTTAAGGGTACTATTTCATCGCTACTAACTGCTGGGTCTAGAGTGTTAGATACGTAAATTCTATCAAGTCTGCTTTTTGATGTCGGGGTCATGTGTGTGTGACTAGTTTGGTTTCCGTGCAATGCCCGAAACGTGTCCTTGAGGCTTAATCCTTCGACCATTTTTGCTAATTCTTGACAGATGTTAGGGTTTGGTCTTTGGTCGCTTCGGTCAATTACGCAGTTAAAGTCACCGCCAATTATAAGTCTGGTCGGTTTCTTGCGTAATAAGTAAGGTATATCACTTTTGAAGAATTCCGCTCTCTCCTGTTTTTTATTAGTGCCTGAGGGTGCATATAAATTGACGATGCATATGTCCTTGATGTATACTGCTATACCCCTTCCGGATGTTAAAATTTCCGGGTTTGTGTAGGACAGTCCTTCCTTGATTATTATTGCAGTTCCGGTTTTGCAGTGGGAGTCTAAATTGGTTATGGTTTCGTAACCGAAGAGTTCAAACTCCCTGATTATCACTTCTTGCATGAGTGCGACGTCTATTTGATTTTGGATAAGAAATTGTTGCAAGGCATAAAAACTTTGTTTTAGCTGTTATGCAATTGATGTTAATCGTTGTTAGTGTCAAGACTTGATTCATTGTGATGGTGCTTGGCCTTGGTTGTCCGCCAATCCATTAGTGTCCGACAGCAGCTGTTCCATACGTCAAGTCTGTTCTATACCGTTAAGTTTCCTGTTTACGGTCTCCAGGTGTTTGTTTCCTTGTGAGTTCGTCGCTGCGATTTATGTTCAGGAAGTCTGCCTGACAGCCTCTGTGTCTTCGTTATGATCGTTGTCTGCCCAACTAAAGGTCATACCTTCTGTCTCCGTACCTGTTTCTCGGTGTCTGACTAAGTTTGGATTTAACTCTGCATTAAATGTTGGCCGGCTCTTCCCGATTTGTTGCTTTTTGAGCTTTTTACCAGTGCCTTTAGCATCGTCCTGTATTTTCTCTTTCAGTGGATGTTTCTCTAGTTTGTTTACTTTTCGTCTCTGGTTGTTTTCTTGCACGACGTTTCTTACTGGGTTTGGGCTTAGCTGGTTTCGTCCACTCGGTTTCTTCTGCTGTCGTCGTTTCGTCCTTCTCGTCGGCCGACTCCCTGTTATCGTCGGTTTCTGCCGTATTTTTCAACGATTCAACATTTCTCTTCTGTTTTGTCCTCTTCCATGTTTGTTATTGTCTTTTCTATCAAGTCTCCTTCTTGTTTTCTTGGTAAGTTTTTCGCTTTTGTGTTCATGGTTTTGGATACCTCGTCGCACCTTGTTTCTTCAGTATTCCTTATGTCGTCATTTTGTTGTTCCCTCGTTTCTCTTCTAGTTTTCGTCTCCGTGTTCCCACTGTCCGTTATCGTCAGTGGTGGAAACTGCTGCTGATCTTCCAGTGGCATTTCTTCATCTTGTTCATCTTGTTTCGGTGTTCCTGTTCGTCTGAGGTAGGTTAGCGGTAGTACTGTAGGTTGTATGCGGGGGCAGTTTGCTCTGATATGTTGTATTGAATTGCATAGAGCGCAAGTTCTGGGCTGGCCGTCATATACAACCAGTGCTCTGAAACCGCATACATTGATGTATGATGGTATGTGTTTCGTTATCTCCATTTTTACTAGCCGCACTCCATTTGCTTTCTTAAACCTGATATTGCCTCCCCATTTGTCTTCTACGATCTCTTCCACGTTGCCGAACGGTTTTATTGCTTGTAGAATGGCTTCATTAGATATTTCAAAGGGCAGATTTAACACTCTTATCTGTCTTTTTCCCATTCCTGCGTTCGTTACTTGAACATTGCTTACGTTTCCATCGGCATGATGGAATTTTAGGTTCCCGGTATTTGATTCAATTACACTAACACAATGTTCCTCGCTTATCATTTTAACAAAAACGCAGTTCTGGAACGAGTCTAGTTGTATTCCCAGTATTTCTTCGTCAATTAGCTTTACTTTATCAAACAACCACTCATGTATTTCATAGGCCGATGGTCTTACGTATGCTCGATCGAATGTGAATTTCACTGTGTTTTTTCTTGTTATGGCGGTGGAAGCCATCTCTTACCTTTTACTGCAGAGTCGCCTAAATGCGGCTGCGTTGATGGGTTTTCAATAGCTCACACACAAACTTCACACTAACACTGTTATAATAGCTGCGGCGTTAACGGAAGTTGCTGACAGCACGTCCGCGTCTGACCGCCGCTGAACGCGGAATGCTCATCAACAACCACAGCAGCAGCAGCAAACACAGCCACAGCAGAAGCTGCAGCAGCAACAACAGCAGCTACGGCAGCAACACCAGCAGCCGCAGCAGCAACAACAGCAGCCGCAGCAGCAACAGCAGCAGCCGCAGCAGCAACAGCAGCAGCCGCAGCAGCAACAGCTAATACAACAACAGCAGCAGCAACAACAACAGCAATCAAAGCATTTGATTCCTCCTATTGTGGTACAATTTCAAAACAGTTATAAGGAACTGTACCAAATGATCAAAAGCATTCTGGAAAATCAACCCTTCCAAGCCAAGTCCGCCGGAGGCGACAATATCAAGCTAAGCTTTAGTTCGACCGACCACTACCTTAAGGTGACCGCAGCGTTGCAGAGGAAGGGCATACCCTATTATACCTTCCCTTCTGCTGCTGAGAAGATACTGAAGGTCGTCCTCCGTGGGATGCCCTCAACCATACCAACTGATGACATTAAGGAAGAGCTCGAAGATCTCGGACTTGACATACGCACAGTGGCCCAGCTGAAGAGACCTGGCACTTCAGACATTATGCCACTATTTTTAGTGGTCATGCCCGACAGGCCCCAAAATAGTACAATTTTCAACTGGAGTACATTATGTCACTGTGCATCTCAGTTGAAAAACTGAGATCCTCCAATGGCCCAGTCCAATGCTTCAATTGCCAGGCCCTAGGACATGTCGCCCGTCACTGCAACATGCCCTCAAAATGTGTAAAGTGTGCAGGAGCACATTTATCAAATGACTGCACTCTTAAGAAGGGGGAAGGCAGTCCCAAATGTGCCAATTGCGGTGGTCAGCATGTGGCCAGCTATAAAGGCTGCATGGCCTTCAAACGGGCAAGGGACAGGCAGCACGGGGTCGCTGCAGAAAAGGCTGCCAACGCACAAAAGCAGCGTGAGGAAAAGAAAAGACAGGATTCCGGGATCACCCAGCCACCGGCTGACAAACCCACCACAGAGCGGAACCAACCACGACGACGTGATAATAACGCAACCTCCACGACATCTCAGAAGTCACCCAAGACATCTAAGAAGCCATCTAAGCGCCAAATCCCGCAGGAAAAGGCGCAAGGTCCCAATAAGAAGAAGAAGAACACCAAACCGTCAAAGAAAACAACACCATTGATCTCCTACGCGGAAGCATCAACTAGCCAGTCGCAGGACCCTATAGAACCACTGCCACAAGCGGAACAAACTCAAGACTTGCCCACTCAAGCAAGGCAAAACCACCAACAGCACTATCCACTCCCCACACAAAGCAACGAGGGAGGAGCAGCTATAGATCGTCTGTTCGACATTGTAGGGTCACTTCTGACAATGTTAACGACACTACTGACAAAGTTCGATCAACTGACCGCGGACATTAAATCCGCAATAACGACGGCTCACCGAGCTGACCTTCCACAGAATTCCCACGCCAGTCATGGACAGAGTTAACACAGATGGCATATCAATATCCATTTGGAATGCCGACGGCATTATCCAACAACTCGGTGAGTTTCGGCAATTCCTACGGGAAGAGAACGTAGACATATGTCTAGTAGCCGAAACTCACCTAAAACCTGGTCTGAGAGCAACGGTAGCCAACTACCTGTGTTACCGTCACGACCGACTCACTGCGGGAGGAAGAGTGGCCATATACATTAAAAGAGGCATCCCTCACCACACGGTACACACTCCACCACTGCAAATAATCGAAGCAACAGCAATCGAAATGGCAACCACATCGGGACCGGTCACCGTCGTCTCAGCATATAGACCTCCACGGAGAGTACCGATTGAAGATGACATCCGCCAGCTGCTCACCCTTAGGGGTAAGCTCATCATTGGAGGAGACTTCAATACAAAACATCCTGCATGGAAGTCAAGAGTCAGCAATCCAGCGGGAAACCAGCTATACAGAATGAGTGCCAGGAACAATCTCCAGGTCTGGGGCCCGGACGAGCCGACCCACCATCCCTGGAGCGGCAACCGCCCTGATGTCCTTGACATAGTAATCACCCGAGGCATCGTTGGCTTCGTCTCCACCACCACCATGAACAGGCTCTCATCAGACCACTCTCCGGTCATGATGAATATTGACGTTGGATCATGGAGACGAATTGTTCCAAATGAAATTAATTATAACCGGACAAACTGGGAACTGTACCGTGAAGAAGTCTCAGAATCCCTCCAGCGTCTGCGCCCACTGGACGAGAGGCAAATTGAGGCGGCGATAAAACAAGTCTCATTTGTCATCCTTCACGCAGCGAATTCTGCAACGCCCCCTCCGGCGACAAGACAACAGTCACTTCAATTACCGCCACATCTGTTATTATTATTATTACTCCGCGATTCACTATAAGTGTGTGGCGGAGGGTGCATAGCACCTATCGAGAAGGGTTATGGTTTGGAAGGGTTATAAGGGATTTGGCAGGAGGCGCCCATGGGCTATTGTGAGGAACCATCCCCGCATTCGCGTGGAGTGATCTGGGAAAACCATGGAAAACCCAGATCAGGATGGCTGGAGTGCTTTATCGAAAGCTACTCCTGTCGGATTTTAAGTTTACTCGCCCGGTAAATCCTTTCTACTCCATTCCCTAATCGCTAATGGGAAAAATTAATACAGAAATGAATCGGTTCTGGCCCTGATTTCTGTTATCTTATTTCCGTGGTCATTCCGAGATATGAATGTTGCTGGTAGCAATATTTCCTGGCTGTCATTCCGAAATACGTCAGTTGTGAATTTTTCAATTAGCTTCCGTTGAGAGCAACGCGTTCGGTGTTCCAGGTCTTCCCAACCTAGCTCCTTCAATATCGCACTTACGCTTTCCCTCCAACTATATATACCTGTCACGAATCGGTTAGCTCTTCTTTGAACTTTCTCTAACGCCTCCAGTAAACCCTTTTGATGGGGACCCCATACAGAACAACAATATTCTAAGTGAGGACGTACTAGTGACTTGTATACAATCGATTTAACTTCCTGTGTGCATTGATTTAAATTACGACCTAGAAATCGGAGTATACGATTTGCTTTCCCCATTACATTCTCAATATGCTCACTCCACGACAAATTATTACGAATTGTTACCCCTAGGTATTTAGCGGAATCTACCGTTCTAAGGACAGTGTCATTAATCGTATATTCATAATTAAATGGTGTCACCTTTTTACTCACACGCATGACTTGGCACTTTTTAGCGTTTAACTCCAACTGCCAATCTTTACACCACGCAATTATTTTCGTAATATCGTCTTGTAACAAAGCGCAGTCGTCCAGGGTTTTAATTTCGCGATAAATTATAGCATCATCGGCAAATAATCTTTTCATTCCCCCTATTATGTCGCATAGATCATTGATGTATATGAGAAACAACAGTGGCCCTAACACGCTTCCCTGGGGAACTCCAGACACCACTTCAGTAAGTGATGAACGCTCACCGTCGAGAACTACACACTGTGTTCTGCCCTTCAGGAAGTCTGCAACCCAGTCGCATATTTGTCTAGATATGCCGTAACCGCGAAGTTTCCTAAGTAACCTAGTGTGAGGCACAGTGTCGAAAGCTTTTTTAAAGTCTAATAGAACCAAATCAACCTGGGATTGCTCATCTATAATTCGGCACAAGTCGTGAATTAGAAGTGCAAGTTGTGTTTCGCAGCATCGGCCTTTTCTGAATCCATGTTGATTTGGATTTAAAAGCTCACCTTCATCCAAGAACCGCATGACATTCGAATAGATGATATGTTCTAAAATCCTGCAAAATATTGAAGTTAACGAGATCGGCCTATAATTCTGAGGATCATTAACATTCCCATTTTTAAACACTGGAGTTACGATAGCGGTCTTCCATTCGGCTGGTATTTTTCCTTGATCCAGAGAGACGGTATACAATTTCATCAAATACGGTGCAATTTCCTTTGCGTATCTTGAGTAGAATCTTGTAGGAATACCGTCTGGTCAGGGAGCCTTATTGGTTTTTACATTCATAAGCAGTTTAGTTATTCCCTCGACATCAACAACGAGATCGACATAAGAACAGAGTGGCTAAGGAGTGGAGGCTTACGAGACAGCCCAACACCAGGCGCCTCCTTAATCGCCTGCAGCGTGAGCTGAAGGTCAGTCTCCAGGAACACCACAACAGAGAGTGGGCCGCTCGCCTGGCGTCGCTGAACGTCACCGACGGTAATCTGTGGGTCGAGACCCGCCGTTCACCAAGAAGCGAACAAGATTGCCCCCGCTACATGGTGAGAGGGGACTAGTGTTCAGCGATAAAGACAAGGCCAATGCCCTCACCGATCACTTTGAGAAGCAGTTTCGACCTGCGCAGGACGTCGGCGAGGAAGAATCTGCGGATATCCGCAGAAGACTGCGGCGCTTCCTCGCCGCTGATGACGACGGCTACCAGATCGACGAGATCTCTGCAGAAGAAGTTCGCCTAATCATCTCCAGATTAAACATCAAAAAGGCACCTGGAAATGATAACTTGGGAAATAGTCTGCTGAAAAACCTTCCAGCTCCAGCAGTAGAACGCATAACCGAGCTGTTCAACTGTATATTACGCACTCAGCACTACTCCCGATGCTGGAAGCAGGCAACGGTGATCGGAGTCCATAAGCCAGAGAAGAACGGAACTTTTCCCCAAAACTACAGGCCCATAAGCCTCCTCCCGTCCCTAAGCAAGGTTTTTGAGAGGCTCCTTCTCAAGAGGATGGAAGAACACATCCGCAGAGAGAACATCATCCCGGAGTTCCAGTTAGGCTTCCAGAGGGGTCACTCCGTCACCCAGCAGATCATGCGCATAGTTGAGCGCGCCACGACCGCATTCAACCATCGGAGCTACTGTCCGCTAGTCCTGCTAGATGTGGCACGAGCATTTGACTCCGTTTGGCACAGCGGACTACTTTATAAGCTTTACAATCAGGGACTCCCCGGCCCGCTTGTGAAGCTAATTAAGAGTTACATCACTGGAAGATCCTTCAGAGTGAGAGTTGGGAATGAACTATCTTCTCGCCGCCCAATCAATGCAGGTGTGCCACAAGGGTCAGTACTAGGGCCGGTACTGTACAACCTGTATACTGCCGACATTCCTGCTCCAGCAACGGTTCGCACAGCCCTATACGCGGACGACACGGCCTTCTTCACCGCGCATAGATGTAAAGCTGCTGCCATTCGGCGTCTACAAGGAGTACTTCTACAAACTGAAGCCTGGGCCAGGCGGTGGATGATTACCATAAACTCGACCAAGACCCAAGCAATAATGCTGACGAGACGTCTGGGGAAACGTGATCGCCAGCGCAACCAGACACCAAAACTATGACTCCACGGAGAGGACATCGAGTGGTCAACCACTGTAAAATACCTGGGTGTGACGCTTGACTTCAGGCTCACATGGAAGCGTCACATTGAGGAGACCCGACTCAAAGCCGCAACGAGGCTGAGGGAGCTGTACCCTATTCTAAATACGGACAGCGCACTGGCAGCGAATACCGGAGTGAGCGTATATTGCAGCCTGATAAGACCGGTAATTGAGTACGCGTGTCCCGTATGGGGCTACGCCTCCAGGTCCTCAATAAAAAGGCTGCAGACAATGCAGAATCTTGCGCTTCGGCGAGCACTACATGTGCCTCCCCGGTTTACCACAGCTGACCTGCACGAAGCCGCTGGTATTCCGATGCTCGAAGAAAGAATCGCACAGATTACAAGATCTTTTTACCGAGCATCCAGAAACTCAAACAATCCCTTAATTACCAACTTAGGGCAATACTACACAATATATGACAAGCACAAGAGACCGCTGTCAATATTGACATAAAACTAAAAATAGAACCGAGCAAACCAAAAGACACACCAAAAGTAATGCAACTGACCTTTTAACGTTTGAAGGAAGTGTCAACAGATAAACCCTTCGCAATAAACTACTTAAAAAGATAAAACAGAAAATGCTCAGGACGACGACGACATCTTGGTCAATGGCGGAAAGCCGTTAGTTTTTCTGTATATCTGCGTGGCCAGTTGGTATTACAAGCCGGAAGTGCCAACGGCGCAGGGTTTCGGGGGTCAGTTGTCAGTCATCAGCTCTGTGCAGCTATTTATATTTTGCTGAAAAGAATTGGAAAATGTAACACACATTCAGTTTATCGCAAAGTTTGGTTATAAAAAGAGAAAGCAAGAGTCAACATAATTTTATAATACCAGTTAAACCATCTTTCCTAACCAGTAGAGTGACCAATTTAGCATTAAACTCGTCAGTCCCAGGTGGTGTGCAAAACTGTTTGATTGTGGTAAGCATGGTATCCAACCCGTCCCTACCTTAGATGTAAGGACCGTGGCAGCTAAAGCGTGGTGTGTGATTCCCCTTTAACTGTAAGTATTCACGACGACCAGGTCCAGCCGCATCTTCAGTTGTCCCGCCAGTGTATGGACTTCAATTGATTCTGCTTACATTTTCCAAATACCTCTCAGACCTCGCATTCTGGAGGATGCGGGTTCAAACCCCGTTCGGCCAACTTGATTTTGGGTTTTCATGATTTCTTGAAAGCACTTCAGGTGATTTTTGGCTAATTTTTTTCCCGTTCCTAGTCCCCAGTCCTTGATGTCGATGGAACGTGAAACAAAAAGGACAAAAATAAATAAAAATTTAGTAATTTACTATGGAATGCAGTCACAAAGACAGATAATTCATACAGATATCAGCGTAATAATATCTTTAATCTCTGTATCGTAAAAAACCTGTCGTTTCTCTTGCAGTTAAGACACGATAATAATAATCTTAACGCATTAGACCATGTGGCAAGTACACGAGCATTTCCTATACATATGACGTGTGTGTGTGTTGTTGGTATAAAACAGGGAACAATTTTTTATGAAATCCAGCGCTTAGTTATCTTGCAGGAAAACTTCTCGGATTTCAAGCCGCGTCAAAGTTGAATCGTCTGGCGACGTTTCGGAAGCCTGCACCGCTTCCACTGTGAAGTGCCACTTAGTATCACTGAAGGTTGTTGCATGGCAATCTATTATATAGGGCTACCAGCCGGGAGAAGAGGGGAATGCGCGTGAAGGGCGTTATAGTTGGGCCCAGCTAACTTGGTGACGTCATGATCGGGTTGCTTCTATGCCCTAATACTATGCTTGCAATAATCCGGATTTCATGTTTGGATTAAATTGAGGCCCTGATCGCGATTAATAACATTATTACTCAGCCTAATCTCAATCGCCTGCTACACAACACTGTCCCAGAAGTTATTTGCATAACAAAGGCGTGTTGTCGTTTTGTCGAAGCATGGCTCGTGCCAGTTGTCAATGACATGTTTGGTTGCATCATATTTTTCTTTTTGTCCTAGTTTAAAATATCTGATTTGTTCTTTGCGTCTTTCATCGATCGTCCTTAAGGTTTGTCCTGTATAAGAAGTACCGCATTCAAAGGGAATTTTGTAGAAGACTCCAAGAGCCCGAAGACTGAGACCATCCTTGGGAGTTCGAAAAAGCTGTTCAATTTTTGCTAGAGGCCGAAAAATTGAACGGATGTCTTGTTTGTTGAGCAGCCTAGCTATTTCTGATGTTACAGCTCCACAGAAAGGTAAAAAAGCATGCGGCTTGACCCGATCTCTGTTTTTTTTTATATATATAAATAAAAAACAATTGCACTTCGGATTTCTTGGCTGTTATACTCACTGGCTCGAAACGCGCGTTCCAGGTTTTACAGTTCCTCCTGTAAAAGTCCCTTGTCGAACACCACCATTGCCCTATAGACAACAGTATTCAGCACTCCCAGTTTCTGAGAAGGATAGTGGACGCTTAGAGCATTAAGGTAGTTATTGGTATGAGTACGTTTTCTGTAAACGTTGTGCCCCAAGCTTCCATTTGGCTTCTGACGCACTAGTACACCTTTAAACGGAGGAGTTCCATCCCCTTCAATTTCTACCGTGAATTTGATTCCCATTAATATGGTTGACAAATTAATCTAAGGCCGCCGCGAAAATGTACACAGTTTAGTAATCTTGTTTGTATTATTTAAATACCATCTTTGGTTGCATCTTAACTCCTATAACTTCGCAAAATTCTCAAAAGTTTCTTATATGATAGACAGAATCTCCATCTTGTATCTTCATTTCAAACGCTTTACATCTTTTGATGAAGCCGGTTGTAAGGAAATGGTCAGTATCCGCTTCATAAGGAGGTTTTAGAGCCCGATGCATTGTCCCTCCTGCAGGCAGTTCAACATCTCATATTTCAACAGGAAATGCCCGACTAAATGCGACGAGAAACGCGCACGCCTTCTTCGAAGAACGATGAGCGCCACTGCTTCTGTGACCTGCACGTTCACCAGACATATCGTCCATTGGACATGTCTGGGATATGGTCAGACGACTTGTTCATTCTGGTCCTCCTGCAATCATCGTCGATGTTTTGTGGTAGCGGCTACAAGCCGCATATCAGTGATTTCCCCAGCAGCATATCCATAATCTCTTTGATTCAATGCCAAGACGTCTAGAGACTCCGATGCCAACCGTACTGAATTCTCACGGTCAATTGATATGTACAGTTCTGAAATTCAATCATTTGTGTCCCTAACATGCGGGATGAATTTCATTGTAATCATGTGTCTCCTTCTTTGTGTTGCAATTTCCACAAACAGCAATGTATTAAAATAGTTTAACGGTGACCAATTACTGCATTTGAAGCTAGCTAACATGAGCCAGAGGTCAGCATGAACATTTTGACAACAGGATTTAAAGCGAGACTGCAATCATTATAAAAAAAAAAACCCCTCACCGCATTGCAGAGCAAAGTCTGGATTTCGGTGATGCTCCCGCAGCAGACTACTACTTGTGAATGTCTGATTGTATTCCCTACGAGTAGACAAAGAATGCTGCTTACGATATGATGTGCCTCCAGTACGGCTGTTCTGTGTTGCGGAAACGACTACATACACTATAGCCATCACCGTTGGCGCAGTCACTAAGAACAAGAACGATGCTGGACTGTCCGGCTGCCCATAAGGAGCCAAACTGAAGTACCCCGTGTCTAGACAGCAGCGAAGTGTCGCCCGTGGCTGCTGAAGTGAAACTCTCTCCCAACAGCACTGCAGTGACTCTCAGCTGCACCGTCTGGAACATAAGGCGACCGCAGCTGGGGCTCCTAGCGACTGTAGTTTACCACCACAATTGGAATTCTCATCGCCCAGGTGTCCCATAGATCGGAAACTTCAGTGCCTTCCACCACGACTTCCTCAGAGGAAAATTCTACGTACGCTGTCCAACGTCCGGTAGAAGCGGTTTAGTGTATTTAAAATAAAAACTCGGTGCTTTGTGAACATGTAATGATTTAAATTAGTCCTATATAAATGAGGAATATGTTTGGGGTTGCTGTATTTATGTATGTGTGCGAATAGTTACGTAAACATGATTTGTTAATTTTTTCGTCGAGTAACATGGATCGTTTTTTACACGATCAAGGAGAAAATACTTGAATGTTTATTTAGACAACAAAGTGTGTTGTAACATTATCACAACCTCTCAATTATTTATTACTATTTATAATACATAAAGTGAATGATATTATATTAACAGATATCTGTACATGCCGTAATAAGATATGCACCATCTCTAACAAGAATGGTTATTTTTTTTTTTTTAAATAATTAAATCGAGCTTACTTTTATCAAAGAATTATAAAACTAAAAGTACTAAGTCCATCAATAGCTCTGGGAGCTTTTATTCGTAGGGAATTCTGATACAGAAGCTGATAATTTGGGAATGTATTGGTATACTTGTTCCTCCATACTGGCAAGGTGACAAAAGATGAACATTTCTTTTAGTGTGCGATATAATACATTTGGCTTTCCTCATCGCTGATTGTCTTCGTCAAAGAATTAAGGATTATTTCGGTATTAGCTCTTAAATTAAGTTCTGAGATTTAGTTTAGAATTGTTCACGAACATACAAAGATGCATCACAATGGAACATTAATCCCCAAACTATCTTTCTTCATAGAATGTTTAAGCATCGATCCATCCAAATTGCTAATGTCAAAGGCATGAGAATATCAGAAATTTGAAAAATACTTTCATTAATAGTAGTTTAGCAATATAAAGAACTAGTTTAGATGGTTACGGTCTACTTTAATTAAAGCAAGTGTTGAAACATTGATCACGGTAATGCGGTTGCCATTTCACCCTAATTTGCAACGTCATCGTTTACTTTTCCTTGATGTTACCGAATTTATTGACGGTACAACAAATCATTCTATGCTTCTAATGTTTAAAACGTTCTATCAACGGTTACTGCCAACCAATAAAGTGTTGGAATGAAATCTGGAAAGCTGTAGTAAAGATTCACTTACACAAAAGTATTGAGTCAACTGCCGGCTGCACTTGAAAAATATTTCCAAAGTTGATGTTCATAAGGATGAAGAAGAATTAAATTAAAAAATTATATCTCCACTTCTTTACGTCTGAAGTAAATTCGTATTATACTGTTATACTGCAAAGCCCGAACTGCGTGTCGAGAAAATATGAGCGGGAAATGAAATAGGAGTTTCAGATGGAGAACGTGTAGGCTTATTCAGCCTATTCCTGACTAACGGCAGTACGCTCTAGTATTTTTAAAATGCATTGTCTTTATGAAGTAGAATTCATTCTGAAAATTAGTTTTTAAGACAAGATTTTCACCAAGCAGGCTAGGTTTTCATGGACTGATTTACTGTGTACCTAGTAATGATTCTTACTTTTCTTTACCAAGCCAGTGGCATGAGCGGCAATGTTCTAGGCTGACATTCGAATACAGAGGCGGACTCTCTAAATCGGTCGGGGAGCATGCTGGGGTCGTTCCTTCATAAAGGCTGTTTGTAATTGTTTCCCTGATTATCGTTCATTATTCTCTCCCGGATTTATAAAGAACCGGTTGCAGGAGAGGCAGAAAAAACCGATAAAAAGAAAAGAAATGTTGCTTTAGAAGCCGAAATAATGCCCTATTTTTTAACAGTAATAACTGATTTTAAATTGTATTAACTTTTATATGCAGATATTGATCTAATATATTCTATCGTGCTATTAGATACTGTAAGTTTTTCGTCGAATATCAGTACTTGAAAACTTATTGTTTCCTGTTAGATTTTGAAACAAAAGTTTTGCTAATTCTGCTGGAAATAAATATTAGAGCTGTAAAAGTAACGATATATTCGTTACTGAGTAACGGGTTCGTCACCAACTAATTCATTTCGTTACTCGCATGTTTCATTACTCGCTTTTGTCGTCTAGATACTGTAGCGGTATGCGCCGTTGGGGAGGTAAGGGTGAAAACCTTTTACTTCTTTTTATAATTAAAAGAAAGGTAGGCTGCTAATTTATTGGGTACTCATAATGGCGTACAGGCGAGGCTTATTTATCGTTAACATTGACACATTGAAATATGATAAAAAGAACTATGCAAAGCCTCTTCTTACAATTGCCAACACATATTAACAAATAAACAAAGCATTAAAACACAACCACTTTTAAAATTAATCTTTAAACAAACTCCCAATGTTAATTGGCAAGCAAGAAAGCTACACACTTGATTTTATAAAATGAAAGTTCCCTTCACAATGATCGGGAACCATAAATCAAACACAGTATTGACATTAACTGTATCCGATCTCAAATGCCGGGCGCCAGGATAATTTAAATTATCCACCAAGTGTGGCTTTAAGAAAGTCTGCCCCAGCTAGCTCAATATTTGGGGGCGCGAGAACTCCTAATCATTCAGTGGTCGTTACAGGGCTGTACTCAATGATCGAATAAAAGTACCACATTGCACTGTAGAATTATTATCGTGACGACGATGTATTTCCCGCGACGGCGGAATTACTATAGCCCCTTGGCTATAGCGGACAATGCATCACGTCCGTCAGCAAGCGTACTGGATGCGTGCACAGCGACCTCACTGTACAAGACACGCTTATTTAGTCCAGTCATTATAGTAAGTTCACCTCGGAATTTGAGATACCCAGCTGTAAGTCTGTAAATACTTGTATATTGACACCCTAAAAGTGGTCTCAAAACCTACATATGGTAGGGTGTGCGCAACTATTAAATTTCGAGGTCAAAGTTCACAAAAACTCGTTTTTTTGCGCTTTTTTGTAAATATCTCATTTCCTATGGGTTTTTTGCTATTTGTATTTATTATCAATATTGTAGAATACAAAATTCTCTACAAATTTTGTCTAAAAATTTTTTTTATACGGTGAACCGTTTTCGAGATAGAGGGCGGAGAGCGTGCGGTCACAGCATCACTTCAGGTCAACCGGTGCCTCCGTTCGAAAACGCGCCATATATAGTTGATGAACTATCGATAAATCAATGATTATAAATATTTGTCAATTTTTATTAACTATTATATTATATTTTATCATTTTTTCCCTAACCTATCCACTTTTTATTCAGTATTAATTTATTTAACAACACTTACCTGCCCATGTAATTGCAGAATTGTTAATGAAAATATAGGAATTATATTTGAATTTTAACCTAATTAATATTAATAACTTCTTACATGATGGAAAAAACCAAATAAATGATTAATTAATCTTTTTTATTAAAAAATAGCATTCAATACATTTATTTTTATTAAAAGTAAAAAAATGGAATAAAGGGTACAAAAACTACAATTTATAATTTTAATCATCTTCTTCCTCTTCTTCGTCGTCTTCCGGCTGCTGGTAAATTTCAAACTGGTCTTCATTATCGTCTTCAACTACATTTGTCTCAAGTTCTTCCATGATTTCGGGGTCAAAGGTTCCATCTTCGTTAATGTCGCTCTGATATGGTAGAGCATTGAGACAAGCTTGCCCATTACATTGGCCACAAGCTAAAGAGCATTGCAAGCCCGCTTTCCTGCATCCGCATCGCGAACCACAACCACTCTTGCAGTTGCAGAAAATTGTATTTAGCAAATCTTCTGGAGCAGGTGGTAAAATTGTCATGATAGGCTCCAAAAAATCGTTTCGCATTGCCCAACCCCATACCTGGGGTTCCAAATCATGCCCTAACCAAGTTTGAACTTGATAATATACACGTTTGAAATGTTGATGAGCAGCTGCACTTGTTGGTGGAATATTTGAAAGCTGCACAGGTTTATTAAGTTTTGTAGACTTGACGTAATGCATATAACGAAGATGATCGAGACTTTTCACAGATTTCTCTAATAATTGCTGCTGCAGCTTCTACAATTCTTAGCCTTTCTGCTTCAGGATCTATTTTTTTTACTTTCGTACCAAGTTTTGATAGAATATTAGCTTGTGCATCACGGATAGAAATGATTGTGAAAGCTCCAACTTTCTTCGTAATTACGATATTGGTTAAGTACTTCTGTTGTAGTCTTGTAATGATAGTTTTATCTTCTGGCACATACCCTGTCAAGACATCTTTAAGCTCTTTTAGTGTGAATTGAGAATCATTATTATTTTCGATGTAATTGAAAATCTCTAACATAGCTTCTGTAACTTGATTATCTTGACGAGGTTTCTCAAGAGGCGATGATGATGATGATTTATTTGAAAAGTTTGTAAAGCAAGCAGCATGGTACTTCGCTTCAGCAGCGATCAAATCATACTGCAAAATTATACGACTTTTCACCAATTCTCCGAAATCATCCCCACGTTCTTCTGCTTTTTTGATGACAGTATCTTTGAACTCAAGAGTACTCACATTTTTTATCTTCCGCCTGTATTTTTCTCTTTTCTTTTTCTCTGTAGCCTCATCAGCAACTTCGCCACAAAATAAACATTGATTCTTAAAATCAAACACTTCACCTCGTTTTTTACGGAGTACTAATGGAGAAGTTATAGTTTCTCCTTCTTCTTGTTTCCGTTTTGCTGCTTGGATACAGTTTTTACTAATGTAAACACTTCGGCACTTTTCATGCACTTTAACAGAGGTTACTGATTTTAAATAATCAATTTTTCCATCGTTTCGTTCGACACTTGCAGTTTGTAGAGATTTCATACCGCGCACTACTTCAATAAGCGATTCAGCTCCCGAATCTGACTTATTACATAGAAAACACAAATCAGCCATAGTTCTTGAAATTGTACGTCCGTAGTTACCAAGATACGATTCAAACTGAAAGAAAGAGAAGACGGTCGTAACTATACAATACAATTGAACATCTGTCCCTACTGGCTATAAATAGAAAGGTCCGTAGTGTATAATAGGGGCCCGTATAATTCCCAGGTATAATTTTTGACGTAGTGGAAGGATTTTAAAATTTACAGATTTTAAAGAAGATGCACTTAATTATTTTCTATTTAAAATGTCATTAGTGTAAATGGGAAAATAATTATAATATGATTTAAGTTTTTCCCTTAATTATTTTTTAATTTCAGGAAACGGTTATCAGTATTATTGAATAGATATAGATTTAATGCATGAAGAAAATGATAAAATATAATATAATAGTTAATAAAAATTGACAAATATTTATAATCATTGATTTATCGATAGTTCATCAACTATATATGGCGCGTTTTCGACCGGAGGCACCGGTTGACCTGAAGTGGGTATCTCGAATTCCGAGATTCTTACCTAATTTAAGCTTAAATGACTGGACTATATTGACCCTCAGGTTCGATGCCAAGACGGCGCGATCTCCAGCTTCGGAAGATCCGCTCCTTCCAGTATGAAGGCTCGGAGTCAAATCCTCCACAGCGTCCGCCGGAAAAAACCTCCTCCCGTCGCTCGTGGTTTACATAGAGAAAAATACACCGGCATTACAAAATGCAAAGGATAGTCTCTCTCGATTGGTTCTGCCATTTTTAAGCTCCTCCTTCCGGCTGTCACGATAGGCGAACCTTGTCTTTCTCGATTCGTGCGAACTCGGGATAGCCTCGGACTTATTCGTCACCTGTGACCTCCAAACTGCCCGTCCGTAGACCTGGGGCTTGGATAGTTTATTCACCCCAGTGTACAGTTTCCCCGGAGCCAAGGGATTATACGCTTGACCAACTGCGTGAGAAAGGGTAGCTGGTGTCCATTGTCCCTGGCAGCCGCCGGCCTGTAGCGACAATCTGGCGCGTCTAGCAGGTCCCACAAACACTGACCATCCTCTCCCTAAACTTCCTTTCTTATTCTTTTTATATATAAAAATATACAAAATATTATATATAAAAATGTACGGAATGACCCATATTTGGTCATTCTGGTACAATACGAACACGTTCCAACTCCCGCAGGCAACTAATTTTGCCAACGTAAAGACTAATTTTGTAGTTTTTATTTTGTTTAACATTAAAATTTACTACAGTGCATAATTTGTAAACAGAAAATTTGTATGGATAATTTGAGATAGTTACTGCTTTTTCATTGATGGTGCATTAGTGAGGTTTATTGATCTCAAATATTTGTGAAATTTATTTATTAATTGATTCCTTCTTTTTTATTTATTGTGTTATTTACAATATAAAAGAGTTGTCTAATAGTTTTTGATATACAACTCTGCACTTGTTATGTTCTAATAATATTCAATAAAATTGCAATGGAGCGTACGCTTCGGTGGCAATTTCCCTTCACACTCATCTTCTCCCCTTTCCTGCATTCACCTGCATATGCCCTCTACAAATTATAACTTTAAATTCTTTCAACTTTTTTGGTAAACTATTCATAATTTCTCTTGGTAACTTACTCCAATCCCTGGCAGCCTTATCTAAAAAGAGAATCTTCCTAAACCCTTGTGCCTGAAAACGAGTGCAAGATTGTGATCATGGTCATCTTTTCCATTCCAAGCATTACTTTTAATTATTACAACAATATTTTTCCATGCCTCACCATCAATATACGCCTTGTACACTCCCATGATCCTCTTCACCCTCCGTATGTTTTCCAATCAATCCCAGCTCTTTTATCATTTCTGTTACTGATTGCGTTCTGCGATAATTTCCAGAAACAAATATAGCAGTCCTTTTTTGCAGTTACAGTATTCCATAAACAAAGAAAAAGGTACAACGACTTTATTCCTTTTGCCTGGTGTTAGTTAATGTATTATTACCGCAGGATCCATGTGATCAATCATCAATGCGGTTCTGGGTTTGATGTTGAATGTTTCTTGTAACCGCGATGCAACAACAATTAATCTAATCACATGTTTGTCCTGTATCTTTGTTATTGATTTAAAAGTTCTCAATATTGATATTTTTAAAATGAAACAATTACAGCGGGAGCCAATAGCACTCTGCCTGCAGACCAGATTTGATGGTATGTCCACGGTTATTTTAACAAAGCTATCACAGAAACATGAAATATTTACAAAAATAAAATGAAAACAGTAAAGGAAGACTGGTAAAACATCCTATTTAAAAACGAAAATCTTTGATGAGATTATAATATTTGTTAAATACATGTTCTATTATCACATCAGGCTTCTATACCGGGTTTTGAGCGGGCTATTTTAAAAAATAACCGTCATTAGATGTTGTCACTAGATATGTCAGTCAGGTGAAAGGTCAGGGTTTTTTGTAAGCAAACAGGTGTTTGTTTTTGAAGTGAACTACACTTAATGGTTTCTTGAGGTTTATTACAATGTACACAAAACAACTGGTAAACAATAAACAAATGTGGTTACAGTTATCGGATGACCGTCGAGAAATTTAGCCTGGTCCTGATCCGGGGTAGAGAGAGACGGCTTCTACTTCTCGCGAACTTCCGGTGGTCTTCTGTAGTTGACGCTGGTTCCGCGGTTAGGCCGGAACTGTCGGTGGAGCTGCCGGCTACGCTTATATAGGCGGCCTGGCGCAGGAATACAGTTGTGTGGTAGTACGGCGACCTCTGTAAGAAAAGGTCCCACTTAGCCTCTAGATGATTCTATTTATTTTCCTGGTTTGTTTTGATGCCTCTGCGCCTGTTTGGAGTCGTATATGTGTCCCGGCGTGCAGGCGCGTTGTGTGTGAGGTCTGCCTGGCAGGGGCCTTACTGGCAGACTGAAAATACCTCCCTCCGGGGGGGGAGGGGAAGCGATGTCTGCGACGTCTGCGAGGTCGTCTGCCGCGGCGCCCTGGAGCAGACTATGAAGGCTACCTCCGGGGGAGTACGGAGCTGTTCCCCTGGCGATGCGTGCCGACCTGCGTCGTGGTGCAGGTCGTGATGGAGGTACCTGTGGAGCTAACGGCATCGGTTCGTCGGCGTCGATGGCCGGGGGCTGTACGGGGGGCGCTGAAGATGGTCCCCGCAGGTGGTCGAGAGGCTGCGGCTGAAGGGTGTCGGAGCGACCGACAGGTTGTGGCGTCGGTGGTGGCGCTGTAACTGTCTCTGAGCAACGGTTAGACGGCAGGAGTGGTGGAGGGGGCGGGGAAGGAGAGGAAGAAGTGGATGGCCGTGCCGTGGTGGAAGAGGACGGTGCCGTGGGGTAGCGGGGACGTAGTTGGTTTCGATGGCGTCGCACTACCCGGCCATCTAGGCTGACGTCGAACGTTTGGCGGCCCCGGGGCCGCTGGATGACCCCCGGAAGCCAACCGGCCCAGGAGCCAAACCCGCGGGCCCAGACTAGGGAGCCCGGGGTGAAACGGAATGGCCCCGAAGGTTCCTGTACTTTGGGAGGGGGTAAGAGGAGATGAAGGAGAGTGCGAGGTTGGCGGCCATGCAGCAATTCCGCCGTGCTTTTAGCCCCCACTGGAGTGGTTCGACAGGAACTGAGGAAGAGTGTCAATGCTTCTTCGAGTTTGTGACTTGTGGTGTATTTGGTCATTTGGGTTTTGAATGTTCTGACTAGCCGTTCCGCCTCCCCGTTAGATTGGGGGTGGAAGGGCGGGGTGAGGAGGTGTTGGATATTGTTGGCGGTACAGAAGGATAGGAATTCCCGACTTCGAAATTGCGGTCCGTTATCTGTGACGATGGCGTATGGTAATCCTTCGATGGAAAAGATTTTCGTGAGGGCTGAAATGGTGACCTCTGTGGTGATTGTGGAGCAACGGACGACATATGGGAAGTGGGAAAAGGCATCCGTCACTAAGAGCCACTGGTGGCCTAGGAATGGGCCAGCGAAGTCGAGGTGAATGCGTTCCCAGGGTCCGGACGGTGCCGGCCAGGAAAGGAACTTTTGAGGGGGGCGGGGCAGTTGTCGGGCACAGATGGTTCAGCGCCGCACCATCTTAGTGACATCCGTGGTAAGGCCGATCCAGAATACATGGCGTCTGGCAAGGGATTTAGTGCGGGCAATTCCCCAGTGTCCTTGGTGGAGAGTTTGGAGGATTGTCGGCTGTAGGGATCTCGGAACGACGACCCTCGGAGTGGAATTTGGTTCTGTGCAGAGAAGCACTCCCTCTACTACTGAGAGCTGGTGGCGGATGGAGTAGTAGAAGTGGAGGTCTTGATGATGGCGTGGAGGGGAGCGTGTTTGCCAACCGTGTTGGATGTGGTGTCTGATGACCCGGAGGAGGGGGTCCTCCACTGTGGCTGCAGCGACTTTTGAGGCCGTGACTGGAAATGTCTTCAGTTCTTCTTGTATGTCATCGTCGATCTGGAACACAAGAAGTTCCGAATTGTCGAAGGCAAGGTCTGGTCCCTGCGGTAGTCTGGATAAGGCGTCTGCATTGCCATGCCTGGAGGTGGTACGGAAATGCATGGTATATCTGAACTGGGACAGGAATAGTGCCCAACGCTGGATGCGGTGGGATGTTTTGGTAGGCAGACGTGTGGACGGATCAAATAGTGATAGGAGTGGCTTGTGGTCGGTAATGAGGTGAAAAGAAATCCCATATAAAAGGGAATAGAATTTGGAGCAGGCAAAAACAATAGCTAGCGCCTCTTTCTCGATTTGAGAATATTTAAGCTGGGCAGCCGATAGGGCTTTGGAGATGTAAGCTACGGGGCGTTCCGTGCCATCTGGTAATTTATGAGACAGAACTGCCCCCACAACGTACTCGGATGCATCTGTGGCAAGTATCAAGGGGAGGTTTGGAGTATATGGCATGAGGCATGCTGCGGACTTGAGCTGCTGTTTAAGGGTGTGGAATGCGGTCTCGCAAGCTGGGGTCCAACGGAACGGAATATTCTTGCGACAGAGGTGGTACAGGGGTGCTGCCACTAGTGCTGCCGAGGGTATAAATTTTCTGTAGTATGAAATCTTGCCTAAAAAAGATTTCAACTGATGTAGATCCTGAGGCCGCGGTAAGTTGGAAATAGCGTCCACATAAGAAAATGCTGGGGAAATGCCTTCCTGAGCGATGATGTGACCCAGGTAGGAAATGGATTGTTGAAAAAATTGACACTTGGAAAGGTTGCATTTCAGACCTGCCGCACGGAGGCGGAGGAAGAGGCGGAGGTTGGTCATGTGTTCGGCAGCGGAGGGTCCCGTGACGACTATGTCGTCGAGATAATTGATGCATCCCGGAATATCCTGGAGAAGTTGTTCGAGGTACCGTTGAAAAATCACTGGAGCACTGGCCAAGCCGAACATGAGCCGGTTGAGTTGGAAAGCCAGAGGGCGTGTTGATGACTGTGTATTGTCGGGACTGGATATCCAAAGGGATTTGAAGGTATGCTTCTGCCAGGTCGATTTTTGTAAAGTAGGTACCTCCTGCTAGTTTACGGAAGAGGTCGTCCGGTCTCGGAAGTGGATAGTCGTCTACCAGCAGATGCGGGTTGACTGTGGTTTTAAAGTCACCACAGAGACGTAAGCGGCGTTCTGGCTTCTGAACTATGACCAACGGCGTGGCCCAGGGGCTGAACCGCACCGGCTGGAGGATCCCTTCGTCTTGGAGACGTTGAAGTTCTTCCTGAAGTGGTTGTTGAAGTGCTACGGGTACCTGGCGTGCCCGGAAGTATCGAGTCCGTACGTCCGGCCGGAGTTGGAGTGATGCTTCGAAGTCCTTTGCACAGCCGACGCCTGGTGAGAACAGGTCCTGAAACTCGGTGCAAAGGGCGTCCACTTCAGGAAAAGGAACATGCTGAGATACGAGGTGTATGTTATCCTCCATTGAAAATCCGAATAAGCGGAAGGCGTCCAGTCCAAATAAGTCTGCTGTGAAAGAACTGTTAACTACTAAAAAGGGGACTGAACGATGTACAGACTTATACATGACGTTTGCTGTGAATTGTCCCAGGAGTGCTATTTCCTGTTTGTTGTATGTCAGGAGGTGCTTAGGGGCCGGCGAGAGGAGGGGCGAGCCAATTTGCACATAAGTAGTATAATTAAGCAATGAGACTGCTGCTCCTGTCGACTTGTAGGCACAGAGGCTTGCCATTGACCGTAACGTCGATAAAAAGTTTGGATGCTGTGGAAGTGCTACCTGATTGATATCCATAGGTGCGCCGCTTAACCCGTCTTGGTAAGACCCTGGGCGGCGAGAGCCGAGATTGGCATTGGTGGTGTTGGTGCGGCAGACGGACGCCAGGTGTCCCTCCTTGCCGCAACGTGAGCATTCAGCCCAACGATCCGGACAATTTTCCCTCTCATGTGCTGAATAACAGGCGGGGCAGGAGGGCAGGCGGAGCGGGCTGCGGTGTCGGCGCTGCGGGATCCGCTGCTGCTGCCGAGACTTGGTGCCCCGGCCGGAACGCGTCGGTTCGATGTTCTTCTGAGGAAGCGGTCCCCGGTTGTGGTGTCGGGAAGAGCGCGACCGGGAGCTCTGGATGGCGGCGACGTCTTCCGTGTCCTCTACGTCGGTTCGGATTGCGGCCACATCCGCCCAGGACTCCAGGCGGCGATCTGCGGCCGTAGATATTTCAAATTTGTAGGCAAGTTCGATGACCTGCTCCAGGGATGGGTCCTCTAACTTGAGGGCGTCATGCCGGAATGCGGCATCTGGTGCAGCCTGTATGATGTGATCACGCACCATGTCGTCGGCGTAGGATTCGTGGGAACGACGAGTTTGAAACTTACATTTTCTGCTAAGGCCTTGGAGTTCGACCGCCCACTGGCGATACGTCTGATCGGGCTTCTTCCGGCATTGTTAGAATTCGACGCGGGCCGCGACGACATGGTACCGGCGTCTGTAGTATGCATTCAGTGTCGTACCGATGGTCGTGAAGGTGAGGGTGTCGGGGTCTTGTGGCTGAAGTTTGGTGAGCAAGACATACATCTTCGATTGGTTCCAGGAAAGGAAATATGCACGCTGGTCTTCTTCTTTGGATATGTGATGAATTGCGAAGTGTTGTTTTATGCGCTTCTCGTAGGTCTCCCATTCCTCGACGTCGTCGTTGAATGCTGGGAACGGAGGCGGGGCCGTGGGGTGGCGGAAATTCCTGACTTCCGCAATCAGTTGTCTCTGAGATTCTGCGAATTGCTGCTGCATTGCTGCGAACTGATGTAGAAGTCCAGTGGTGTATTGGCCTAGTGGCCTGATGAGTGGGTTCGCTGAATTTTTCGTTGATTTATAAAATGCTACTGCCCTTTCTCGAAATCGTTGTTGTACTGTCTGTATATTGGCTGCATTGTGTAAATCGTCAGTTGGAAACCGCGTTGGGAGGTGCAGAGCTCTTTTCAGCGCTCGGTTCTGAATAACCTGTAGTTTTTTGATGTGAGTGTTGCAAGCATAACCCCAAACAGGGCATGCGTACTCTATTATGGGTCGTACCAGACTGCAGTAAATCATGACGCCAACGTCCGGCGCCAGGGAGCTGTCCCTGTTAAGTAATGGGTAGAGCTGCTGTAGTGCAGCGCTAGCTTTGCGCCTGGTTTCCTCGATGTGAGCTCGCCAGGTTAGCTTGCTGTCGAGCGTCACACCGAGGTATCGCGCATTGTTGCTCCATGGGATGACCTTTCCTTGGAGCTGCACCTGAGGCTGGTCTTCACCTCTTCGTCTTCTACGCTTGGTTAGTAAGATGGCCTGAGTTTTGTCCGAGTTGATGGTGATCCTCCATCTTCTCGCCCAGGCCTCGATTTTGTCCAGGGCTTCTTGTAGTCGCCTCGTAGCCAACGCTCTACTGCGGCTGATGGTGAACACGGCCGTGTCGTCAGCGTACTGGGCCATTTTGACATTGTTGGTGAGTGGTATGTCCGATGTGTACAGGGAGTATAGTATCGGTCCCAGTACGGACCCTTGTGGGACCCCGGCGTTTATTTTTCTTGACGTTGAGAGTGAAGTTCCCACGCGTACCCTGAAGGTTCTGCCTCTCAGGTAGGATTCTATAAGTTTGACGTAAGAGCCCGGAAATCCAAGTTCAAATAGTTTGAATAAAAGTCCTGTGTGCCACACAGAATCGAAAGCTTTTGAGATGTCTAGTAGCACGAGTCCGCAGTGGCTCCGATGGTTGAATGCTTTCGTGGCTTCTTCGACTACCCTCATTAACTGGTGTGTGGTACTATGGCTCTTACGGAATCCCATTTGGTGATCCGGGATTAGATCACCTTCGGTGATTAGCTGTTGTATCCTTTTTAAAAGTATTCTTTCGAATACTTTACTAATTGAAGGCAGCAAACTTATTGGTCTGTAGTTCTGTGGGAATATGGGATTCTTGCCTGATTTGTGTACGCCCACCACGATTGCTCGTTTCCAGCAGCTCGGGTATTTTCCACTCCTCAGTATGTCATTGAAGATATTGGCTAGAAAAGCGCAGGCCGCTGGTGGCAATTGTCTCAGTAGTGTGTTGTTTATTTCGTCCACCCCTGGAGCCTTTTTGTGGGGTAGATTCTTCAGGCTGTTCTTGACTTCCTTGATGTCGATATCTGGAATTTGTTGTTCTAAGTCTGCAGCGGCTGCTTGCTGGTAGGTTCGTAGGCGCCTGCGTATATTGACTACGTCTTCATCGTCTGCTTCCGCTGCGAAAAAATGCTTCTCAAAGCAGTCTGCTAAGGCGTTAGCTTTCTCATGCGGCAGGTATACTATGCCTCTCTCGCCGTGCAGTGGTGGTAACCTTTTCTTTTTCTTGGTGAACCATCTTGTGTGGGTCCATGGGGAGTTGTCATTTAGTCTGATCATGGCAACACGGGCCCTCCATTCTCTGTTTCGATGTTCATTAAGTGCTACTTTCAATTCTTTCTGCAGCCTGTTTAGCAATGTTTTAGTGCTGCGATTCCTGGTCAGTTTCCACTCCTTCATGATCCGATTTTTATGTCGGATCATAGCCAGGAGTTGTGGTGGGAGTTGGCTTGATTTTTGGGTGTTGGGTCGACGTATTGGGATTGCTGCTGCCGCTGCTTCCTTCACTGTCGATGTGAAGAATTTAAGATCATCTTCCGCACTGACCTGGAGGTGATTGGAGAAAGCGTCTGAAGTGAGCTGACGATAGACATTCCAGTTTGCTCGCCTGTAATCTGGGGTTTCTTGTGTCTCCTGTTTCCAGGGCCCGGTTGAAACCTCGACCAGCACGGGGCAGTGATCTGATGACAATCTGTTGACTGTACTGGCTGCCATGTATCCGGTTATGCCCCTGGAGATGCATATATCCAGGATGTCTGGTCGGGTTCCGTTTGCGGGGTAGTGGGTAGGTTCTTCAGGTGCCGTCACATTCATGTTGTACATCTCGATGAGGTTCCTCAAGCTGTCTCCCGGCGTTGTTGCACACGCGACTGTTCCAGTCTGTGTGCTTGCAGTTGAGGTCTCCGCCGATCAGTAGTCTTCCTCTTATGCCGGCTAGTTTCTTGATGTCTTCTTCAAGTAATTGGCGTCGTGGTGGTCGGTAGACTGCGACGACAGTGAGTTTGCCAGCTGAGGTGGCCATTTCGACCCCAGTGGCTTCAATCTGTGTCGTTGTGGGGAGTAGCACCTGGTTGTGGGGGATTCCACGTCTAATGTAAATGGCGACTCCTCCTCCAGCGGTAGGGCGATCGTATCTGTAGCAGTGGTAGTTGGGTACTGCTACTCTTATACCGGGCTTAAGATGGGTTTCAGATACCATGCAGATGTCAACGCCTTGCTCCTTGATGAACTGCCTGAATTCTATTTCCTGGTTATGTATTCCGTTTGCGTTCCAAATGCAGAACGAGATTGTATAAATATGTGGTGCTCTATCCATTTTGTTGTTGGTTGGAGCTGTAGAATGTAGCCATTGCTGTCGTTACTGCTGCTTGGATGGTGGTTGGCAGCTGGTTTAAGGTCGCCCACGAGGCTTGTGATCAGCGTCATCATCGACTCCATCATACTCGTTAATTTTGCAAGGATCTGGGTTGTGGGATTTTCCGCTGCACCTTGTGGGCTTGGCTTGTTGGCGGGTGCTGCTGCGTCCGATCCCAATGTGGAGGAGTTGGGTTGTTCTTCCACCATTGCAGTCTGACTTGGGTCCGATGCCTTACTGTAAGAGGCTTGAGCAAATGTGCGTCCATCTGTCCTCTTGGGTGAGCGTCTGTTCTTCTTCTGGTTTTCAGGGATCTGCTTTTCTATTGTCTGTTGAGAGGCGTCCTTTCCTACTGGGTTTCGGTGTTCCTTTTCCTGGCTGGGATTGTTCTGGTGGCTGGTCCCCTGGTTTTCTTTGCGGCGTTGGTTACCGTCACCTGTGGTGAGGCCCCTCTGTCGGTCACGTGCTCTTTTGTACGCTGGGCAGCCTTTGTAGCTTGCTACGTGGCCGCCGCCGCAATTGTAGCATTTTGCTGTGTCCTTTCCTTTCTGTGCCGTGCACTGGTTGGAGTCGTGGCATCCTGCACATTTCACACAGACGGGTGGCATCTTGCAGTTCTTTGCTACGTGCCCAAACGTTTGGCAGTTGTAACACTGTGCTGGTCCGGGCGACGAGCGTAGTTTCTCTACTGTGACCTTGAGATGGCTGATAGAGTCTACTTCAAAAATGGATTTGTTTTCCGGGCAATCCGGCAGTACCACTAGGAATAGTGGCATTGCTACGTTAGTTCCCGGTCTGCGGAGCTGATGGACACTTTGGATGTTGAATCCCTTCTCCATCAGTTCTTCCTTGAGTTCGGCCGTTGGGAATGACCGAGGAATTCCTCTGAATACAGCCTTCAGGAGTGGTGCTGCACCTGTTGGGAAGGTGTAATATGGAATATTGGCATCCGTCAGC
Organism: Vandiemenella viatica; assembly: GCA_031002005.1. Classification (NCBI taxonomy): domain Eukaryota; kingdom Metazoa; phylum Arthropoda; class Insecta; order Orthoptera; family Morabidae; genus Vandiemenella; species Vandiemenella viatica. Next base: position 79,373,605 of record JARYHS010013630.1, read on the forward strand.
ATTTCAGTTACTCTTACATAGTCAGCTTCTGTAGTAAAGGTGAATTTAATTTTTTCGCCTCCTGCAGTTTTGGCGGTGAATGGGTCCGTGGTGTTGGCGTCTACTCTGTCGTGCAGTGACTTGTAGTTATCTTCAAACTGTACCACTATCGGTGGAATGTGTGATGATCTTTTCGCTGCTGGCTGCGCCGAGTCGTCCAGAGGTTGGAAGCGATTGCTGGTGTCCATCACCAGCTGCGGGTCCAACGCTGGGGGCGGCTTAGCTGTACGTCGTGGGGTGATGAAGCCCTCTTCATTTGACTGGTTGACTTGCTTCTTCTTGCGTCTTTCTTCCACGCTGGCTGCAGTATTCGATTGTTTTGTGAAAGTTGGTTGAAAAGGATAGATTGCAGCAGAGTGGGCTGTCATCTCCTTCTTCTTTTTCTTTGCCTTCTTCACCTTGCCAGCTGTAGCATTTGACAGTTGCTGAACAGGCACGCTGAGTTTTGTACCACTAGTGCACTGTTCGTTCCTCGGTAACTTTGCTTTCCCCGTTACGGGTGGAGAAGTACGTCTCTTGGGATGACGAGCATCTGCTGGTTCGTAGGCAGGCCTGGTCGTCATCAGATTAATCCTTACAGATCCGTCGGCGGCCGTTCTCTTCTTGAATGGGAGTTGCGTGGTCGTCTCCAGTATAGATCCGTCCTTGTCCATGGCCAAGTCCGGTGCGCGTTGCCAGGTCGTCGTAGTGGTGGCTGCCGTACAGTTTGTCGCCGTGTCTAAGTCCGTTTCCGTTAGCCGGGTCGTCGATGGGGCCGTAGCTGCCGCCGGCAAAGCCGAGTGCACTGAGGCACTCGACCCGCTTGGCGCGGCAGCGCGGCGAGCGCTTTCCTCTTCGTCCATACGCTGGTTCCGCGGTCAGGCCGGAACTGAACTGGAACTGAACTGAACTGAACTGTCGGTGGAGCTGCCGGCTACGCTTATATAGGCGGCCTGGCGCAGGAATACAGTTGTGTGGTAGTACGGCGACCTCTGTAAGAAAAGGTCCCACTTAGCCTCTAGATGATTCTATTTATTTTCCTGGTTTGTTTTGATGCCTCTGCGCCTGTTTGGAGTCGTATATGTGTCCCGGCGTGCAGGCGCGTTGTGTGTGAGGCTGCCTGGCAGGGGGCCTTTACTGGCAGACTGAACAGTTTTGAAATTAGATTTTTTCTTTCGTATATAATATTCATTACAGTTAATCAAGTGTTCATTCTGAGGTTTTTCGTAAGATCCATGTGCTAATTACTTGACTTAAAGTTTTATCCAAATTATCAACTTACCTTAACTTATTTTACTAAATAAACAATTTACTTAAACTTTATCAAGTATCAAGGATGTCGCCCCGTATGCGATGCGATGCTTCATGCTAGCGTTCGATTGTATCAAAAGTACCGAGTAACGAAGTTATCCCCTACGCGGCGCGACTCGATCAATGCTTCATGCTATTGTTCGATTGTACCGAAAGTAACGAGTAACGATTCGAAAGTAACGGGTACTGATTGGTTTAATAACGAATACATACGGGTACAGAATTTCTCGTTACTTATACAGCTCTAATAAATATTACCTCTATCGTTTCACACTTATGTAGCTAAAGGCTCTTGTATAGTTGAAACAATATATTAAATTATTGGTAGACTACAATTGTTCAAAAAAGTATTTTAAACAAGATAGTGCATACCAAATGGAGGAAATGTATAGCAAATAACATTTCTTTATTTTGTAAAATGTAGAGTACATCAATGAAATTGTATTTTTGCTGTTGTGTCACTTTTATTTGCTGATAATGGATTGTGAACCTAAAACACGTTATTGTTATTACTAAACTGAGATCGAACTTATATCCCGGTGGTAATTTCACTTCATGTTTACTTGTGTTTTATTTGCTTTTTCACATGGAATTATATTACTGCTTGAAGTGTGTTGTTCAGACCTCCGCACGGTGACTTTACCCACACATAAAAATTGTCATACTTTCTTGTGCCTGTCATAGTATTTAGCCATGCTCATCGCCAACGTATGCTTGCTCTTATATACGTACGCTATTCTTAACCGCCTTCTGTCTTACAATGATTCCCGAATCAGTTCATTTGTCATACCAGTTATTAACAGTGTTTGAAGTGAGATACCTGCCTTCTACGATTTATTCGAAGCAGGAATTTTAGCTGACGATTAGTGCTCTGTGGTTAGTATTATGCATTTTCAGATTTCAAATTTTGATTATATGATATATAAAAAAATCAATTAGAAACAAAGTTTAGGCTAAATGAAATGAGACCATTCCGACAAGTTCTTTTTAAGGCTGTAACAAAGGAATCTAAATTAAGCCAAACGAAAAATTGTACTGAGAATTTAAAAAAAAATTGTTTGTTGAGTTCACTGTAATTGTTATAAGAAACTAAAGATAACATCACTGCGGTAAAAACAGAGATCTGCCGTTATATTGCTGCAATGAAATCTTCACGAGTGCACCGCCAGATAGTTTCGTAAAAACTTGACGCGACACCCGAGAAGATTTCATTACAAGATTGCTCAAGTTTAAATCCATTAAAAATTTGTGCAGTATCGTTGTTTGTTTGAAAAGCACATTAAACCATAGGTAGAAGATAGGTATAGAGATGATTTATTCTTAAATGTTGGATAAAATCATGAATACTTTAAGCATTTTCATTGCTGATACTAAAAACGCTGTTAGTGACCAAATATCGAATTGAGGTTAAACATGATGTTCTTTGGATCCGTGGAGAATCATCAGCTCTGAATTCTTTTACTGGATTTACCGTCGCTGAGCTTAGAAATGCCTACGATCTCACATGAAGATGGTAGAATTCATTCAGGAGAAGTTAAGAACGATTACCACAATTAGTTTACGACATTAGCACGATGCTTTACTGATTGGAAAAGTCGTCTAGATTGGATTACTAATTATTATTTTAAATAAACTCTATTCCTTTCTTCTAAACTGATAGATTCTTATTAAGAAACACAGAATTAATAAAAACAATCCTTAGGCTGTTTCGTTGGGAAATGTTATTTATTTATTTAGCTAATGGCCATTGCACAAAAATAATAGTTGGGAAATGTAACTATTATAGATAAACATAAGACATTTTGCTCTGGGAACCATTAAGACAAAATGATGAGCTGAATTTGGGGCTCGAGTAAAATGAGTTTGGCGATATTCCATGGAAATTTGTGCGTTAGCAGCAGCGAACAAAAGAATATAATAGGTAGGACTCAGAAGCATACGCATTATTTTAAATGAATTTCTAGCAGCTTGCACAATACGCGCCTTTGATAAATTGCTCATGGCCGAACAAAAACTTAGTGTTAGTCGTATTTTTCCAGAAAAACAAAAGTTAGACACTGAAAAAATAAGTCTTTTAATAAATAAGCGTTCTATTATTCCAAATTTAGAGACGCTTTTAACTGTTGTCTTAATTGTCGGTGGTGCAGTCAGAGATATCTGATTTGGAGTCGTGCCCAGCTTCACCAGCAATCATCGCAGGTGCAAAATACGATTTGGCTCGAGCCACGCGTATCTACGATTTACAAAATCGTCTAATAAACTGATACGCCATTATTTCACTAGCCCTTGGCAGTATGGGGTGTTTCACTGATACTGACGTAAAGCTTTTTTTTTTTTAATTGTTTAAGTAGTGTTTGAGTTGAAGAATTCAGGTGGAAGTTGGAATATTTCAAGGCTTTAATCTGACCTTTACCTTTGGCGACTCTTGCTTTGTTTATGGAAGCATGCTGGAATCGCTCAGTGTTTCAATCATACATATGTTAAATTGTAGGTCCTGTGTGAAATGAACTGCACCTCCAATGTGTGACGCATTGTCTTAGCATGTATCTTTCATGAAGATCTAACCAACCAACGGATAGCGGAGTTAGCTGAGTTGTAAGGAGCAGAGGATAACGGTTGTTTGACTGCCCTATAAAAAATTACAGAAAAAATACACTGCATTTGTGAAAAATTTCATTGCTTCTTCACAATTCGTGCTTCAGTGAAGCTTGATTGGCTATTTTTGTTGTTACGTCTGTACGAAATACAACTTTCTAACACAAACATTCGAGTTATTTTAAGTGTTTTGTAATTCAGGTTTTCAAATATATGTCAACAGTCCGTATTTTGCTTTATAATTCTCAGATTTAAAGCCGTTAATTGATATTGTATTTTACCATTGATTTTAGAATTAAGTACTGCATCTTTCATATTGCACTCTAAGAAGCATTTTTTTTCATCTACTCCTACAAATCTCTAACTGCTATTTTCCACTTTTTCCCAACTGGTAAACTTAAGTATTTAGAAGCGCAATTGAAAAATTCTGACTGTTATGATTAAGCAGTTGTCACACGCAAGATTGCGGTTGAAGTGAGAATTTGTTTTCGAAACGTAGATTCAAGCATGCTCGAATGTGGTCAACAGTTACTTCTAAAAAGTTTTAGAATGGGGATCCGAAGTCGTAGTTTCTTCAGTGGTCCTTCGGATTGTGATCTTAGTGGAAAAGTTTCCAGCTTCAAGTTACATTGTTGTTCTACTTCGGGACGCTGCGGGGAAAAAAAAGAGGCTAATATGTGGGAATTGTTAAAAAGTAAGAGGCAATACCCAATGATTGGAAAGGCGTTACTGCTATACGTTAAATGTAAATTCAATTATTAATTACTACGACGAGTGAAACAAAGCAATATTATATAGAATCAAGACAAAAACTAAAAAATAGCTAACGCTGCCCCTTATGATAAAGAGTTTTAGTGGGGTCTTGGGAAACGCCGAGTATTATTTGTTTTCATAAGTTAAGATTTTATTTGAAACATCTACTGCTCAACAAGTAATATGAGATGACAGTGGCTTTGACCATAATTTATTGTATAAATTATCTTAGTTTTAATAAATTATTGTGTGAGCGGTAACGGGTACAACGCGGGTTCAAATTCCAGTCCGACCGTCCTGATTTCGGTTTTCAATGGTTACCTGAAATCACTGCAGTCGAATGTCTGGATAGCTCCATCAACAGGTCATCGTCGAATTCCTTCCCGCTCCTCGTCCTCCCATCCTCTCCTGGCTCTATTTATATTGATGTCGACGAGTCGTAAAGCCCAAAACAAGGTAAAAATGTCGTTATTGTTTTTTTTAGACAGATATAAACATGAAATCAACATCAATGTTTTACAGTTAATGATCTTGAAACAACCTGACCCAGTTTTCTACTCATTGCAGTTCTTCAAATTAAGTACAATTGCATTCTTGCCTGAAGCAGATAAGGGTTCATTGATTATACATTTGTATATTTTGCTATGAATGAGTATTCGTTTGCTGGCTGGAAATTGTTTAAATGAACTGTAATTTGATTAAAAACTGTAAAGTGTCTGAAATTTTAATTAATAGGCTGTAATTATTGTATATGCTAAAATGTTTGGAATAAGATTTTGAATATTTAGAATTGTTTAATTTTGTCAGATTGATGTTCAAATGCTTGTATATATTTTAGTTTTAAATATTTTCTTATGATTCTAAGTAACATTGAACTAGTTTTAATTGTTTTAAATGATTTCTATTGCTGGAATCCGTAAGTGTCTGGCGGCTCTTAATGCTCTCTCCAGTATTCTACGATGCTATTTGAGCTCCCGATATCACGACCGGATAACCTCGCTCGGAACTTTGCAATCGTGACGCTACGCCATTTGTTTTTATTGATGTGCTTTTAAATCTTCGAAAAAAAGTCTGGTGTCATTTTCATGTATGTTTTTCTGAGTGCTTCGACTAAATTAAAGTAAAAAAGTGTAACGTCGGTTTTGTTATTCAAGAAACCACCTGTCAGTGAAGAGCGTAAGGAATTCAGTTACATACATTGGTGGATTTTTAAATTTCCTGGCGAATTAACAAATTACCAGTGCTTGAGCAGTCGAGGCCTACAATTTTTCAGACCTCTCTCTAATTAACACAGGCTTGTTAAGATTTGAGGATGTGTGGTTACTGATAGGTGTGAAAAAGTTAATGATTTGTTGTTGTGTGCCCCTGGTTGAAAGGAGCGATTGTAAAAACGAGTTTATCGCCGTAATCAGAGAGCGAGTGTGCGGCGGAGCAGGACTGTTGCGCCTTCCCTGGGCCAGGTAATCATTAGGAGGCGGCATCCAGAGCGCACAGGCAATAATTAGCAATTTAACTCAGCGGCGCCGAACTTTGACAGAGGGCGAGCAGACGCCAGCCAGGCAATTGCGTGGACGTTTCAAGCGTGTAAATCGCTACCACTCGCCGAATCCCTTTGACTGCACAAACGGTCGCCAGCGTTGAGAATACGGCCCCCGGCCGCACGAAATGTTGCGGTGGAGCACTAAACGAAAATGACACCTTGCTTTTTTATATAATAAAAAATAAGTTGGCGATAGTCATGTGCTTTTACACACTTTTCGATAGATATTGGTAGCTTATTACCAGATTCTTATTGACTTATTCATATTATGTATCTAACGAAATGATTTCCTTTGTTATTATTTCCTCTATTGTTATGTAACCCAACAAGTTCGGTTTTCCAAGGCTTGCTGAAATCAATCAAGAATGCCGGGATGGCTCCTTCAAAAGGCCTTGACCAAATTACTACGTTCCTTGCCCCACATCCACTCCTAGCACTAGTGACCACAACGTTAACAAAGTGTAAAGCCCGCAGCAAAAAAATATATATATATATGTATATAAAAAATAGTTACATCTTTTATTTATTATAGGTCTACTATTTAGGAAAACCTTAAGTATTTTAAATGTTGTATAACACACTTCTCTGGCGAATGATATTTACTCCGATCATCTAACGGGTGAAATTAATTGCTGGATACTATGACGATAGGACGTAAAACGCCATTTGCTACAAGGTGGCGCTTATCTAGTTTTGCCATCTGTATCTCTAAATACCAATCCGAAAACGATTGAAGCAATTTCGGGGATTAAAAAAAATGCAAGTCATTGGATACTGCCGATAGAAGCGAAAACTCAAAACTATGAATATCATATGCGCAACACGTCAGATTTATAGCTACAGATAGACTAAATAATAATAATTCCGTGTGATTTTAATGACCTGGTGACAGGGTTTCTACTAACTGCGCATTATGCCCGTCTCTTAGCTGCTTTAAACTGACCCGACAGTGTTACCAGGTACAGGGGACTTACAGTTTAAAGTAGAATCCAAACCACGGAAGCGTTCTGGCATACTTCACATTACACAGAAAGCTGTGCCAGAGGCGAAGGTTGGGTTTAGGCTCTATGAAAATTCCTGCTGATACAGGGATTCGAAACGGGGACCTTCTGTTCCCCAGTCAGTCACCACGCCGCAACAGATATTCTGTTAACATTAGCATGTCGGTGACACGAACTCATAAAATTTAACCCACCCAAAAATCGCCCAACGCGTCTAAAACAGTTTTCAATTCAACAACTAAAAATCTAACTTAGTCCACAACCCGAAGGTTGGTCGAATCTTCACGAAGAGGATGTACCAAGCTATTGTGTCAGAGGCAGGAAGACTAAATCATTTCCTCAGGGGCCTACAGTTTAACGCGGAATCAGAACCACGGAACGTCCCGGCGTAGCTCATATAATCAAATAATCGCTACTCCATGTGAAGACGAAGGCACTCACCATCAGAGCGGGAAGGTTTCTCAGTTCTCGAGATATCTGAGAATATATGAGGAGAGCTATAGGCCAACCCTAACATTTTATAATTATTGGCAGTAATGTTTAAATATAATTGTTGCATGAGTGAGTGAATCCTGGAACGGCAGAAGATTCCCAGTGACAATATTGGCGTTCCGATTCGAAGAGACACTTTGTATTTGCTTCAAGTTAATGATATTTGCTGTAATAAAAGATTTGTGTAATAATTAGATTCAACTTAAATTTTTTTATATAAAATTTTTATTTTCAGATATGGCACGGTTACTTATGTTACAGTTCATTTGATCAAAGATATTTATTTATCCAATTTCTCTGTAAGAATTGTCGAGTATATTCAGAACAGACTATTTCACATTAATTAATTAACCACACGCTAGTGTTACACTGCAAGTTAAAAAAAAAAATATACTCACTAAATGCAGCCTGCTATTATATGGTCTTAAAATGATTTATCTTAGAGTGACAGTTATTCTTTCGAAAAAGGGCAACCTCTTCCTTTAACTGGTTGACACTACGTCTCGTGAGACTAAATTGGGTTACTTCAGCGTTGGTGATGCCCTCTAAATCGACGAAGCGTAAAGTCATAAGCAAACATGAAGTACAATACATACAACAGAACCGTTGAAGTGTGAAATAACTTTTAATTCAACTCAGTTACGCAATACCGCCGCTCCTCCGTAGCTCCTTGCAACTTAATTTCGGTAATTTGTGTTACGTTTGTATTTTAAGTTAGCTAGTTAACACCACCCTAATATCTCACATTAGAACTGCTAAAGTTTTGCAGTACGTCTATCGTTTAAATGAATTACTCTGCACCGCTGTCTCGTTACTATCGTATCACAGAACGGTAACAATTCAGCAGTACGTCTGCAGATCATATAACTTAATGGAAGCTGCTGCCTTCAGAAAATGCCTTTTAACGGGGAGTGCTGCAATTGCGTGCCATATGCTCTCATCCAAGTTATTACCTTCAGAATTTTTAGATAGCACTATAAAAGAAAAGTATTAAACTTTATAGCTTCTCTTACTCTTTATGCTGCTTTTTTTCACACCACTGTTCGCAGGTAGTTCTTTGTTCGGCGATAACAGTACGGTTCAAATCAATCGTGTCAAACTCAGGTCACTTTCCAAGTGCATTATGATGACCATAAGTGAGAGCATTGATTTGAAATTTATTACCTTGTTATGAAGAATCAATAAAAAACTAAAAATTAGGTGATACAGTAACAAATTAGCTGTGTTTAAGTCGAGATTGATGTTACCGATTTTCCGAAGTTTTGCTGCTAAAAACAAGCTGATGTAACTATAGAAACTGTATCCTTGGCCAGTAAGTAATTAAAAAAAAAATACTTGCAGAAATATTTCATAATATTTCTGTCTAACTTTGTTAGGCTGTTAAATTATAAGGTTTTTCTGACATGTACGATTCTTTTCAATAGCTGCTATTTATTATGTTTTAGTCTTTTACGAATGAAATTGTTTGCATTATTAACAGCTAAAGTTGAAAATTTGCGTTGACAACCCTCGTTTTTACACAAAAAGAGAATGTTGGGTAAGTTCGAAAACTTCTTAGTGTCACAACCAATTTTCGGAAGGATAAATGAAAAGTTTTATAGCAAAATATTGAGGTGGTCGTAATTATTTAAAAAGTAGCATTGCTGAACGGAAGATTAATTCGGATGTTTGACTGAAGAAAAGGTCCTCATGCTTCAATTGAAACAGAAACCATTCATTGCTTATCAAACGAATTACGGAAACAACAAATTAAAGTTCACTTTCATACATTGAATTATCTCTAAGTATCGATTCAGTTATAAAAAAAAATTGATAAACTTCAAAGATTATAAAATCTAGAGATACGTTATGACTTCCATCACACTTAAAGTAATCGTTGCTGCTAAGCAGTTCATTAGACTAACCAAAAAATTTGAAAACAATGCTTTCCGCCTGTCAGTAATGCTGCGACTGGAGCAATTTTCTCCAGAGGAGCTTGTCGCATGATAGTAATCGGTTATCTCTGACTGCTTCATGTAAACATCACGGCGGTATGATGTGCGCTTGTTTCTTACGTGATTTCAATTTTGTAAGAGAGGCTAGGAGATATGTGGTGTATGCATAACTACTGAGAGTGCTTCGGTTTAATATATTAGAAGCATTATGTAATCTATATTAATATTAACTCTGTCTGTCTGTCTCACTCTCTTTCTCTTTGTTATGTTTCTTGAGCTAAACAGCTAATCTAATCGGGATGAAATTTCGCAATGAGACACGATTTGGCATTAGAATGGACATAGGATACTTTATTCTGTATAAATAGTACATATTGTCATAATTTCGAAAAATTACCGAAACGAACATAGACCGAGTCTGTAGTACCTTAGAGTACCGTGGCATGGTAGCTCACTGGTTAACGCGCTTGCTTACTGATGTTTGGACCGTAGTTCCCCAAATCACAATGGGGACAAATATATTTAAGAGTTGTTTTGGATCGTATGAGCCATGCCTGGACGGCCAGTTTTTTTAGATTCCATATTAAACTGTAGATATCACAAATTTAGGGATGAAATGCATGGCAAATCGTGCGTGGTCTAACAATGCTGTAGGTGTTCACTTTTTTACGCTTTATCGATAACTCTGCCGTTGTTTTTTTCGCAGTCATTGTGTGTGTGTGTGTGTGTGTGTGTGTGTGTGTGTGTGTGTGTGATCTGCACTAATATACAGGGTGTCCCAGAATTATCTTTACAACTTTGACATTGAATAAATTATGTTTAGAACGAGATATCACAATGCAGTTTTTTGCATTTTGAAGAGTATCTCTCAAAGTTTTGTTTCTGTCTCTAGAACACTTCAACGTGTGCACCATTAATTGCCCGTACAATATCAAAGCGATTTTCAATTTCTTGCCATGTTATTTGGAGAATCCCTTGATCAATGTCGTAATTGCTGCAGAAATCTTCTGCCTGAGATCTGCCAAATTTCTAACCGGGGTTTGATACACGATGTCTTTTACATATCCCCAAAGAAAGAAATCCAAGGGGTTTATGTCAGGTGAACGAGGCGGCCAGTCAATTGGTCCCCCTCTTCCTATCCACCGACCAGGAAATTGTTTATCTAGAAAATCACGGGCATCATGAGCCCAATGCGGATGTGCACGATCCTGCTGGAACATGACTGTCGATTGAAGGACTTCCAGTTGGGGAAAAAGTTCAGTTATGAGCCTCGTTACAAAAAATAGAAAATAACGGGAAACTTATGCTCGTTGAAACTTCCGAAAGTTATTCACATAAATAATTTCTTTTCATCTTATTGAAAAATGATGAATATGTATGTGTTTTAAATCAAAAGATATATTTTCAATAACCCACTTTAAGTACTAAAATGTTTTTATTTAAATTATATTTTTACATAACCATTTACGTTTCAAAACATGGAAATTAAATTTGTTGTTTGTTCGTGGTCAAGTTTTTGCTATAAAAGGGGTCCAGCATAGTAAGTTTGGGGATATTAGTTTAAATGAACCTTCTACTTCCGGTTAAGTTAGTCCAACAAATTTGAGGTTCCTATCCCCCCCCCCCCAGTTGAGTAAACTCAACGGCTAATTTTACACTTAAGCGATTTGCTATTATCTGGTACAGTTCCAAATAATTTGGTTGGGAGGCATTTTTACAGATAAGAAAGGCAAGAAACCAAATCAGTACAGTTAGTAAGAAAAAATAATAAAAATATAAACACTTTCAGACATCGCTCTAATTATATAAAATCACAATCAATTCTTTCTAAGGCCGGCCACACACAGAACCGGGCGGGGCTGGGCGGGGCAGGGCATTTTGCCCCGGGGCGTCTTGTGCGACGGGAAACGCACGGGTGCCTATGGAGCATCACACACAGGACCGGGCGGGGCAGGGCACGTCGAAAAGACGCCCCGGGGCAAAATGCGAAGCTGAAACAAATTATGCCCCGGGGCAAGTCGCTGCCGGGCAGAACGTTCTGCGCATGCGCTGACACGTGACCCACCCTCCCTCCCCGGGCTCCACTATCTCGCGGTGTTTCGAATATTCGACTGATCTGTATGTGTGCCATGTATGACTGTAAGATTTAAAATTTATATGACTATACAGTGTTATTATATGGTTGAATAACTAATGCTCAGGAAAAAGAGGACCAACATACATTCCTTAAGGTTATCAAAAGCCGCTCCTCTGGGGGTATGGCTGTTCTCCAGTTGGTATTTTGCTTTTCTATTCTGCTCCGAATGCTCTCAAGTACAAAGTCGAATGTCGAAATTGACATGCGACAATAATCAAAAAACTTGTCTGGGTTCGGCTCGAAGCTCAGAAATAAAACTTCCTATATTCCTTTTCAGGTTTGTAGGGTGTACCCACATGTCTTTGTTGTTAACACTGTGGTCCAAGAGCTGCAGATAGTTCCAAATTAACAAAACGGTCTCCTCATGTTCATCCAATTCAAAATGATACACTACACACCAGTATGCTCCCGCTGAGTTCACTGACAGGTGACTGGGTAGTGAAGAAAATTTGCTAAATGTTTGACTTGTCGTGCCCCGCCTCGTTCTGTGTGTCACAGCAGCACGACAGGGCAAATCAGGCGACTCGTCGCGCCCCGCCCCGCCCTGCCCCGCCCGGTTCTGTGTGTGGCCGGCTTAACCCAGCCCGAGATGACAGGCTGCTCGGGTGCGTTTACTTGCTGTAATCGGAGTAGGAATGAATACAACCTTCCTGTGAATTTCTGCGCTGCCTCTGCTTTCCTCCACCATACCACACAACCTCCGACCGGTAGATCTCCGGTATTTGCCGTCCTCCGTTTCCTTCGATTGCTCCGCCGGTTGAAATCGCTTCGTTTCCCAGCTCTACCTGTCAGTCAGCAAACATATCTCGCCAAACCATAGTTCATAGCAGATGTGCTGATTGTGACGTCAAGAAAATGCCGTATTGTTGTAAGTTGTAATCGAAACTTATTAAACAAAAGACAGTAGAAACTTCGTTCAGTCACAGATAGGTAATTCAGAGTAGTTAAAATAATGGAATGCTAACAACTATATACATAATAAATAGTAGGAGGAATAATATTTCAATAATGGAAAAAGAAAGTGATTTACATACTTCATAACAGCTTTAGCTATCAGTTTCCTTCAATAGTCTAGATGGTTAGTTTAACACGAAAACAAGTTTAATAGATAAGGTTCATGATTGGCATTCGGTAGGACGAGGGTGGCAGGGGCAGCCACAGTTCGGTGTTCCATGGGTTACCGAGATCATTGCATACGAATGCTGGAATAGCTCCCTCATAAACGCCATAGAGGATTTTCCTCGTTCACAGTACTCTTACTAAAAGCTTATAATGATTGTATGCTACTTTTAGATAGGAAAAAAACATTTTTTTTTGGAATGATAATTAAAAATATGGTTGTATATGTATGTGATGCCTTTTTTCTACTTACCGGTAAAATTTTGCAGCTAGTTCATTCAACAAATAAAAATTATGAATATATAGAGACTACATATTCCAAATAATACGAGTATTATCATAGAAGTTAAAGGAGAAAATATACGTTTTCGATTAATTGTGTCAATGAATTTAAGTACTGGAAAACGTAATCGCAAATAATTTTACTTCCGAAGCTAATCACGTTTAGTCACAGCTGATTTATCACATCACTGGAATTCGGGAATCACTTGATTACCAAAATTGATTGGCGCGCATTCAATTTTGTTGAACGGCTGGTGGAGTACTATTACCAGAAAATTCAGATACACGGTTGATGGAATTTATGTAGCAGTTATGTGTTGCAACAGAATCCGGCAACATTGGATCAAGTTTCAGTAGCTTAGTTAGGGGCAAAGTAATTTTATTCTGTTCCAATCAAATTTTAACATCTCCTAAAGGATGTACAATGCTCCAAGCAAGAAGCTACACAATTCTTGATAACGGCTTCTAGAAAGTGGTTGCAGGAACGCTTATTCGCATTTGGGAGGACGGCGGTTCGAATCCCCGTCCGGGAATGCAAATTGGGTTTTTAATGAATCCACGCAAATGCCTGGTTGCTTCCTTCAAAATGACATTTTTAATTCCTTCCCGTTCCTTGTCTCCACTCTCCAGCCTCTAATGACCTCGACGTCGACAAGGCCTAAAGCCATTAGCAAAAAAAAAAAAAAAAAAAAAAAAAAAAAAAAATAGGAAGCTTGTTTGTCAAAATTTGTTAAAGAGATCCTGTTACCCTTGTTGCTGCAAAAAGCCCCTGCAGGGAATGCAGACAGCAACAGAAAGCTTTTGCATAAAATACCCAAAGGATATCATGAGGTTATGCAATCATCTGAAATTTCATAAAAATTGGTGTCTTCTTCCTGCGTAAGATATTGCAGGGTAAAACCTTCCCGATATCTCGAAGAGAAATGCTTAGGGAGCACTGATAAGAAATGCTAGAAATATTCTAAGAATCAGAGCGTGGAATATAAATCATATGCACATGGTAGATATATCAGAGAAATTTACTTAGTTGCCGAAGCGATTAACGAACAAGGGGAAAGGAAAATGTGTTAGTTATAATACTTGATATACATAATTACTTTGATGAGAGTAACAACTAATCCCGCAACACCCACATTGATACAATGTATATTCCAGCTTCACAGAAAGACGGTGAAAAATTAGAGACAAAATATACTTAATTTACGTTTTAATTGGGGGGAAATTCAATAAGTATGAGTGACTGGATTACCTTCGTAGGGAATATTTTGGGGTATTTACGTCGGGTGTGACATAAGATTCAAGGAATTAACGTAAAAAAAAATTCAAGTACTCCGTTTAAGACTCGTAAAAATTAATATACACGTGGAAAAATCGAGGGTGTAGAGGATCTCAGCAGGGATATATCATGACGACTACACAAAGATTAATAAACCAATTTCAAGTTTATAAAGAATGAACAATGAAATACAGAGTCAAGTTAGACATATTAAATGAGGAAACGGAAAGAATACCACCCTGAAGAAATATTTATTTAGACAAAATGTGGTAGTAAGACATAACAGTGAAAGGGTTTCAATTGAAGACAAATGGAAAATGCTGAAGATCGCGATAAACATAAATCACAAAAATGCTCAATTTGAATCAAGAAGATATCTGTACAGATACTCTAGAATCAGATAAGCAGGAAATTCATAAAGCCAGGGAGAAATAACTCTAACAAAAGCGCTAAGGAACCAGCAATTGCTGAGGTAGATGCGGCTTACTGGTGAATCAGACGGATCTTTGGAGAAATTAATATTTATAAACATTGAAGGTGAAGTTGAGAAACCTATTTCAAGTTCAGAATATAGAGATAATAGATGTAACAAATACATAGACCTCTTAGGTTGGAGAAATTCTGAATAAATCTGCGCTGGAAAGACAGGAATACATCGACATCGATGATATGGGATTACTGTAAAAAATCAGGACTCAAATAGGCAGCAGTCATTACTGAGAATCCTGTGGCATTATCAAATTCTTTACAAGAAGAGGGGATCATAGTTAATATCGAAAAGTTAAGAAGAGGGTTATACTACAACGGATTTTAATGAAAGTGCTGGCTTCACGCTTTCTAAAAAAGCATATGCTTACAAAATGTGAAAATTATCTTATTTCTTAGTAAATTACTGAGTAGCATAAGCAAACTACTGTGGGGAGAATTTGGGCTAATTTAAACGAAAGAAATATAATCATAATGGAACGTAAGTAAAAATATAATAGGTGTACGAAAACGATGAGACGAAGCACAATAAGTAAGATATTTGTTATTATGGAAACAAAACTACAGCTAAAGTTCGAAACAAAATTTATCACAGAAGCACAACTGTACTAACAAACAGGCCCATCTTGGGAAGGAGCTCTTTTCTTTTAAAATTGATCTATGTCTTTGAAAGAAATTTATAGAACTGTAACTTTATCAGATAGCTCTTTATGGAAGTGAGACCAAAATTTTAGTAATATCAAAAAGAAGAAAAATTAAAAGCAATAGAAATTTTATTCTTTCAAAGGCTGAGAAAATTAAATGGACGAATAAAGTACGAAATTATCTGGTTTTAAAAATTATGCGTGACGTCAGAGTTTGTAATACACAGACAGAAAGAAGAGATTGGGTGGTGTGTTGTATTTTAAGATATGCCAGATTTGTTGTTACTAGAGGCAACAGTCGAAGATAAGGATATGTGAAACGGATAAATGAAGACGTCGGTTGTAATGAGTGTTTTTAAATTAAGAAATTCGCTGAGGAAAGAAAAATATGGAAGATTCCTTTTGTCAAATCCAGAGACTTATGACGGAGAGGGAGGGAAAAACGGGATGGGTGAGATGGGGAGATGTTTTAAAATGCATAAATTCAGTTCAGTTTATTAAAGATTCCTTGAAATTTAGAAGATACGCCGCCTCAAAAAACCTAGCGTTGTGGGTGAGCGGTAACGTTCTGGTCTCCATTCGCGAGTACGTGGGTTCGAATCCCTGTCCGGCCATCCAGCTTTCTGTTCTAGCACCTCGTCCTTTCCCGTCTGTAATGTAGATATTGACGAGGCATAAAGCCATAAGCAAAAGTGAAAAAAGATACTCTTAACAACACTATTATTTTTTTCTGTCATCAATCTTTCGACTGGCTTGATGCAATCCTCCATCCTTTCCTATCTTGTGCTAACCTCTTCATCTCTACATACCCCTTACAACCCATGTCCTCAATTATCTGCTTCATATATTCTAATCTCTGTCTTCCTCTACAGTTCTTAGCTTCGACCGTTCCCTCCACCAGCAGTTAATAATAAAAGAAATAAGAAAAATGTACTCCTGATAGCCACTCAAAATACCTGCAGGTATGCAAGATAACTTGTTGAAGCCAGAGAAATTGGTAGTGAACGTATTGACATCATTAAATACAATGTAGCACTGACTAAAATAACTGAATTAACACTTGAAACTATCCATTTAAATGAAGAATGATTTCTGACTTACTCAGAAATTTATTAATAGAAACACATTCCACAAAAGTACCATTGATTATCAAATGAAAAATACGACCAATAGAACTTCCTTCCACGTCCTTTAAAATAATCAAAGAAACATTGTAAAAGGATTTTTGTGTGCCTGGACGAAACGGATCACTCAGTAAGATGAATCCTGTTGCAGATAAAACGTTTCTACAGATTTGACGGTATTTTATTTTCATATAGGCAGTTAGGAGCCATAAATAAGGAAATATTCCTAAAGAAACTTCCATATGGTTTTTGATTACGTAGATTATAACATTAATCTTCATTAATAAAAAAGCTATTGAGTTATTGCAGTCTTATTTGTGACAGGACAGGTCATTCATTCCTATTTTGTGTTTAAATCATAGCATATTCCTTCAAATTTGCGTTAGTTTATAAACTCATAACGGTGATTAGCTAAATATAATTCTTTTCTGGGTTCGTTTCGCAATCCACTGATATTTTTGGTTTACATAAATCTCTACAAACAGTGGTGAAAATATACCTTTCTCAGTGACAAAATCACCTCAGTACAAAGTCTTGAAAACATATTTAATCATACTCTAAACAAAGTAAATGGTCTTTTCAGTACTAATAATTTGCAAATGAATTTGGGAAATATATGTATTTTTCAATTTAATATAACAACAAAATAAAAAAATTGCTTCAAGACGATTTTTGAAGAAGAAAATGGTCAGTGAAATATTTTCAGCTAAACGTAATTGTATACCCTTATGTAAAGTCTGGATCTAACAGCTATATGTTAAAGTTTCTTGAAGAAATTTGTTTAAAAATCATTTTTATCATTTTCAATGAAAATAGTTCTGAATAACTGACCTGGAAGCGGTTGTATATTTTGTTTCTTACCATTCCCTGTTAGTGCGTCATGTCCTGTGCGAATTAATTACATGAACAGAAGGTATTTGAATCACAAGCACGTATTCTGAAAATTCTTTGGCAGGGAATCACATCGACAACATGCAAAAATCTGTTCAAACACTTCATTCTTCGTAAATTCCATTATAATACATACAATTTATTTATTCTCTTTTCTAGGGGAAAATTTCAAATATTTCAGTTTCTGTTTTATTATACAGTCCAATAATGTAAGAAATCATTGTTACACCCACGAAATACAAACTGTCAACGGTGAACCGAAATATAAACTTTTCTGCTGCTTCTGTGTTTATTCTGTGCTGGTTCAGCAAAAATAAAACGTAAATCACAAAATTCGAACGTTTTTAAGCCCAATCTAAGATAATACCTGCTACATCACTAATTTTTACCTGCAGGAGGATTTTTATCTTGGATTATGGAAAACTAAGAGAAAAGCGAAAGTTATGGTTGTTTGGTATGGAGAAACGAAGATGATGTAATATAAATTTATAATGTCGTATGGTTCTGTGGATATTACGTAGGCTAACATATAGCTGAAAGTATAGTTGTTAAGACACAAATTTAAGAACATCAAAGAGTATCATTTTCAGAATTTTAGGTATATGTAGTAATCTACTGTTTAGTAGATTTTATATATATGGTTTAATTTAATTCAATGTAATTGCGACAGAGCTCATGCTTCGGTGGAAATTTCACTACACATCCATTTCACTCTTTCTTGTACCTGGCTTCGTTTTCCTTTTAGGAATTTTAAATTAGTTCAGACGTTTCGATAAAGTATTCATCATCTCCCTTGGTAATTTATTCCAATTCCCGATTCCCGAGTGACTTCTTATTATTCGTATGCATTAGACGTATATTTGTGAAATTTTTAGGTAAATTTTAAGCCGTAGTAAAAACGAGTACTGTTCTAAAAGAATGTAAATATATTATCCTGCAAATTAGTAAGGAAGATTAAAAAAGAAATATCGTATCAATTTGACTTTGCATAACCGTATATAATAGTTAATTTTGACTTTTGGTATAAAGCTAATCGCTACTACTGTATGTGATTGTGAACTAAAATCTTGCAAGGAAACTCATTTAGCTAGTGCCGAAAAAAAAAATTAAATTAATGTTTGATAACTATAAAACGCCGACACACGTTCGTAAGTCTTTACAAGAGAGAAATATTTCAAATTCCTTCTGGGTACCAAGGGCCTTTTAAAAAAATTTTAAATAAAATATACGTAATAATAATACTCACATTATGAATTAGTTTAAATTCATATTGAATTTGTCAATAAGATTTTAATAGTGAACTTGTAACATATGCTACCACCCCAATTACGAAGTTAATTAATTTGCAAATATTATTTAGTTAAGTGTAGTTAATTATGATGTAAATATTGATTGTAATAATGTATATAATGTAATTAAGAAGTTCGAGAAATCTACAGATTACCAAACACATTGTCAGTGGTTAGTGTAAGTTTAGTTATTCGAAAAGTGATATATTGTAATTGTGTTTTGTTTTATCGAGTGTCTGCGAGCTTCGGTTTGATTATTAAAACAGTTGAAAGTAAATGCTAACAATTGCGCTTTGTAATTTTCTGTAGAATTAGCGACCCGTTGATTGAGCTATTTTATGACGATTGAATATTATATTATTTAAAGAAGTGACCTCTACTCTGTTTACTTGGGTCAAAAAACGACATATTTAGGGCCACGTCGTCATAAGACCTGCAGAGTTACGAGCAAGTTAATTAGTGGAGTTTGCTCGTCTTCGATTGGACACAGTATGGGGGAAAAAACCAAATTAATATGTGTGGTATCATCAAATTTTACACTTCTGTAAATTAGCAGATATAAAAAACTTAAAACGTTGCTTTCAGCTCGTTCTAGCAGTACCATCACATATTCGGTCGTTTATTAACAGTAAAATCATTAAACAGGTGTCTGGGAAGGTATATACTCTACATAATTAGTAACAAGGCGTTTGTTGTCATTTCAACATAACATTCTTTGTTTTCCGGTGAAAGACTCGTCGTACCTGTACTGGATTGCGCGTCCCAGTAGCTCTAATTGAAGCTTCCTGGTGATCCATTGGCTGTTCATTGTCCTCCAGGGCACAGTAAGTGCGCCACATTGTCCAGACGGAAACAGCTCGTCTGCTAATTGGTCAGCGCCAGTACACCCGCTGAATTTGTAGCCCATCCAGTCAACCTGAAATGAGCCCTCACCAGTTCCTACCAGTGGATTTTTTGTGGGACTGTCTCTTCCATTGCAATAAAACTGCTCGAACTGAAAATCGAACTATTGTGGGTGCGTGGGTGGGAATATATTGGATTATAACTGAACTTGAGATCTTTCTACTCAATTGTAAATTTAACAAAAATCATAGAGCTATTCTTTTATCTCTCCAGTGTTCCTAATTAAAAGTTTTATCTACACACACGGAAGAAACATGATATAAACATAAACAGGAAATAAGAGCCTTATTTATTTAATTTCACTAATCAGGTTGGATGAAGCAATTGGTTCCAGTTTTATTAAATTCAATGAGACAGTAAATTTTTACTATTTTAATTCAGGCATACATATCTAAACTGCAAGATGTTGTTGCACATTACTCATAGGAAAAGTATTTCAAATATCTGTAATTTTACGGCATTTTGTACTCAACGACACTCAATGTGATACCGAATCAATCGCGTCATCTTCTCGCGAGTTCATAGAGTTAATAAAATAACGGCGGGAAATCCGTCGCCGATACATCTAAAGTCGAAATCAGTTTAATGCCGATCTTTAAAAATCATATAACCTGCAACAGAGAATTTTCACAGTTTTTGGAAGCACTATTCTGCTGAGAAGTTTTAAACAAACATTTCTAAGAAAGATTGTTGCAATTATATATATAAGAGATATAAAAAATTCGATTCTTGTAGATTGTCTACGTCGAGATCATTAGAGCAAAGAGGGGAGGATCGTAAAGGAATTTGGTGATAGACTTTTAAAGGAACCATCCCGATATTCGCTTACAGTAAATTTGGGAAATCGAAATCTGGATGGCCTGATGCTGACCTGAACCCGCATACTCCAGGATACCAGATCCGAACGTTGCCGCCCATCGACAAGTCTTGGTTTTGCCGTTATAGAACACGCAGAACTACAAGTATCGAACCATGATTTAGAGGTAATTTTCTAGATTTATATGAACAGTTTTGAATATAAAATTGTTGTTTATTAAACTTTAAATGAAATTATTAAATATTAGGAGTTGCTGAAAGGAAATTGAAATGAACACAGCGAAGTCAATGGATCATACAAGAATCATTACACAGTGAGAGCACTATTTCTTCTCTCATCTTACCGCTGGTGTGTTCTAAGCTGCTGGGGGTTATCGTTTCAGTCCGCAGTGTTTGATGAAAGTACGCAGCGCTGTGAGACCACAGACTGCAACCTGTATTTGTACGCTGTGTACACATTCACTGAGGGAGCTCCCATTTTAGCTTTTTGCCTCTCTGCAGTTGCGAGAGATAATTGCGTAGTCATCCATGTTGCAACAGCACAGTGGCAGCATCCGAGCGTCAAAAATATTTTCCATTTTTCCACAGATTCGTTTGTCTTGATTGATATGAAGTGTATTCAGTGAATTGTGAGTGAAAATTCTCTATCTAAAATATTCCATTCACTGTTACCTATTTGAATTAATTATTATTTCTTACTTATTTCGTAATTCCATTTTTTTCTTTATTTCATCACTTACGGTACTATGTTTTGTAGATGACTTCCACCAAGAGGATCAAAGATGATATCGATTGTTATTTCACCAAGTTGCAAAAATCATTTCTGAATTACAACAGTTGTTACAAATTTTGTGATGAATCAAGAGTGCAAGAGGCATTTTTATTTTAATCTTTGCTTCATAATCACAGCACACACTTCTGCCATTAAAAATTCTGTTTTCAACTACAAATTCGCTCTTAGTAATTAGCTTCGTGTTCAATCATATTTGAGGATCGATAAACTCGTTATCAAACTAACGTAGCAGTTTAGAAACACTATGGGCACCTATCGGGTTTAGAGGACGAATGTTTATAGAAGGAGTCAGCGTTTCGGTATCGTAATATTTCATTAATGTTATTTTCATCAGATGTTAATTTTCTCAGTTAAAGAACTGAGGAGATATACGTACAATACCGTTTGTGAAAATTGTAACACTAAGAGGGAATAATATAAATGATTTCAAAAGCGGATGATGTGTAGAACAGTGGAACCATAATAACTGATAAAGTTGCAGGCAGATGGCGTGCACCCTCTTTTATGTGACCAGACAGTAGAATGTCAAACGAATTGGAAACGAACGAGCAAGGCCCAGTATGCTTCATCGACGTGAAAGAGCACAATATCAGTATCTGCGAGAGTTCGAACGTGGCAGAATGGTTGGTCTCTGCGAAACAGGTTTGTCGTACCGTGACATTGCGGTTCGTACAGGGCAGGCTGTTGCGACAGCGATGAGCGTGTGGAACCAGTGGAAGAGGGTCGTACACAGCGACGATCGGGTACTGGACCAACTAATGTGCCTACAGCATGGGATGAGCACTATCTTACCTACATGCCGTAACCGACAGAACAGCTTCGTCCACAGTGCTGGCTCGACGTTTCAGAACTGCTGCGGGTGTAGACATGTATGCGACGCCATCTCCTGAGGGCACGCATGCAGTTGCGTCGAATTTCATTGACCAAAATCCATTTCAGTCTGCAGTGTGGAAGTGAACGCCGAATGCAACAAGTCGTTTTTTATGGCTTTTTGCTTGTGGATTTTTACTTTTTCGACATAGATATTTTTAGAGGCGTGGGAATAAATTTGTTCATGGCCTCTTGATGAAACTATCCTGGTATTCGCCTGGAGTGTTTTCGGGCAACGCTGGAAAACCGAAATTTTGATAGCAGGACCGGGATTCAAACCCATGTTCTTCTGAATGAGAGGCCACATAGTTACCATCCGTTGACCACTCTCGATGGCAAAACGTAATTTTTTTCGGACTAGTTCCGCTTCAACTCGTCCTGCAGTGATGGCCGCGTACGTGAAAGCAATCTGGTTACTCAGACACACCATATCTGTACCTGCTACACCGCGGTTCCTTCCTATGGTAAAAGCTTAAATTTTAGCAGAAAATTATGTTATTCGATGTTCCCTGTCAAATATTTAATACACAGCAGAAGAAAGGGAAAAATATAAAATTTACCTTGTAGGAAAATACCCATGAAGTGAATAAATTATATAAAAACTGTATGAATACAAATCACCTGCAATCAACAACATCAGCAGTCTCCATCATAAAAACATATCGCATATATCAGTATTTTTAATCACCAAAACCTCCAATTCTTGTAAATGTACTTACTTTTCAAAAACTTTGAAAGGGGACATCCATAAATTACGTGAGGTGAAATAGGGGGGGGGGGAGCTCACCAGATCTCACCAGGGGAGAGGCGGTGGTCTACGGAAATCTCACGTGAGATTTTGCGAAAAATTTGGGGACAGTAGAGCCAAAAAAAAGGTCTACAATTTTCGCCAAAGTCCACGGACCAGATCTCACCAGAGGGGGTGGGGTCCGGCCATATCTCACGAAATTTCACCAGTGGGAAGGGGGGGGGCAGAAATCCGGAAAAACACCTCACGTAATTTGTGGATGCCCCCCAACCAGCTGAAGTTGTCGCAATCTCGAAAAAAGAGAAACATGTTACAATTCTAAAAAGCTGCATTCCGATCAGGGCCGGCGTTAGGGGGGGGGGTGTAAGCGGGTCAAATGTACCCGGGCCCGCCGGCTAACGGGGGGCCCCGATCACCGGCTGCAGGGGCCCCCAGCCTCGGAACCAAGAATCCGCCCATTGTCGCCCGACCAGTTTTTAGAGCTAAAAAAAAAAGGTCGCCCATTTTACCCCAGGCCCGAAATTCCTAACGCCAGCCCTGATTCCGATATCCGTTAATCTTCTGTAACAAGTGTTGGAAATTTTTTTGCTAAGAATAAATAGAATATTCGAGGCAGACCAAATTATCCGTTCTCTGTAACTGCGGAAGGCGGAAGGCGACTTCCGTGGATTCATCGCAAGCTAGTGGACAGTTATAGTTTTCAGTGACATCGCAAAATTGTTCCAGAATTTTTGGGCACCAAAGTTAGTAGTACGAATACAAACAGTAATAGCTCATCGCAACGAGAAATTAATACAAAATTTTTATGTTTTCATTAATGGCCAGCCATTAGCAACACATGATGTAACCACAGTTGTATCCACAGAAACCGCACATTCACCATTACTCTGTAATATTTTTGTGAATGACATGGCGGCAGTGATAAAGTACATTCCGCAAAATATGACGATGACACCGACCTCTACATTACTAGGATAAGGTGCGACGTAAATGTAAGAAGATCGCAAAGTGTACTGGACGATGTTGCTATTAGAACAAACAGGTCAAAATAAACTCCTACTGCAGTTATGTATTTCGCAAAGCAAAGGGTTTAATTTACTATATTGTCAACCAATTCCTGAAGAACTGACAGCTGGGGATATTATTTGACAATAACCCTCTTTTTCGATAGTACATTTCGCAACACGAGAAAAAAGATATTAGAATAATTCTAAGATCATATACTGTTCTGAAAAATTACGATCTGATCAAACAAACAAAACTTGCTCTATGGCTACAAAATTTGGGCCTAGCACCAAAGACGACCAACACTTGCTTCCAACGACTGCGGAATATTTAACTCATACTCATACTAAACCCAAAAATTACAATCACAGGTTATATGACGCAACATCTGTTCTATTTATAAAACAAGCAACATTGAATCGAGCAGAATAGTTAATTAATCGAATTGTAGCAATATGGGGTCTACATGAAGGTTTCCGTGCTACCGGTACAAGTGGTAATAAAAATACAAAGCGCCGTAGGGTACTGGAATGAAGACAGGGTGAAAGAAAAGCTATGCTAGAAGATCTTCAGCACAGTTCAAAGCCTGGTTATTCCCATTAAAGTCAAATAAATGTTAACCCCAAAACAAACCTGCCATATTAAGAAAATGAAGCTACTACCAATGTAGCGGGGATTCTAAAGGAGCGAACAAAGTAGCAATTAGAAACTGTTGATGTTGTACAGTACTCAGCTCGTTACAAATACCTATTTCTCGTTCGCACAATCGATTCTCCACGCACCTCGAAATTTGGTCTTAGAAGGAAGAATGACAGGTTGTAACAGCCATCAGACAGAGATTCTTATTAATTTAATTGCGATGGAGACCACGCTCTGGTGGCAATTCCCCTACACACCCATTTTTCTCCCTTCCCTATACCCACCTACTTTGCGTTCTACAAATTTCAACTTTAAATTGTTTCACCGTTTTTGGTAAATTATTCATCAATTCTCTTGGTAACTTATTCCAATCCCTGATCCCCTTACCAACCCCAGAAAATCTTCCAAAACCCTTGTGCTTGAAATTGATGCCAGCTTGTAGACATGGTCATCTTTTCCCTTCCAGGCAATATTTTTTATTCTTACACTATTATCTTTCCACGCCTCATCACCAATATACACCTCGTACACTTCCATGACTCCCTTCACACTTCTCCTGTCTTCCAATGAATCCCATTTCAGCTCTTTTATCATATCGGTACTGATTGTATTCTACAGTAATTTCTAGAGACAAATCTAGTAGCCCCTTTCTTTGCACCCCCTCCCTTTAAATTGATTATCTTAGTGTCGAAGAGACACAAACATTGATTAAATGTGAACTTATATGTTATTCCCAGGAATGTATACTGTTTTGAGGGATGAAAGGTTAAAATGAGCTGTAACTTTTTTAAAAGCAGTGAAGTATCTGAAATGTCCTTTAAAAGACTATAACTAAGAATGTTGTGTAAGCCATAGTGTCTTAAACGTGATTTTCGACTTTTTGAAAATGTTTAATTACGTCAGTTTGGTGATCAAATGGTTATAAATATTTCTGATTTTTATTTAAAACTATTTCTGTATGGTTATAAGTAAATTTTTTTATTCTAAATGTTTAGTATGAGTGTTTTTGTTGGAGCAATAATCAGCGCTTGAGAAAGTACTGTCGTCTTCTTTAATGTAGTCTAGAATATTCCGTACCGCCCACTTAAGCTCCCGAGATTGTGAGCTGGCAGGTTCTCTCGGGACGGTGCTAACAGGATACTATGTAAGTTGTATCAATAACGTACTTGAAATCTTTGGATGAAGTCTGATGCCTTGTTCGCGTATGTTTTAATTAGAATTTCGACGGAATAAAAATTCAAGTAAAACATGTATTGATGATGTCATTCCACTTACTAGCGATCACTGAGGAGTTATGGAAGTTTGATGATAGTTACAAATAACCTGGCGACCTGACCAAAAAAAACTGTAAATCTTTGAATTGAGCAGTTAATTACAATCTGCTAACACCAAGTTCCGTGTGGTTTAAGAAGGTGGATGTGTATATAATTAAAGAAAATAGGTACTATGAAACAATATGTTTAAAAGTACGTTAGTTAAATGAATAAATGTAAAAAATACTATTTTGCCAGCAAATGATCGCATGGTGAAATTAAAAAACAAAAATATAGAAATTTCACATAAACTGTTCATAATGATGGGGCCTGAAAATTTAACTAGCAGTGGAAGAATTGCAGGTATTATTTCTGACCTCAATTAATTCTCAAATCTTCTTTTAATATGCAACTCGCTATAGAGTTTCTGCAAGGAGTTAAATATCTATATTTGGAAAATCTGTTACAGAACTGACGCTATTATGCGAAGCACATTTATCATTAAATAAAAGTTAGAGAAAAATAAGCATGCACACAAAAATTTGAAATAGCTTAAAAGTATTTAAAAGCGGATATTTAAGGTTTGTATTGTATGTAATCTGTTAATTATTCAATGATACCGCTAAGATTTTAAAAAAATAATAAGCTATATTAGATTCAGTCATTTATTTCCCCCTTCTCTCCTTGATTTATACGAAACTGTTCCCACAAAGTCAAAACCACACTGTACTTTCTGAGAGGGTGCTCCGACCACTTCCATCGAAGAGGAAGACTGCCATTCCTAAACTGACACTTCAGTCTCTTGGGACTATCCACACCAACAAGAGAGCCCAACTTAAACTCTTCGCACGAAATGTCTAAATCTTTCTGGAGAAATATCTTCTTCTCTCACACACACTGTAGCTCGATCCCAGAGTTTCCTGGATGTGACTAGAATGCTGCCTGCCGGGGACAAATGTGAGAGTTCCCCATGACTTCGTTCGTCTGCGAATGATTTGGGTACGGACTAAACCTTCAATTCTTCAGAGGTTCACAAAGGTATCAAAATAAAGCAAAACAATCTAAAAATATTGCGGATAGATTCATGTAATAAAAAAGACGTGCATGATTTACGTTTTCCCGGCAGATTATAAAATTATTTATTTTTTAAAAAAAATAAAGAATTACGCCATCTGGTGATAAATTGCGGTAATATAAAGAACATACATAAGATGGAAAGGGTAACAGTTCCAGCTTCCAAGAAATAGAATCTTTGCTGACTGTGCTTGTACAGTTGTTGACAATTTTTTCATCCCGTAATTACGTATACTGGTAGTTTCTTTGGGACTCGAACTGGGATGTGAACCTTAGAGTAGGGAGATGATTTTGTAGAACGAAGAGACTGCAATTCACACAGGGCCTTTTGAAGGAACCATACCTGCATTTTCCTCGTCATTTAGGAAATAAAGTTAAAAGTATTATGTGTGTTAATCCATATTATATTCTGACACCGTACAAAATTTCATTCAAATCCGTTTGAGGGCCTCTGTTGTTTCTCATATACATTAATGATTTGTGCGACATAATGAGGGGGATGAAAAGATTATTTGCCGCTGATGCTATTATTTATAGCGAAATCACAACCCAGGACGACTGCGCTTTGTTACAAGACGATATTATGAAAATAATTGCGTGGTGTAAAGATTGGCAGTTGGAGTTAAACGCTAAAAAGTGCCAAGTCATGCGTGTAAGTAAAAAGATGACACCATTTAGCTTTGAATATACAATTAATGGTACTGTCCTTAGAACGGTAGATTCCGCTAAATACCTAGGGGTAACAATTCGTAATAATTTGTCGCGGAATGAGCATATCGAGAATGTAATTGGGAAAGCAAATCGTATGCTTCTATTTCTAGGTCATAATTTAAAACGATGCACTCCGGAAGTTAATTCGATTGCATACAAGTCACTAGTGCGGCCTCACTTAGAATATTGTTGCTCTGTATGGGGTCCCCATCAAAAGGGATTAATGGAGGCATTAGAGATGGTCCAAAGAAGAGCCGTCCGATTCGTGACAGGTGTATCCAGTTGGAGGGAAAGAGTAAGTGCGATGTTGAAGGAGTTAGGTTGGGAAGACCTGGAGCACCAAAGGCGTTGCTCTCAACAAAAGCTAATTGAAAAATTCACGTCTGACATATTTCGGAATGACAGTAAACAAATATTGCTACCAGCAACATTCATATCTCGGAATGACCGCGAAAATAAAATAAGAGAAATCAGGGCCAAAATCGATTCATTCAAAGGATTTACCGGGCGACTAAACATAAAATCCGACAGGCGTAGTTTTCGATAAAGCTCTCCGGCCATCCTGATCTGGGTTTTCCATGGCTTCCCCGGATCGCTCCGTGCGAGTGCTGGGATGGTTCCTCACGATAGCCGATGGGCCCTCCTGCCATATCCCGTATATCCCTGCCAAACCATTACCTTCCCGGATAGGTGCAATGCACCTTCCGCCACACACTTTTAGTGAATCGCGGAGTAATAGTAATCACTAAGGCGTGATTTAGTAGCAGACATCCATCCAAACTGATGAGTCAAAACATTATTACAAGCTGCTTAATACTGTGTTGATTCACCTTTGAAACACAATACAGCAGCGATTGGCCGTAGCATGGTTTCTACAAGTTTCTGATTGCCGGCCCTGGCAGTGTAGTGGCTAGCGTGTTGGCTTCGCATTGCTAGGGCCGCCGGTTCGAGTCCGGCCTCGGGCATGGGTGGTTTTAATTAAGTGTTGTGTTCGTCTTGTGCTGTCCTCACTGTAGTGTCCACAATTTCATGATTAGAGCCTGATACAATACTCTGTATAAAACAAATTGGAGCTGGCTAAATGGTCGCAATGACCGAAGGCCAATATATATATATATAAAAAAAAAGTTTCTGAAGGTATTTGGTATCAGATGTTTACAAACATGTCACGCAACTTCCTTAAGTAACGAGCCGTTCCGTGGACACGAAGCTGTCGTCCGAAAGTGTCGCAGATGTATTCTATTGGTTTGAGATCAGGCGAATTTGGTGGCAAAACATCAATTTGAGTTCATTATCACTCCTAAAAACACTATAGCTGGCCTTGTGACACGGACAATTATGTTGAAAAAAATGCCTTCACCATTGTGGAATACATGAAGCACGAAAAGATGCAGGAGGATAGCAATAATTTTCAATAGTTTACAGTTGTCATGATACTTTCTATCACTGCTACAGGTCCACCGCAAGCCCAGATGAACGTCCGCCATAGCACATAACTGCTCGTATCGTCCTGTGTTCGTGGAGCGGTGTATGTTTCGAGCAGCCGTACTCCTGGAAGACGGCGTAACTGGAAACAACCATCAACCTGTTGTAACAAAACGATTCATTCAACCAGGTGACGCATTTCCATTTATACACGGTCTAATGACCACTGTAAACGTAATTGACTATTTGGTTGGGTCGACATGAGAATATTTGGGGCCCGTCTGCTGCAAAGCCTAATGTTCTACAATGAACGATGTGTTCCAAACACTTTATCTACTGTACCAGCATTTTATCCTGCCAACAAGTCTGTCACAGATCACTCCCATCCTACGTCTGTTTTCACGATACTTTGACATCTTTTCTTAGATGCTCATTATTGTAGAATGCAAACAGCCGACCAGTCTCTGCATTCAAACTTGCGGTGGGCAGTGGTCATAATGTTTTGGCTAATCAGTGTATTTAAGATTTCTCGGAGCATCTTTTTTGCAATAAACAACTGTCTGCTCTCTATAATCTTTAATGAAAGCGAGGAAAGTGACACGACATCCCACAATTATTTTACTACCAACACAGTGTAACTGACTTTAGACTTATTTAATCAAGGAATACGAAAATAAATCCTCAGCAAAGATATTGTTACATAGAACAGTATTTTGAAACATCTTAAACAAATTTCCTTTTGTATATCTGTTTTTTGATTGATGTTCAACACTCACTCCGGCAGCTGACAGCGATACAGGCAAAGATACGCATGTCCCATAACTTTTTTTTTTTACATTTCGGCTTAACTGTATGCTAACTCACAGATTGTAATGTCTGGTGACAGTGTGTGAAGAATTGTCGATTACAGTTCTTAAACATGGATTTAACATTCCTCACGTAATTTGCAACTACTCTGTAAAAAATTTTCCTTGTCGAAAGGCGATTAGTAAACTGTATCATCGGATTCTACGTAATGAATATGGAAATCAAAAACGAGCGTAAATATCTCAAGTTATGAGGTAACATGAATCGATAGTAACGTTTTCCGCTAGAAACTTATGGAATTGAAATTCAACCACGGTCGCTATCCGACTCACCTCTACAGGATCAACATGGTCACGGATGCGCAGGGAAGTCGAAACTAGCGCATGTCTGGCTTTGGATGAAGACTAGTTTTTATTTTATCTTCTGCGTACACCGACGAATTTATTCGAGTATGTGAGGGACAGTTCGGCCCAACACGATTTACCACCCTGCACTTAGATTTCAGGAGATCCAACAAACTTTATTTATCTTAAATAAAAATTACCCATGATGAATTATCAGATCATTATTTCAGGAAAAGAAGAAGAGATTCTTGAAATACAGGGTTATTAGGGTCTTCTTCTTCTCTTTGAAATCGGCCATCTAAGGGCTACGAAAAATAATCCTGGGCATTCATTTCGATCTTTCTTTTCTTGACTTCCAATAGTTCCTCATCCTTTCACTTTGCTGTTTCCCCCTTTCTTCCATCCATATGTTACTACATTTCCTCTTCTCATTCTCATGAAACCCTTGAAATTTTTGATCAATCTCCTAAAAGTTGCTCTCTCTTGAATTAAATCTTCTGTTATTCCGATCTCATTCATATCTTTCTTTACTCCTTGCATCCACTCAGGTTGCCCTCCTTACTCTTGTAAACATGGTTGAAAATTCTTTTTGTAAGCCTGTTGTTATCCATTCTCATTATGTGACTAAAAAAAAAAAACTGATTATCCTCTTTCTGGTCATCTCTGACATACTTTCTGTTTATTCTTCTTTGTATAGATCTTTATTCCTCCGGTGTCTAAACTCACCATTTTCAATTTTCTAGTGGTTCCCAAATTTTTCTCAAGGTTTTCCTTTCCCTTTTCTCCAGTTTACCTAGAGAACAAACATTCTGAGGCGTACAGACCTTCTGGCTTGATCACTGTGTTTAGTGTTTGCTTTTAATTTCCTTGAGAGATTCTTCTAATTGTATGTATCTTTAGTCAGTTGGTATGCTAGTTCTAGTTTTCTTACTCTCGATATGTCTGCTTCCTTATCAAGCCCATTAACCTGAATTACTTCACCTAGATATTTAAAATTGTTGACCATGTTAGTTTTTCCATACTCTGTGTTTAGTACTGTGGATGAATCCCTAATATTGGCTATGAATTTAGTCTTCTCAAAAGAGTTTTGAAATCCAACTTTTCCTGCTATTTCTTTCAGAAAGTTGATTTGTTCGAGTGCGGTTTCTATACTTCCAGAGACAACTGCTTTGTCGTCGGCGAAAGCCTAACAGTTTACCCCAACCCCTTTGTGCTTCGAACCTAATCTTATCTCATGATGAATTCCCCTTTCCTCGAGTTTCTCTTCCCATACTCGTATTACCTTCTCCAAAGTGCAATTGAAGCCTGACACTTTTTTTAATTTAAAAAAAAGGTATGATTTGCGTGTCAGTGCCTTATGACTGGAAAATTGAACCCATATAGATTCCACAATTTTTTCGTCCGTCAATCAGTCACAGTCTTATAATTACTGAACCCATTAACTAGAAATATTTAGTTGCGCTCTAGTTTCGTTCTTATTAACCTTAACACAACTACACCGCAAAATTTCGAAAAATCATGGGGGAAGGAAATAATTGTTGGGTGTTTAGTGGAAAACTGAAGAAAATATTTTCCATCTCTAATCTTCAAGGGGATCAACTAAATTCTCGAAATCCGCCGTCTCCCAAAATATTTCCATTTTCTTTTTTTCCCCATTCATTTGTGGAAGCGTTTGCCGAAAAACCATAAAAAAATATCATGTCCACTCTCCACTTATCAGTAAATTGATTAAAAATTTACAAGAATATTGAGTTTGCTAAAATTTACGGCAGAACTATAGCGATCTTCCTAGGGTTTATGGCTACCGCCAAATTACCAAATGAGTGTTTTTAAGAAATTTTAGATTTTGTCACATACTTTCAAAGGGGAATTTCTTGAATCACATAATAAACATAAAGCGAAAATTATTTTTTTGGAAAATCATTACAAGTCCAATAATAATTTTAACTGAATTTTTTATGGATTAGATTTATACATCACTGGAAAGACTATTTCGCAAAACGAATAATTAATTCTATTTAAAAGTACCTTGCTATTAATTTTGTATTTTTTTTAAAAAAGTTTGTGAAATAAATTTAATACAGAACCTGTCAACTGAATACTCAGACAGCGAGATTAGCCTAACTATCATTTCATAACGCTGGTTATTAAATGTGAAAAACTGAGAGAAATAAATAAATTCTAATATAATCTTAGTCCAAAAATGAAAGTAAAAGTACGGTAAAAACAAGGGTTTTCGTGCTGTATAAGATTTATTTGAAAGTTTCTTGCCATTGCGCTGAAATGTCAAAATTCGATAAAATATATATATTAATAGATAAAATCCTGAAACCTGACACGATATCAGTATTTCGACCTGACTGGTAGCAAAAATATATTTTATCAAAATCTTATTTATTTTCTCTGCCTTCCTTGCAAGGGAAATAAACGTGTATAATTGTTTATCTTGGAGTATATACACCCAGAACAACGGTGTCATCATATTATAAACGGAATTGCCACTATATCCTAAGAGTAACTGCCGATGAGCTATATTGATGCTGGAATAAGACTGATCACGAAGTCATGTTAGCGAGAATCCAATACAATTATGATATCACTTTTATCAGGATAATATTTTCGAAGTAAAGTCGTTTTTGCCATGATAACACACTCACATTAGCTCCAACGAGGCGATGTGATCTCCAATTCTGGTTTCTGTAACAGAGCAGAACAGAACAGACAAATTTAATTTTCTCTTTAAGGTTCCGCGAGTATACTGAAAGCAGAAAATCTGATCCAATACTTAATACTTGTCAAAACAAATCTCTAGAAACGTTTTTAGCATAACTTTAATGGAGGTATCTGAATTTCATTATCACTTCTATTAGATTTACTTTTATTTTTAACACTATGGGCCTATCAGTGATCTCAAAATTTAGGTTCCAATGTTCAAATCACGTTGAGGACAAGGATTTTTTTTTAAGAATTGCGCTTTGTGACATAAGATACACCAGGACGTTCCGTGGTTTGGATTACATCTGTATGTACAGCGACGACAGAATCTGAATACTGACTCAATCGAAATTCTCGTTAGGTAGTAGGAACGCTCGAATTTACTTACTTTAAATCAGAATAAATAAGTTTCGAAGTTTGGGTGGTTATTTGGTTGCCAGTCCACTCTTTCATGAATAATACTTGTGGTTTACAGCCCCCTCCCCTTTCCCTTGTTTGTATGATGAAATGTCATAATCAACTCTTACATCGATAGTTGGGAACCTATAACACTATCTGATATACAGGTAACATATTACAACATAGTAATTTTGGAGGCGTAATAAGTGAAACCTTCTTTCCAACTACTGGCTCACATGTCAGTGTAAGGCGCACCTTGGGCTATAATGATGGTATTTTATAATAGTTATAGTTGGTTGACGTACTTGTTCCTTCAGATCAGTTCTTCACACGTTGCCGAAATCGTCACAACAGACATATTTATTTGTAATTATATAATACTGTCTGGGGTAAGCCATATGGTACGTCACCATCGAGGATATTAGACTCGGGAAATGTCTGTGGGCAAGGAACTGGAAAGAGTTCTGCCATTGCCTTTTCAAAGGACCCATCCCGGCAATTCGGCTGGTGTGATTTGGGGAAACCATAGAAAACTAAAATCTTGATGGCCGGAAGGGGATTTGAATCCACGTCCTCCAGAATACAAGCCAAGATCTTTACCACTCACCCATCACGCTCGGTTTAATCATTCGTAAAAGAAAATTAAACACAGTAATGCAAACAATATGCGTAAAAATTATTCTAATTTCAAAGACTACAGTTGGTGACTATACGTAAATGTTAACTAAACAATTTTTTAATCAGAGTAGAAGCGAACGTGAATATTGTATTTTTCTACATTTTACGCTTTTAAATAAAAGGTACGTTTAGTATTAAATCGTTACTTCTTACAAAAGTCTTATCGAACTATCTATTATAGACCAATGTTTGTTAACAGTGGTCATTTTCAGTACATGAATTGATATCTATCATGGAAATTTTATTTCGCTACCTTACGTAGAGATATTGCCTTCAGGCGCAGACTTTCTGCTCGGGTCTCTGAGAGCTTGGTTAAACAAGAAGCCGCAAGCGGCACATGCAGTTTGGTTTATGTGACCCGCAACCGGTAATACCGATTTATGTCCTGCGATACAATTCCTGCAGGAGATATTAACGACAGTAGCCATAAGTTAACATTAGTTACGCAGTCGGTACTAGAGAACCACAAGTTTACTGTACGACCAGTGAAACAAATTGTCTAAGAAACACAGCTAAGCATCAATAAAAAGAAGTCTTGGAGAATTCGTTCAGAGTTCTGTTGATACATTGATAGTTGCATCTGATTTAACAGAAGCTACCTATCAGATCCGTTGTGCCCATGAACTGTTTTACCCCTGTATACTCAAGACAGCGATTTCAAAAAGGTATTAAATAGCTGATAAATGTTTAAGTCTCCTGCGCTACTCTTGAGAATTACTTTCCTGTTTTTGTTTTGCAGCTGATTATTCTAGAATTACTGATTACTCTATCCGGTAATCATTTTGGATTTTTCTGTGCTTTGTTATATACTATTTTAGTATTGCTTTATTACTAATCTGTGTGTATTTATTTTTTTATTACTCACTGTCAAAAGAAACAAAGCTGATAAGCAACTATGCGAGTTTAATAAACATTTTATTAATATGCAGCATGCCATTGCATTAATTACATTTCACTTTGATATATGTTGGTATATGTCAAACTAGTTTTGTGCTACTGGTATTCACAGGTCGAAGCCAAGAGTGATTTTAATTAAATCCAGCGTGCATAAGACATCGGACTGCAAACAAGAAGCTCTCTATTAGCGATATAATCAAACACAGTTGTTGACATGTATGTATTAGGTCCTCAAAGCATTATAACGTGATAATAGTACGAATAATAACAGTGAAATAAAAAATAGGGAATATCAGAAAATAAATTAGAAGCTTCTGAATTGTTTTAACAGTTAACATGATATTCTACTTCTTTTACAAAAACGCCATTAAAAATGTTATTCAAAATTCATTTCAAAGGATCGAAGACCAAAATGTTACTGTTTCAAAATATCCTTTATTTGTACCTCTAAGTTGCATATTACGTATACTTTTAGTTATGATTGGAAACATGTTTTTTAGGTAATTCATCCTTAGAGATCAGCAATTTTAACTACTGATAAATCAACGCTCATTTCACTGCGGCACCATCGGTTACCTGGTTGGAGTCCTAATGGTGGAATAATTTTTCATCCTGACGACTTGGTCGGCAGGGTAGAAGTGGTGGTGGTGGACAATTCCTACTCACCAGACAGTGCGCCAAACTCCTGGGTTAGGTCCAATCTTCTTCGCAGTGAGTGGGGAGTGAGGGCATACGGCTCTTTTGATGGCGATGGTCAAGATGGGGACGTTCATCTACATCCATACTCTGCAAATCACAAACATTGTGGGTGGCAGAGGGTGCTAAGCACCAATCCTAAACCCGCCCATTCCAATCCAGATTAGTGCGAGGAAAGAAGGAATACATATAAGTATCAGTACGGCATCTTATTTCTCTAATCTTATCCCTCCGGTCATTGCGACCTAAATAGGTTGGCGGAAGAAGTATTTCATTGCACTCGAAATTTAAATTTTTCCGCATATTCTCCAATAAATTCGAACGCAAGCTACGTCGTCTGTCTTCCAAACTATCCCAGCCCATTCTATGTATCAATTCTGTGACGCTTTCATAAGGGCTGTAACAACAAGTCACGAATCTAGCGGCTCTCCTCTTCTCAACTGAGTCAATCAGAACCTTGCGATACGGATCCCAAACCCCACAACAGTAATCCAGATGCGGACGCACTAGTGTTTTATACGCTATCTCCTTTGTTTGAGCATTACATTTCCTCAAAATACGACCTATGAATCGTAATTTAGAATTAGCCTTGTCTACGACGGAAGTTATGTGCATGTCTCATTTCATGTTGCTTTGTACTATCACCCCCAGATACTTCACGGAATCAACCGTGTCAACAGGTGAATTGTTTATTTTGTACTCGTGAACAACCTGATTCTTCTTGTTACTTATCCGCATTGCCTTGCACTTTTTGCAATTAAGTGTAAGCTGCCATTTACGGCACCAATCGAAAATAGCATCCAAATCACGCTGAATTTCTAAGCAATCGTCGGAGCACCTTATTTACCTATAGATAACCGCATCGTCGGCAAACAGTCGCAACCAGCATTTGACGTTGTCACCTAGATCGTTTATAATTATTAAGAAAACAAGTGGACCTATTACACTTCCTTGAGGAACGCCCGAAGTAACATTTATCTTAGAAGAGGCTTCTCCGTCAACAACGACATATTGTGATCGACCAGTTAGAAAATCACGTATCCACTCGCAAATCTGAGCCGAAATACCGTAAGCTCGAATCTTCGCTAAAAGTCGGTTGTGTGGCACAGAATCAAAAGCTTTCTGGAAATCCAAAAAAACCGCATCAACTTGCGAACCTGCATCGATAACTTTCGTTATGTCGTGGGAAAATAGGGCCAATTGTGTTTCACACGATCTCTTCTTCCGAAATCCGTGTTGACATGGTGTAACTCGTTCTCATCTAGAAACTTCATTATGTTCGAGCATATGACATGTTCCAGAATTCTGCTGCAGACCGATGTTAGAGATATGGGTCGATAATTCCTAGGATCACTCCGATCTCCTTTCTTAAAAACGGGAATTACCTGGGCTATTTTCCAGCTAGAAGGTACTTTTCTCTCTTCTAGTGATTTGCGGAATATATCTGACAGAAATGGTTCAATATCCTCCGCGTATTCAGAAAATACTCTTACCGGTATACCATCGGGACCCGGCGCTTTACCCCACTTCAGGAGTTTTAATTGCTTTACAATTCCTACGCTATCAATTTCTATCGGATGCATCTCTAATTCCACACGATGTGGTAAAGTGGGGATGTTCTCCATGTTTTCTTGCGTGAATGAATTTTTGAATTCGGTGTTAAATAAGGTAGCCTTGCCGCGGCTGTCTTCAACCTCCCGTCCGTCTTTTATTAGAAATGGCTTATTGTTCCCACTACAACTAACTTTTTTTACATACGACCAAAATTTCTTAGGGTTTTCAGTGAGGCTCTTAGAGAGAGAATTTTCACGAAAGTTATTAAATGCCTCACGCATCGCATTCTTAACACGTCCCCTTATCTCCTCTAACTTATCTAAATCAGTCCGATGCATAGTCCTTTTTGATCGTGCATGTATCTTCCTTTGCTTCTTGAGTAACCTTTTAACCTCCCGTGTGTACCATGGGGGATCGTTCTCTTCCCTGATTGTCCGTTTCGGTATATGCAAGTTCATACCTTCCCCGAGTATATGTAGGAATCGATGCCACCTCTCTTCAACGGTGCCTCCTGCTACTGAGAAGGTGTGGTAATTATGCCTCAAATACGCTCTAAAACACTCTTTTGAAGCCTTTTCGAATCTGTAAACGATCCTCTCTTTTCTCTTTCTGCGCGTGGTTGTTAGTTGTACTGTAGCAATTACAGCTTTGTGATCACTTATTCCTGCGGTGGTAGAAATATCCGTGAATAGTTCGGGCCTATTTGTAACAACTATATCTAAAATATTTTCGTTACCGTTGACGCATCGCGTTGGTTCAGTTGCGAGCTGTTCAAGATGGTGATCTGAGAAGATGTCTAGAATGATTTCGCAAGCTGCTTTATCCCTGCCCCCAGTAACGTGAACGTAATTAGTCCAGTCGTTAAGCCTGATGCCTGTATCTTTCGGAAGACTTGAATGGCTTGCAACGGATTTCACCCCCTCCCTTCTTAATTTCTAATTTCATACAAAACAAACAACACTCCATACTGATCACAATCATCCACACTTACAACAACACATACTCGGGAAGGCAATGGAAAACTACCCCAGTTACTTTCCCAACAATGTTCCCATGGAGCGATAGATTTTCCATTCTAACCATCTACGTCCAAAATCTTGTATGGCATCATAAGAAGAAGAAATTTCGAATACTGAGAGAACATTCCCAGCAGTATACTCTTATTAACTAGTCATTTTCTGAAGAGATATGGATAAATTTAATTTCAAACAGGAAAAATGTTAACTAACATAAAAGGTTTTAGTTGGAGAGATTTTATGTTCTTTCTAATCGTGAAAGAATGTATTGCGAATGGTTGGTCGTACAGGTTAGTATTTGTGCTTCGTATTAATAAATATAATAATAATAATTCCTTGTGGTCGTAATGACCTGGTGACAGGGTTTCTATTGGCTGCGCGATCCGCCCCTGTCGTAGCCGCCTTAAAACAGTCCGGCAATCCTACCGGGTATAGGGGACCTAAAATTTAACGTAGAATCCGAACCACGGTATCGTTCTCGCGTACTTCACATTACAGAGCAAGCTGTGTCAGATGTGAAGGTCGGGTTAAGCGCTTATGAAAATCCTCACCAAGACAGGGATTCAAACCAGGGACCTTTCGTTCTCCAGTCAGACACATTAAACACTGAGTCACAAGACCATAAAACTGCGTTGCTGCAAAGCTTGAAAAATAACACGACGATCTGGGAATGGCAGAGGATTGTTTCACAGAACGTAAGGAGTCTAAACAATCCAGAACAAATTTTAGTCTTTAACCAAGAGCTGGAAAAATAATAAAGTTGTAATACTTTCTGGAGTTTCTGTTTCTGTTTGCAGGCAGACAGGTAGATGTTAGTCTTGCATATACTGTTAATAGTTTCAAGTGACATACATTATGTTAAACAGTGAGAGAAACATCATTCTTAATTTAAAAAGAACTCACTGAATTAATGGTCAAGTTAGAAGCAGTGAATGAAAAACTGTTCCGTATAGAAGTAATGGATAAAAGGACAACCTAGCCATCAAGTGATATAATACATATACCTAAGAAAATTAGATAGCTTCTATGAGAGACTGGAAAGGTGTGCCATGATATTCTGTAGCATATCGTCTGCTACGGAATTGCAAGCTATCAGAATAATTTACAGCTTATTTAATATTAATTTGTGTATCTTACTGTGGATATACTATAGACGAATACACATTACAGATAATTCATGAAATTCTGATATGCAACTGACGGAAAAAATCAGAGAACTTAAACTCAAATATACCCAGATACATCTTTGATATATTTTGTGAAAAAGATATAGAAATAGGTCTAAGTTGAGTACTATTCACGTGCTTATGTCGTATCACTCAGTACAAGTGCTGTTTTGTTAATGTCCTTGATAGAATTAATTAAATAAAAAATGAGACTTAGACCTGTTTGTACATCATGGCATTAATAGACACAGAGTTTGTACAGCGCTTGTAACTTCTACCGAGATGAGATTCATGAAACACTCTCCAAAAAATCTGTAAGTTCTAGGCTTACTTGTTCCTACAGTTTTCTTCATAAAAGTCAAAGGTGAAATGTAATTTCACCATTTGTACCGTAGGACTGCAGAAAACCATCCACAATATAATATGTACTAGTACGTGAAGGATTTCATAGAACCAATAGCAGGTATTTATTAATTAGCGGTAGTTGCATCTGTATGCATAGAAATCCCGAAAGACGCAGACTTTTTCCATATTGTTTAGATCCTAAGTGTCAAACTCAATTTTGCAGAGGGCCATATATTAAATTTAGAATGTATAGGCGGGCCAGATTCAAATTAAACTTCCGTAGAGGAATCGAGTGAAGTCTAAAAGCTCTAAAAAAACATGATTCTTCTTTCTGTGTGACATTGCGATCCTGCGATCGCGGGCTGTATTGATAGAGCCTGGGGGCCAGATGCGGCCCGCGGGCCGTATCTTTGACATCACTGGTTTAGATGATATCAAAATTCACCATAAACTATACCTTTGATTTTCCCAGCCCACATCATTATTATCCCCATTTTGTTCTACTAGTGTCGTTCTATCATGTCTGTCTCATTATCTAGACGCGAACGCGGTGGCAGGAATAAATAGAGTCGAAAGATATTCTGTCACGCTACCGACCTGCAAATGAATTGACTTCGGCACCGAGGAAATAACAGAGCCACAGGAAATGAAAGTAGTGACGTACATGCCACTTAATAACGCATTAGTCATTGGTAACTGTTTGTCGCTTGTTATAGTTTCATGTTGTTACGAAATGTGACTCAGCATGTTCTATTGAACTGCGGACGCATATAAACAGAATGATAAATTTCAGTTTTTGTTTAAAAATCTTCAGTTTGCAGAGAAGTTTAACATTTCACAGTTATTGGTCAGATACGAATTTCACATTACACTTGATTACTTAATGTTCGCAGCCGAAACTCACATGAAGAAACCACCAAATGTTTAATTAAACAAGTTGTAACCATCCATACCGTTAGATGAAGAGACTGTTAGTTTGGGCAGGCATGTATTGAATAAAAACATTTAATTGTTTGCTAAATTTTCATGGTTATTTTGTAAAAAATTCATGAAAAATAGATCAGTTATCCAATACGAAATTTATATAATTAATGTAGTAATAATAATAAATGTAAAAAACACATGTAGCTAGTCGAATAAAATGTTACACCGTTAATAATTCTTCATCATGACTTGAAGTTGAAACGCACAAAACACTTCTTTTTTTCATTTTCTTTAATTGCTAGGTAGCAAAAGTGTTAGGCTAGGAGGTAAAAATTTGTATTAATTAGCTCATTTGGTTCCCAAAGTTCAGAAATTTTGTTGCAAATATTTCACTACTTATCCAAGTAAATAAAGTCAGTGACGAAGTGCAAAAATGAAGTTGTGAAGACCTTTGTAGAGTTTCGAATATATGGAGCACCTTTTCATTGAAAACAATTAAAAAATTGCAGTGGTTTATAATTATTTACAATGTTTTTTTATAATTTTCTTAATTTTTTCTCTCTATAAATTGGTAGGCAAGAATTCAAATTAATTAATTAATTACGAAGATTTTTTTTATTACTTCAGTTCTAAAGGTCTATTAGAACAATGTTTCTCAACCTGTGGTTCGTGACGATGGTTCAGGTGATCCGCAGACAGAATATTATACATTTAGATTCCGTATCTGTACTGTATAAGGCTGTAAGCGAAAACTACAAGCCAGGTTTTTTTAAAAACAAATAATATTTTAATGACCAGGTAAAAATCTGGCAGGATGACGATAGGACAGCGTTGGACCTGAAATATCCTATTCATTTCCAGTTAGCATCAAAAAGAGCGCAGTTCGTCTAAGGATCGATTATTGAGGGTCTTGTAGTAAGTGCGAGGAACCGCGGTACGTGGTTGGGTTGGTAACAGAAGAGTGGTGAAGTAAACAAAAATAAAAAGTGTAAGGTATAATGTCTTTTATTTTATTCTGTGCATGTAGGTCGGTGGTATGGTGCAGGATCAAGCCTATAGTAACATTATTATTCATTTTGTTACTAAATATTAAGAGTTTGGTCAATATTTAATTAACTTTTAATAGCTCACTTCCTGAGTTATAATTGTATTTCCATAGGAATTCAAATCATGATTTTAGATTTACTATGTTATTATGATACAATAAACTATACACCACATGTAAATAATATACGCATAAGTAAAAAATTAGACCAATGTAAGTTAGTGTTCCACAATGTTATTTTTAACAATTTGCTGGTCCTCGGGTTGAAAAAGGTTGAGAAACTAATAGAGAAATAATTAAAGGACAATAGAAATAAAATAACATACGGAAGTGCGTGTCCAAGTGTGGAAAGTGAAAGATTGGTTGTAAGAGGAGGAGGAGGTGGAGGCAGACCAAAAGAAAACTCGTCCAGAAACATAAAAGCTCCGTGATGCATTTCAGTGCTTCTAGTTAGATCTGGGAAAAAAAAACCTACTTCTCCTACCTACTGCGGTGAAGTGTAATGTTGTCTTGCGGTTACCACACAACAACTAATCTGCTGTACCGGGAAGATACAACTGACTATGTATTTCTCTGAAACAATCGATGTCTCTAGTTCATCAAACTTTTCATTTCCATTATTTTATCACCGCACGGAACATAACGAGCAACATGGAATTTAAAAAGAATCTGACATTTCTGAGTAGCCTGTCCGACCTTATCATAGAATATGCGTACAAAAGGAGATAAACGATATATGGTGTTTCCTGTTATAGAATTCTTTATAGGAATATTGGTAACACCTTAAGTTTTATTTCATAATTATAATCATTTTTACTTAAAGTGTAAAAGTGTCAACTCTGCTTGTTATAGCCCTGTACAGATTTATACGGCGCACTAAGGCCCGGAATTAAAATTCAAACACTTCCCGCACTTAAGAAGAAATAACAAAACGTAAGCGTGAATAAACCCTAATTTTACCAATCTACATTATTAACAATTTTATTCCCCAGCAAATTATGAAAACAAATTGAAACTAGCGCCCTAGTTGCTGAAGATTTTTCTTCCCCTGTACAGAAAATTGAACAGGACTAAAATAAGCAACAAACAGTACGACATAAAATCATTTACGTTTAAATCTCTTGTATCAGATAAAAGAAAAATTAAGTCAGTGTAATGATTTGAGCAATTTCCATAATCTCCCCTGAAATAAACGCTCTGGTTATTTTGTGAATAAAGTTATTAATTAGTTCACGCCAGTGACATTCCAGCGCGAGAATCGTGCATCCTCACGTGAAGCCTGCCCTTGTCATCTAGACGACCGCCTTTTTCTTGGCTCTAGTTATTTCCGAGCTCTTAGAACAAGACGTTTCTCTGATATGTTTTCCTTCTTGTCTGTCAGCTACAGGTAACGGTTTTATGCAATCCATGGCTGGCGTGGACGTTAGTAAGCAGACATGTCGGCATATTTCCTAAATATTACTTCACACAATTGTAATAAAGGATTCTTCAAATAAATTTTATACTCAGTGGACATCTAATAAATGTTAATATTCTTGATTGAATTTATCCTCTAGTAACAATTGCTCTTCTTCATTGTAATTTAATTAAATAGTTTACTGAGGGTTAACTAGTTTTAACTGAAGGTGTAATGTGGACTACTACGACTCCCAGTTTATATGGATAAGCTAGTGAATGAAAAATCGAAAATCTTGAAGATCAGGGAACGGAATATATAAGTGTGATATATATGAATTATTGGAACATAGGATAAATTACCCTATTCGAACACAGAAATTTCTTGTAAGTACGTCCATGTATTATTCCTCTTGTTTAATGCCAAAAGTTTA
The DNA here is from genome assembly GCA_031002005.1 of Vandiemenella viatica. NCBI lineage: Eukaryota > Metazoa > Arthropoda > Insecta > Orthoptera > Morabidae > Vandiemenella > Vandiemenella viatica. Next base: position 79,417,149 of record JARYHS010013630.1, read on the forward strand.
CTCGAATGGTTTCTTACGTCAGTATTCTAGGTCTTCAACCATTACAATACGTCGTTAATTGGTGGCTTCGTTGTAAATTGATCTGGAAATATAAATAGCTTAGGATATGAAATTTGTATCACAAAGTTATACGGTAACCATTATACTAAATGAAGACCATAACAGAGGCTTTAAAGTCGTATGGTTTTGTGTACACGTATTGATAAACTTTGAGAATTACGGATTATCTGCACTTCTTTGTTCAAGATTTCCCAGAAACAAAACCTTTTCTCAGATAATTAGAAGACGGTTGACACGATCAATTTTTATATATATATATATATATATATATATATATATATATATATATAGACAGTATATATTTAAAAATGTAAATAGAGACTTACGCCATTGTTCGCGTATATTTTGGAAATATTAAAACTAAACATTGTTTTTACTCACGAAGGAATAAATGATCGTAATAAACCTTATTTTAAGGCTAAGACGTATACTGCAACTAACGCACAGCAGTAATATTATTTTATATGTTTCACAAGGCATGCAGATAACATCGAACAGCTGTTTTTAAAATTAAAACCTAGATGACGCAGTAGTTAAGGAAACCTGAAATAAACTGACGCGTCTAATGTTGGCTCTCTTAAGAAAATTCACTTCGAACCAGAAGGAGTAAGTTCCTGGTGCCTGTTATGCCGATAATGCAATTACTTACACTGATTTCTCAAAAATGAGCTTAGTGGAATTATAACTTATTTCGAGAGAAAATTAGGAAGAAACTGCTATTGAGCAATTAATGAAGACGTCTACGATATTACACTATTGAGATTGTTGTTAATACTGTTTGAGTTTCTAGATGCTGAGACGGAATTCTACGTAAAAATTTGTCGATGTGGCATATTAGTACGGCTATAGAGATCGATAATAGAATCCTCTTCCCCCCACTCCTTGGTCTAAATTATTAAGTGTTATTAATTTACAAATATGATCAATAACGAGCAATATAGTTATTGTGTGAAAAGGTACCGTTCTTGCATATGAACTGGAATCAGCTGCAAACGGTAATGGAGTATAATGTATGTTTTCATTAAAAAATTTAGTTTAAAAAAGAAGTACCATTTGCAGTTTCTCAGAACACTACCGGAAATTGTTGAAAACGTTTCCTGTTCTGAAATGCACCGTTCACATCTAAAAGCGAATCGCAATATTATGATTGTACTGAATATTGATGGAACAAAGGAATTATATTTTGGTACCCATCCTTTAAGTTTATTTATTTTCCAGTTTTCACTACCCAATTTTCTGCGAACGCGTGGATTTTTTTTTTTTAAATTTCAATCTTTAACTTACGTTGTAACTAAACTAATACTTTTAACCATAGCTGTTCATAATAAGAACTGACATAAAACGACTACATTCATTATTAATTATGTATCACCTGAAATCAAATAATTACAGCGAAAGATGCAGCATTAAATGTTCATTATGTATGCAAAAGCCAGAATTTGTATTTGACTTCTCCCAGATACAAGTTTTTTTAGATTGTCACCTGCGTTATTCCATTGAATTTACATTATTTGGTATTTTACAATAAATTACAAGCTTTCGAAAGCAGATGGCACTAACAAGAGGTAATATTCTGACGTCATTCAGGAAGTCCAAATGTATTGGAGTTACGCAATATTCAGTTCCTGTAGTAACTGTTACTAACCGTACAATATAAGAAACTGCAGAAACTGTTTTTGTTCAGTAACCTTGTTTGAACTGCGAAAACGGTTATTGAAGTTACAAGTCAGCTCCGTGCTCAGTTAATATTAATAAAAAAATAACTTCACGTTCTAGTTCAATTTTACAGTCATATGTAAAGATAAGCACACATTGTGAAGAGCCTGCAGAGCGTGGTAATTTGGACTATACACAATAAATGCGTTCACAAACAGTGCACTATTTGCAGTGTAGGAGAGGAAAAAGTCAACGGAAGTTGAGCAAAATTGTAGCTTGTCGCGCAGAAACCTCCGCGCTGTAATTACTGAATTTAAATTGGCAAAACTTTGAACACATATTCTACACAATCGTTTATTATTTCGGATTTTTAAACTCATATCAACATACGTACAAAATTCCTTTAAAAACTATTTTTTTCACATTTTTATTCTGACAATATTTGCTATCATTCCATTAGAAAAAGAATAATAAAATGGAATAATTTTGCCAGCCAAAAAGCTTTGATGAGTTCTTCTACTGTTACGTATTCAATGAATTGAATAAAATGTTATAATATTGATTAGGAAGCAGTACAAGCAAAACAAGTATTGTTTATGCACAGGCAGGTTCCACCAATGTTTTAAAATCATATAATACATCATAAGCGAAAAATATTTTGTAAAATATACGTTAAATATGAAAATTCTCTAGAGCTTGGCATTCCTGAGGTCACACGTTCGAATCCCCATGCAACCATCCACATTTATGTTAACCTAGGCTTTCTCTTTAGGTGAATGTCGGGATAGTTCCACCAAAAAGGTCATGGCTGAATTCTTTGTCCCCAATCTTTTTCCTACTCTAGTGGCTTTCACGTCGACTAGCCGTAAAGCCTGAAACAAAAATAAAAATAATTGTAAATTAGCTAAAGAGATTAAGTTAGAAGGAGAAATAAATGTTTTAGATCATATCGTATTAGTTCTCCCACTTCTTCAATTTCTGGAGGATTTATTAAATCGACGAAAATCACAGTGATTTGGTTTTTTGTATATTTTTCACAAATAATGCAACTAAGTTTAAGTCTAATTAGCTTAAAGCAACAATATCGAAAGTGTGCGAAATATTAATCATTCTCAAAATAAAAATCGTCTATTGCGGAGAGAGAGTGTACTGCACGTATTTCACAGAAGAAAACCACACAATATTTAAAACCTAGATGTAACATATGATGTTGCTGTAAATATTTTGTGTATTCCTGGTACCGACTTTTTTTGCATATTTCTATATTTTATAATATTCTTCGAAAAATTTAAATAAACAACAACAGATCAAGCCAAAAAACGACCGCTAGTCTAACTTAAGTAGTACATTCGAAGGTATCTGTGTTGTGATTCTGCTTAAAACTATAGCCATAGGATTACCGCGTCAGATTAAAAGGCAATGACATGGCGAACTGGGAAACTAATTGAAACTCTGTGACGAGTTTGAACCTCATTTCGGGGAACGCCAACCAATAATGCCATACGTAGTACTGTCACTGTCTTATTCTCCTGGAGTTACTATAACGAGTAACGTCACTGAAACTTACAAAGTTGCAGTCCTACATTTTTGTGCTATCATTTTGTTTTATGTGATTTTATATAACCTTATTTTATCAACTGTTTGAAAAATAGCAGAGAGTATACTGTATGTGCCGCTTAGAGCTTCCACTGAGTAAGGAGTGTTAATCATGGGATTTAACTACTCAATACGAGCGGAATTGCTTCGAACGGTTCCATTTCGAGTTAATTATAGCTATGCTCTGGGATGTCCTGAAAATTACGTGCGTTACTCAATAATTGAAGCGCGGGTATGAGTAGTCGGTACTGCGTGGCTCTGTGTTTCATTTATGAATTCTGACGCCGCACTGGTGGGAGTTAAGGGATCAAATGTTGTAGCTCTCATAGTCAGAGTAAAAAGAGTGCTACATTAACAGACTTCCGAATTATAACTGATTTAATACAAGTGACTTTTACGAATGCTTGCATGTAACACAACATACATTAGACCGCTTGAGGGAAAACGGAAGAAATAATCCATTCTCACAGGTTGGTGGCGTCAATATATTTATCTACTTACTGTAAAATTAACTTCTTGAGCACAGTTACTACCAATAAGATGGAACAATTGTATTGTCAGACACATTTTTGCTGTTATTTACTCTAAACAAAAATCTCTGAGAAAATTTTGTGATATTTCCACGAAAATTCGCTTTGAGGATTAGATTAGAACATCCGATAACAGAATGTTTTATATGTGTAGGTAGTAATGTGTGTCAATTATATGAAGCGCACACTTTGTGCTCTCTCTTGTAGTAAAATGGTGCAAATGGAAAATTGTAATACAGAAAATTAATAATTTCTATGTGATAGACTAACTGATAGCGGTTTGGTGGCTAATTGGTTAAGCGTCTGACTGGAGATTGAAAGCTCTCCGGTTTGAATCCCTGTCTCGGCGGGGATTTTCAAAGGCGCTTAACCTGACCTTCACCACTGGTACAGCTTGTTGTGTAAAGTGAAGTACACCAGAACGCTTCCGTGATTCGGATTCCACGTTAAACTGTAGGTCCCCAGTACCCGGCAGGATTGTTGGGTTAGGTTAAGGCGGCTACGATAGGGGCAGAATGCGCAGCCAATAAAAACCCTATCTCCATGTCATTACGACCCCACGGAATTATTTTTAACTAACTGATAGCTTCCATTTCAATTGTGACTTGATAACAGTCTTGTTTAAAAAATACGGAAAAATTATGTTGTATTGTGCTTTCACTAGCGGGCTGACAACGGTTTCAGTTGTTCAGAAATTTGTTAGACAAACGAAGATTGTTTGCAACGTACTTTTCGCTCATCGGTAAATATATCATTAAATTACGAAAATATCTCAGTTACTAAACGTTCGTCGTAAATATAAATCTCACCAGTTAACTACAGTTCATTTTCACTGAAAACGATTACAATGTGTATACACTGGAATTGTTTTCTATAGAAAACAGTGTCACAAACAAATTTTTCGCACGAGGTTCAACTTTCACACTGTTTCTGAGTGTGTTGTAGTAAGTGTGAAAGACCGCGATAAATGGTAAGGTTGGAGAAGTAAACAAAAAATAAAAGGTATTTTATTTTAGCGTGTAGTTTGGTGGTATAGTGTAGCATCCAGTCTATAGTAACTTCATTTATTTATTACTCATTTGATTAGTAACTATGAAGAATCTGGTAAATATTTAAACAACGTTTAACAGTTCACTTCTAGTTTCATAATTGTGTTTTCGCAGGAATTCAAAACCTGCTTTTGTATTTATTATGCTATAGTAAAATATGTACCAATGTTAATAATATAAACAGGTAAAAAATTAGGTCCAAATATGTTTGTGGTCCGCAAATATTTTTGGTAATATACTGGCCCTTGGTCTTAAAAAGGTTGAGAATCACTGATCTACTATATTGTTCAGTCCCTCAATTAGCCTTTATGCATATGGTTTGAAGCTGTCACAACATTGACGATATTCTGCCCTGCAATCATAACTTTAACTACTCTTGTCGTACAGGTAGTAAATCTTTGATACATTACCGCTGAATTTCTTTGCGGTAATGTCAACCTGCTTACAGAACCACCAAAGTAAATATGCAAGATCCAGTCGAGAGGTACAGTAATACTTCATATCTGATTTCTTTTAAGAATCTAACTGTAGTGTATTTGATGATACTTTCAGTCATGTGGTTATGGAACCGAATAAACACTGAAGTAAAAAAAAAAAAAAAATGGATCCATATTATGTGTCTACGCGCTCATTAAATTATATTTCTTTCTACTGTGTAAACATCCGACTGAATCATTTCATTGTTGACAAAGATCCAATACGAAGCAAAGATCAAATAAACTCTAGTAATTAATACAATAACTTTCATATATTTACAACTAGCAACAGTAAATTGGTAGCTCTTCTATTATACTGGCATATATCTGAAGATTATCTCAAGTATAAAGATTGAAATGTGTTCTATAAAGTTATAAACACTGCTCTCTATTTCGATACCCATTTCCGTACTATGGAATATCTATTTTGCGTTTTAGAATGGCAAGTCCTCTCTTAAGAAATTTCACACGTTTCTCATTCAAATTATCATAAAACCAAATAAACTTGCTTTCAAAGTAGCTGTATCTTCGGGTAGTGTAATAGTTTGATACCATATATAGTGTGCTGATTTTTCTTAGTATCACGATTGAAATTTGAGGCATGCAGCTACCTCGGAGGGATCTGAAAGTTATCTCACGTGGTGTTGTGCGCGGATACATTGAAATGCATAGAAAAACGACCAACGTCGAATCTGTTGTCCCACTGCTGGGTTCACAACAAGATAAAAAGAGTAAAAAAAAACAAACCAAGTGGACGAGTAGCGTATGGCAACGCAGAGGGAGTGACGTTCAAACGCCTGCAGGAAGAAACTTTTTGCAAAGATGGTAACAGCACAGCAGAACAGGTGAAACGCGTTACTATATTCCAACAATTTCATGGCAAATATCAATATTTTTATTGCTGAACTCTTTACACCTTACCACCAACCGGAACTATTCTAAGTTTCATGAAATCTCCGAAAATTGCTTATTGTTTGAATTGGAACAAAAATATAAATTTAAATCACCACACAACCACTTAGAGTACAATCCAACAATTGATTACTTTGTGTACGCAACTGTCTGAATGATCACAGTTGACATAACATGGGTATTAATAAAGCCCAGCCATCCTTCGCAATTATTAATATAGTTTTCTCAGATTTCGTATTGGGCATCGTGGATTTCCTAAGACCGGAAAGATTACTCAACTGTCGACCGCCCGACGCGGTGTAACAAGACCTGAGATTAGAGATGCCACGAATATTCGGCTACTATTCGGTATTCGGCCTATTCGGCCACTTTTTTCCATATTCGGTATTCAGCCGAATGTTGCGTACTATTCGGCCGAATACCGAATACCAAATCATGAAAAATGAAAACTCACATATTACCGGTACCCAAAAATGTATTTATTTTAATTCCAAATTATTGTATTTAATACTTAAAATCTCCCAGCGGTAAGTTGTGATGTATGAAAACAATTTTTCAGCATTTTTTGATAGCAAACGGTTGCGCTTTTACTCAAAAACTAAACCTGCTTCTGAAAATAGCCTCTCACTATATACCGTACTGCCAGGAGACGATAAGTAAATAGCGAATTCTGTCAGTCTTGGATACAGTTCAGCGTTTGCTGACCACCATTTGTCAGGGTCTGCCGTCCGATGTAGGCGAACCGTTTTCACAAAAAAATCAATCTCATTTCCAATAACACTTTTCTTCTCCACATCATACTATTTTGCACATTTTCAGTAGCAACTTCCTCAAAACTGTTCCAGAAACTTTCATGTATTTCAGTGGTTTCATCATTTTCATTAATATGTCTTTTCTTACTACGCGGAGGAGAATCATTACCGCAACTACTAGAATATTCACAATTAATTTTCAGAGCTTCAGAAAGAATTTTTTGTTTTGCTCTTTGCGTTTGAAGCAATTCGAGAAAACTGGTTTTGTAACGCGGATCAAGTAAAGTGGCAACCAGATACTTATCATTTTCATCCAAATTGAACCGTATTTCAAGCTCACCTTGCAGTGAAGTTCTCATTCTCAATAAATTTGGTGTTCTGTATGCAGTTTCTTCCTTCCACAGGTATTTCAACAATGTGGCGATATGTGGAATCACTTCAGAGATGCAGGAAATACCTGAGCTGGTTATTCTAGTAATCTCCTCGAACGGCTTCAGGAGCTTGTTAAATTGTTCCATTAGCTTCCACTGAGAAGGTGTTAAATTTATTAAATACTCGTGATCAGTTATGAACAAAGAAACAGCTCGCTTTTGCTCTAATAATCTCTACATTAAATAATATGTGGAATTCCATCGAGTGCTTACATATTGTACTAGTTGGCGGTTTGCCAATCAAGTTCCTGGCGAATGAATTTCAACTTTTCTTGTGCAATACCAAAGTGGTTAAAATGGGTAGCAATTCGTCTTGCAGCAGCTACCATCTGCGTTATATCCGTTTGAGATTTTAGCGATTCCTCAACAGCTCGTTGCAGGCAATGAATAAAGCACTTGGCATAATCATATTCTGCGTCTCGTACACCTTTTAACATGTTGGCTCCACTGTCATGATCAAATAAATGGATCTTGCTATGAGGAATATTTCATGTTTCTGCAATGGCAGTGAGTTTTTTTTTTTTCGATATTAGTGCCAGTATGTGATCCAGCGAACGGCTTCATAGCTGTGGCAGTACACATTTTTGTCGAACATTCGGCTGCCGAATATTCGGCTCTTCGGCCGAGAGCGTGGCCGAATATTCGGTATTAGGCAAAATCACTATTCGTGGCATCTCTAACTGAGATATATCTCCAGATGAATATGCTTTACTATTTAATATAGCTATAATATTACATGTTAGACCCTTGGCAAATGAGTACTGCTCCTCAGTGACGAATGAGTAGGGGCAAATTGAGATTGCCGCCACGTCAAACATGGTTCTGCCACGCTTGGCAGCAGAGCAATGGTGGTAAAGCCAAAATAAAATGGTCGCCACCACTTGAATTTGCAACTCCTCTGAAGTTGCCGCCCGGGATGATTGCCCCCGTTTGCCCCTCACCTACTCACCCCTAGATCCGGCACAGCTGCTCCCCTCTAGAGTCATAAACTTTCTTAACTTAGTGGCATAGTCAGGTAACCTTTAAATTTGAAAAGTCGAGTTGTATTTTACTTTTCGTTTATTAAATAAATATTTTCGAGTAGACATTAGACTCTTCTCACTTTAACCTAGTTGCCATTCATTACCCTCCCGTAAAATAATTAAATATGTATAATAATGCGAAAGGTTCATATGAGCCATGTAGGTGTAATTTTTTTTTTTCTGCATATTATGTGTGACTGTTTTAAATCAACGTGTCAAACTTAGCAAGTATATTAAATTTGTTTCGATACCAAATATTTTAATTAAAGGACATTCAAATATTATGTTGTGCCAAGTACCATACTTAAGAGTCTTTTCGATGTATTTAAATTGTTTATCATACCAGAATCTTGTAAATTCATGGAAACTTCTATAGCTTAGTTTTATGCCGGATCTACTGGAAAAATCTCTGTGCTTAAAAATGAATTGAAACATTAAATAGAATTTTCTTAATTAAAACAGGATAGTGATCCCAGGTTTTTTGTGCGCAACATGATAGTAATAGTAAGTTTCATTAATTGAAACATAAGAGTTACGGCCTAAGGATAATATGTCTAGCTAAGATCAGATAGTTTCCACATTTTGATGAAAATTGTTTAGCTTTTATGACAAATTTGTAGAATTTGAGTCAAAATTAAGTATTATGGTGTAAGTGATATAATTAAAGGATTTGGTACAGGAGTTGATGATGATGTTTCCCTTTTAAATTCACGATTGAACACTCCAGATTATCAAAGATATTTCCGAGCAACATTGCAGGGATTCAAGATATTTTAAGGTGAGTGTGTAGGGGATAAATTAGTGTATTAGTGATGATTATTGTCCGAATGATGAAACTAAAAGCAATTGAAATTGATCAGAGTTGCTTATCTGTAAATGAATATGAAAAGTAGTGGGGCGATTTACTTAATGTTTCAACTAACAATATCTATGTGTAAAAATGTTACCTACTCTAAGAGTCAAACTAATTAAATAAATGTGAATAATAACCCAAAATTTTCAGATTTTTTAAACAATTTGAGCTACCTCTTAAATACCAGTCATCTAACTTTTCAAATAAATGGCGACAGTGTTCAGGCTGCCAGGTTAGGCGCAACTATTTGAACAGAACAGTAGCTCGTGCGCGGTAAGCAACAATGATTTAGTTAAGGTACAAAAGTAGTTAGACGAACGGCCAATATGGTAATTACGATTGTAAATCAGTTTGTGAACGAAAAAGTTATGAAAAATTAGTGTTGACAATAGATTCTCAACTAGCAGTGTAATGGTTAGTCATATGTGAACAAAAGCTCACGTAATGTGTCATATGATTGATTGATGACTCGAAGTCAGCTGTCGTTTGATTATGAACGTGTGTATGGTTTGGCAGATTAGACGGTGCTAATGGCTTTACGGCTCGGCGACGTGGAGGTCATTAGTGGTGGGAAACGAGGAAGGCTGTCCATGGGCCTTTGAATTAGCCATCCTAGCGTTCGCCTAGACAATGCAATAATTTCGGGAAACCACGGAAAACCGAAATCTGGATGGCCGGATGGGGATTCGAAACCGTGTTCTTTCTAATGCTCACCATTAATCTGTCAGACAACTAGAATAGTGTAAGAATCCAATATCAGATGGGCAGTTTCTATTGGAAGAACTGTAAAGTCAGAAAAAAATAACTAAATTAACTGTCGAGTTTTCAGGCAATCCTGAAACCTAGTAGCAACATGTAACTTCCAGTTATAAGACGCAGTTTTGCACCCTGCTGTTGGGGGAGAGGTTGCCTGAAGTATTCAAAAGGTATGATAAAATCATTTTAAAACATTGTGGAAATAATCAGTTGGTTTCATACGATTTATGTAAATAATTGGCTGTTAAAGGAATGAATGCCATTCTTCATTGGACTCCTCACCAAGAGTGTTGTTTTAAATCATGTATATTAATTAAGTTTTTGACTTCGTATATGTCACATCTAACTGTATTAGTTATACCTTCATTTTTTTAATGTTTTATTGACGTTTTGGACTATCCAGATGTGGTTTGTGAAAGTTATGAGTAGTTTCTAAATTTGGGAAGAGGTTAAAAAATAATTGTAACATGGTTTCTCCTTCAATACCATGCCGTCAACTAATAAAATATGCCTAAAATAAGGAAATGATTCATTTAATATATATAAAAAATATTGGTTCATATGTGTGTGCTATTTTGTTTTGAATGATTGTGTCAAGTTTTAAAGTGTGTTGAATTTATATTAATACTTAAAATTTTAATTGACGATCTTTAATATTTTATGGTGTGACAGCTTCGATATTTGATATTGTTTAACATTTATGAAGCAATATCAGAATCTTTAACACTATCTTTACCAAGTTCTAAGTAGATTTAATATTTAATTAAAGGCAATCTTCATTAACTGGCGACAGGTGGCAATAGTTAATTAACGAATTGGCTGTATCAACAGTTGATGCATGATGTGTCTACAATGGATTATCAATAGAAATGTGCTGTTACACTTCCTGCTTACACTGTATCATAACGGTTCGTTTATACTCCAAACTATAAATTATTCTGATGTTTATGTTAACATTTACTAACGCTTATTACTTGAACCAGGTTTTATTTAATGACTTGTTGCTGATTACGTTGTTAGAGATTAATGGGCAAAATGTTATCGAGTCTTCAGATAACAAGAAGCTTGTATTTATTGGTTGTGGCAGTGGGAAGTATGAAGTTTTCAGTGAACGTTTCCTAATACATGAATTAGATCTACTTTTAGAAATATGTTGTTTAATTTCTTAATGTATTATAGTTTAACGAGTCCCTTAAGTAAACTATGTTATGTTCAATATCTATTGGGATTCACGCACATGCAAGCGCCACGGATGGATAGCAATGGACGCAATTCTTATTAAGCGTCGTAACTTCGCCCGAAGTGTAAATGAGAATATCTTTTTTCCATGTAAAGCGATAAAGCTGGAGCATCTGGCGTCACAAAAATTTCTTTCGGCGTGTTGTGTTGTCGCTGTGGGCTTTGCGCAGTTGAACGGTTAAAATTCAATTAAATATTAACCGTCCTTGCAACTTGCGAAGTACCGTACCACGAACGTTAGAACTGAACAGCAGATGTTGCACGAAGAAGTTGACTCAATACAAGTGTTTACCAGTGTTAGTACTTAATTTGGTGAGAAAAACTCTCATCGTTTGTTGCCTTCACGCATTCAGCACTTTTCAATCAAGACTATTATCAAGACTATTCTCACCTTTCGGTAAACAGTCCCCTTGCACATTAACAGTAAAGATTAGTAATGAAGCAAAAGCTCTTCCTACAGTGACAATGTTTACGCTATGCGGTGAATAAGAGATGAACCGAAGGGGCTCAGCTTCCGTAGCGTATTGAAACTGATCAGCTGCGGAAAAATTGCCTGAAATTGAGTTCATAATTTTCCACTTGTCACTGAGCGGGACGCACAGTTGGTGTGACCTCGATGAGGAGGAGTAATGGAAAACCAACCGCGTGTAAGTGGATCCACTCCATCACAACCGCGTGTTCTAGTCAGATGCTGAAGTCAATAGAAAGGTATAGTCCGCGGCACTGAAACGAGTTCACCAATACGTATATTTGCAGGAGAACGGTGGAATACTTATTTTTATTATCCCTGTCCTCGTACAATCAGCTGTTCTTTCGTTAATCTTTTCCGTCCGAAATTGCAAGGTTTATGTAACTGCAACTCATCCAAAGGTCACATAAAATTACTTACAGAATAATTTTTTGAAATGATTGATGTTTCCCGTGAAAATATCGAGTAAAAAAGATGAAATGAAAATTATGACTGTATAGTTATAAGATCGGAAATGTTGATGATAGTTTACGTAAAATAAAATTGAAGTTGGAAGAAAGATAAATGGCTGTTACCACTGGAAGTTACTTTGACAGTTTTCGCGTGGTTAATTTATAGATGGAAAGGAAATACGAGACTTTCAACTTTAGAGGAAAAATCTATCACGTAGATTTAACTAGAATTGTCAACAATTCTGGTGATATTTATGTTAAGGGTTATTATCAGGAGTAGAATAAGAAACACGAGAAGGTATTTTACGCCAAAAATATAGTTGATTCATTGAAGGAAATGGGACTGAAAGTGAAAAAGAATTAAGTGAAAACTACCGGAAGTAGAAGAGAGGTAACTCAAGAGTTTCGAAGACGAGAGAAAGATAAAATATTGAGGATTCTTATCCCATTTATACTCGAACTTACCGTTAACTTATGATCTTAAATGACAAAAGGGAATTTAAAGGAAAGTTAATGACAAATATACTGGTAATCTTAAAGGAATTTTACTGCATTCATGTGTATTGGACGACCTGGAATGTCTGTTGCTTCATTTCTTCCTGCTTCTATTGTAACCAACGAACTCTGAAGTGAGTGGAGCATTATACGCCGTAGGTGATACAAAATCTGGAGAATGAACTTTTGCACAAATATCGAATGCACTGGATATCAATTTCCTAAAACATTTCAGAGATAATGCATTATCTGATTTTACGAAATACGTAAATTAGTCTTTTCATTTTTGTGCCGAACTTGAACATACAGTACACTACCAAAAAGAGTATTTCTGATTTGAAACTAAATAAATTATCATGAAAGAAGATGAAATCTCGTCGTTGAACTTTGTAATTCAAAGAAACTAAACATAAACAAAGTTAATCTAAGTGAGTTGTCAATACGTTATTATAGTCGTTTATTTTTATAATAATATGATGAGACTGCTTTCCATACCTGATGTTCGTGTAGCTATCCTTATATCTATATCGTGAGCACAGAAAGTGCGCAAATACGAAAGAAATCAACCATTAATTTACGTACTACTGCAAGTAACGAGATGGCGTCAGCATCAAAAAAATTGAAAATAATGTCAATATCATTTTTATCAACACGAAACTGAACTTTAGCTGATTGCTGCTTAAAAGACTTTTACCAAAGCAGGTAAAATGTTCGAGTTCTGCACAAACAGGAGAGTTTGCAGTTTAAAATGTGCACTGTCCATGTAGAGCATATGCGTTATTGGGATCAGTTCTTGATTATGAACAGAATGTGCAATGTAATTCTTATATATAACGATATGCGTTATTAGTGACATGGAATTCGTTTCGAAGACTTTCTTTTTTACTACAAGATCTAAATTAAAGAATCTAAAACATACCAAAACAAATAGACGTTTAATCTAGTCGCAACCATATACCTCAGTAGTTCTCAACAACTTATGGCATAAATTTGCTATCATACAATTTTTAAATGAAAAATAAATTTGAAAGTACTTTTTATTTAATCTAATTTTATTGCGATGGAGCTCACGATCCGATGGAAATTTGCCTACAAACCCATTTTCACCTTTTCATGTACCCTTCTGCTTTTGCCCTCTACGTATTTCATCTTTCAATTCTTTCAGCGCTTTTTCGTAAATTATTCATCATTTCCGACGCTTTTATGACAGCATCTGGTCTCGGTGTCTTTTTCTTTCCATGCATCCCCTTTATTTCTTACACCAACATCTTTCCACGCCTCTTCACCGATACTGGCCTTGTACACTCCCATGACTCTCTTCATTCTTCTGTCTTCCATTAAATCCTATTCCAGTTACTTTATCATATTGCTTACTGATTTTGATCTGCGGTAATTTTCAGAGACAAATCCAGCAGCCTTTCATTGCACCCCATCCATTTCCTGAATTCGATACACAAAATTTGATTCCCACACTACACCACCATATTCAAACAACTGCCTAACCGAAGTTTTGTAATTCACTTCCCTTATTTCTCTGGTATATCTCTTGATAACTCTCTGCAACAGGTGAAGAATTTATAAATCTTTTCAAACTATATGTCCAATGTGTCCAGTCCAGTTGAGTTTGTTGTCAAATGTTATGCCTAGGTATTTACATTTTCAACAAGTAATTCATTTTCCATCTTATAATCACATAAAACTTTAATTTTTATCTGTGTACTCATTAAGCTGACTCTTCTTTTCATATACATTTATAACATGTTGACGTGTCCAGCTATATATCCTGTCCACATCACCCTGCAGCTGTTCAGTCTTTTCCCGTTTTGATCCTATCATATTACATTAGGTAGAGTGTATTCGAAAAGTATTATAGAATCTAAGCTATTTTGCTATGCACTTAGCTGTAAAATTTCCCTGATATGTATATCATAAAGTTCCATCTTTTTATCAAGCTTTAATTTTATTTTTTTTAAAATATTTTTCGTTTTATCCGGATCCTGCCAAGCAGTATTTAAGGTGATATGAAAGAATGTTGTGAGATGTAAACAGTCTAAAATGTAATAAGTTATTCCCCTGGGTATATCTAGCATGTGATTAGATGGGCGTGAAGTCTGTTGGAAAGGTGATGAACCTTGTGTCAGAGAAAAAGAGATTCACTTGATGTAGCGCACTTGATATTCTTCTTCGAAGTAGGTCCTATCTGTTTCCACACCATTAAGCCAACGGTCTTTTAAGAATGTCTGCCAACTCCTCCGTCAGTTTTCGCAAGATGTTATCCCAGGAAAATGTTTAGACAGTATGAATTTCGATGAATGATCACAACGTCTTTCATTGTAAAGGAAATAAAATAACACTGAACATAATTTTTGACTCTTCGTTTCTATTAAAAAAAAATGCGATTTGCTTACAAGAGACTTGGTGCCGACACTTGCAAAAGAATTCTGTCATGAACATCAACGTTTACCATTCCACTGAGCTGTTTCAGCTTACCTTTTTCTGTTTTTGATTACCGAAGAAAATACAAAGATAACTACCGAGCGTGGTGGTTGAGCGGTTAAAGCCTCTGGAGGACGTGGGTTCGAGTCCCTGTCGGGGCATCCAGATTTGGGTTTTACATGGTTTCCCCAAATCATCCCTGGCGAATGCCGGGATGCTTCCTTCAGAAAGTCATGGCCGAATTCCTTTCCATTCGTTGTACCCAATCGCATGCCGCCGCAAATTACCTCGACGTCGACGAGGCGTAAAGCTATAAGGAAAAAAAACAAAGATAATTAATAAGAGCATTTTTTGTAACACCTTAAAGTTATTAGGGAAAATAAAAAGCAGTTTCTAGAACTTAAAGCAGTAGTGGCCAACAATAAATGTACTACTATTGAAGATTCAGACTTTTTTTAAAATTTTCCCAAACTGATGTAATTTTAAAGTGGTAGTTTAAAGAGAATATCGCAAATGAGTTTCCGTATATTTCGGTCAATCGGCTAAAAGGGAAATCTGAGATATTCATAATATGTACGATATAAAGAAATTAACGTTTAATGACTTTCAATACGTTATCGAGGAAGATGATATATACTGTATAACGCAACTCTGTGGCTAAGCCTTGAAGAATGTGTTGGGAAATATCATTATTAATATTTTTTCTGTGATGGATTGGTGTAATTCAGTGACTGTGACATCAAATTTGGGTAGATATTGTGACTGGTTGATGTCTTCAATATCAACCCAAAATTAAATATCATTATTGATTCTACAGTCATACACTTTGTGACGTTTACTTTATTGAAAATCTATGCAACGTTATGAATATAACTTATTTCGTCTGGTTATAGAGCTGAGAAAAAATATCGATTTAAAGGTTTTAAAAAATTATAATAGTGATAGTAATAAAATATTGTTAATGACGTACAATTATCTTTCCTGTCTCAGTATTTCAGTTGGTTTGTTGTAGTTCATAAACTCTTCCTATCTTGGGATAATCTCTTTACTTCACCATATCTTATTACAAACAGTATCGTCAAGCACCTGCTTCATATGTTCTAAACATATACGAAGGGCAGTCAAAAAGTTCATTGTAACTCTTTATTAACAAAACATAAGTACAGCTTTACCTAATCTCCTTCAAAGAATTCTCCTTCTGAACACACACACTTGTTCCACCGCTCCTGTCATTGCTGGAAACAACGATGAAAATCCTGTTTTGGTATCTTCCGAAGTACAGCCGTCGTTTTGGTTTTGATGTCTTCTACGGTGGCAAAACGGTTACTTTTGAGTCTCATTTTCATCTTGGGAAATAGCCAGAAATCCGGCGGAAGTTGACTGCGGCCGAATGTTTTGAAAAAAGCACAGAGGGCCAGAAGTTTCTTCAGATAGTCGTTACTTGTGACGAGACTTGGGTGTACGCTTACGACCCGGAGACAAAGATGTAATCATCAGAATGGCACACAACGTCCTCTCCTCGACCAAAGAAATCACGTAATGTCAAATCCAACACAAAAGTGATGCTCATTGCGTTTTTGGACAACGATGGTCTGGTGCGCCATGAATTTCTACCAGCTAGACAAACTGTTACCGGCCCTTTTTACTTGCAAGTTTTGAAAAGACTGAGGGAAGCAATCCGAAGAAAACGTCCCGTTAGATGGCAAGGAGGATGGTCACTGCATCACGACAATGCTCCCACCCACACATCGATTGTTGTGCAGACATGGCTTGCAGAAAAAAACATTCCAGTCCTCCACCAGCCTCCCTACTCACCGGATTTAGCGCCATCGGATTTCTGGCTCTTTCCCAAGATAAAAATGGGCCTCAAAGGTAACCATTTTGCCACCGTAGAAGACATCAAAACCAAAGCGACTACTGTACTTCGTAAGATACCAAAACAGGATTTTCATCGTTGTTTCCAGCAATGGCAAGAGCGATGGAGCAAGTGTGTGTGTTCAGAAGGAGGCTTCTTTTAAGGAGATCAGGTAAATGTGTACTTATCTTTTGTCAGTAAGGAGTTACAAGGAAATTTCGGGAACTTTTTGACTGCCCCTCGTATATATAGTCCTTACCTTCAATTTTTTCCTCCATTAACTTATTAACTAATACCGCATGTCCACCATTTCATCTGTTCTTTCTGCGAGACTTTTGTACAAACTTGTTTATTTCTACTTGATCTCAAAAACACGTTCATTTCATACTTTATCTCTTCACTCTATTTCCAGGAACCTTCTACAGCGCAATGTTTCAAATACTTCTGTTTTGCGTCTTTCTGGTATTCTTAACGTCTTAGTCCAACTTCCGCTAAGTGCCGTGCTCCATACAGACAAAATTCTTTCTAAGTAGAAAAATATTTAAACCAAAAGACAACGCTTTTTCCAGATGGTTCATTTCACTAGTGCCTTTCTGCTTTTGACATCGTTTGGACATGAGTTATAATTTTACTTCCCAAATAACAGAATTCTATTATTTCTTCTGCTGCAGCTGATACTATTTTTTACATTTAATTTACTATTATTATTTAGAGCTAAGTAAACTGTTAGCCTAAAATGCAATTCAGATTGCGGTAAATTCTAAAACTTTGTACACGCAAAACCGACCAAATTGATTTGAATGGGCTTTTTCAAACATTGAAAGTTTAAGTCCTGATTTAAAACTGCTGTATATCTTATAGGTATATGATAACGGTAGATGGAGCAATAAATTATAATCTGTTAGTAAACTGAAGAGATAGCTGTCAAAGACCAAACTACATCAAGGACGAACTGGCGCCAAAAATCACATTGCATCAAAGATAATATCTTCTCTCTTCGGATTCTATTAATATTGCTTTTGACTGGTTATTTATTAACGTGGCTCTCATGAAAGCAATTTAAATTACCAATAACTGAATTCACTGTGTTATCCACTTTAAAATTTTTTATTTCTACTTGGTATTTTTTTTTTTTACGTCTTCAAAATAAAAGTTCCATTGTGAAACTGTCGGAAATTGCTAGTTATGAATAATGTAAATATTCACATAGGTGAAAGACCTGCTTTTATGTGAAATAAATTAAGCTCCTGTAATAGCTTTAGTCAGAAGCAATTTTCTTTATCCATATGGCACGCTATCATATAATTCAGGCAATAGACAGAGTAGTCGATTTTTTTAAATGCAAGAGTAGCTGTAAGGTATTTCAGAGTTGTAGAACCTTAAACTTCGTTAGATAATCGACTTGAGAGGGTGGCCAGCACGAGATCGCAGTCTCTCTGCAACCTCTCCCGCTTCTTGTCGGCCGGGAGTCATCCATCAAAGCGGCTGCAGAGGGAGGTGAAACGCAGTACTCAACAGAAGCGCGCCTGCTCGGAAGCAATTGTGTTAGAACGGACTCACAGAGAGAGCTTTAAAAGAAGAGCAGCCAAGGAAGAACAGGGTGGAGTCAGAACAGATGGAAGGATTCCAAAGACAGTAAATCGCTTGGAAAGCAACGAGTACCCCTCGTGACGGAACTCTTACTGCGTGTTATAATTAACGTATTTTTCGCTCGACTGTCTTTTTACACCGAGAATAATTTTATTTATCCAATAAATTCTTTAACCAGGGTATTACTTAAGTTCATCGCTTAAAGTAAGCAGAAATCTACCACAAGGAAGGATGCCAGTTTGAAATCTTACCGCACCCATTTTTAAGTTTCCTTGCTTATGATAATTTTACACCAGAAATCGTGTAACCTACCCCACAATAAACACGTATGGATAAAGGAGTCTAGATGGGATATAATACAAGTAACAAGCATATAATCTACACTTCAAATCTTCGAAATATATGTTAACAGTTTATTTTTATTATTTTTGTTAAAAAAAAGGTTTATTTCTTCCAGGTGAAGCCTGGGAAGTGCGCAATTGTATTGTCTCGAGGACGCTGTTCAGCCAAACCTAGCCTAAGGGGAGGGACTGGGAAGGAAGTCTGCCGTGGTCTTTAAAAGAAACCATCCCGGCATTCACCTGGAGGGACTGTGGAAAACCACGGAAACTGCAGGCAGATTTTTTTTTTATATAGGTGACTGTAAACATTTCCAATACCAGAAGCAAATGTTTCGTTGAGCGCGATTCCAGCAAGGTTAATCGGACTGAATTTCATGATGTTTTCAACACCGTGCAGCTCAGGGCTCCAGACGAACTCAGATAGATGGCTGGAGCAACAGAGAGGAGCAAAGACAGGCAACGTTACATCAGAGTCTCTGAAGTTCTGGATATTTCTAAAATCCGTGAAAGAGGCAGCGATGCCAACCATGAAGTGAGAAATATTACTGATAGGGTGAGTTACGACCCGAGGGCAAACCTGCATAAAGTTACGGTGGACCGACTTTTAAGGCATAGAGGTAGAGGCGCACAACATCCACAGTCGCGGCGGTCGTAAGAGCAACGCCAGAGTGTGTGGGTCGGAAGTTCTTCTTAGCCGCGGAGCCACCAGTGAGGTTCCCGGTAAGAGAGGTGCAAAAGAAACTAGTGAGCCAAATCTTTCATGGGCTACATAATAATCTATAGACTACCCTCCTGACACTGTTTTACGATAATATTCGATGTGATCAAGGAAACAATAAAGTTCAACTTTGTGAACTTATTATAAATGTTAAATTCCATTCACATCACATATTTTTATTCTAAGAGCTGCAGAGACTTCAGTCACATGGGAGATTAATCAAGAAAATTAACGAAATTTGCGTCGGTCTCCATGTAACCGAAAGTATAGAAGTTCGACCAAGAGAGTAAGCGGGCTGAACGATCCTCACACAAAAGTATTAGACTCAAGAGAAAATAATCAGGGATTCAGAGCTATCAAAGAATGATATAAGTGAAGTACGACATCAAGTTGAATAGACCAAATTTTCGAAGGGTGTTTATAATTATTTTCAATCACAATAAGGAATATAGAGCACGAAAAGGATACATAATAAAAGGACATATAAAAGCAGTTTATAATGAAAGTAGCACTGTCGTATGGTTTATTAGTGTACAGATAGAAAAGCTGGGTTAGTTCAAAGTAAAATGTGGCACAGATGACTATCTTAAGAAATATTAACATGTCCAATTTGATAATCGAAAGCGAAAAATCAAAATCCCAGAAAAACAATTCTTGTAAAAATAGGCAAGTCTCGTGCACGTATAGTGACAAAAAGTTATGAGATCTCCTGAGCCATGTCTACACTTTACAGCGTGTATTGACTTCACTTTGTGAAACAGAATGGTTTCTCTCGGTGTCATAGATCATTTGTGTAGAATAAAAAAATTTTGGTTACTTGGCGATTATGCGCGCCATGTTTTAGTTAATCTATATAAATACTTTAAATGTGTTGCTTAGCCAAACTTACAAATACATTAAAGCCAATATTTCCCTCGCTCTTTTTAGAATTTGACAAGTATATACTATGCCTTCAATTTTAATAATAATTGCGACGTGCATAATGGCAAAGTCAACAGATTCTTTTTTATTCTAAATAAAATCTGTCACACCGAGAGAAACCATTCTGTTTCATAAAGTGAAGTGAATACACGCTATAAAGTGTAAACTTGGCTCAGGAGATCTCATAACTTCTTGTCACTAGACGAGCACGAGACTTGGCCTATTTTTGCAAGAATTGTTTTTCCGGGGTCTTATTTCTTTTTGTAAGTTTATGGCTTATTCGGAATCGCTGCTTAAATGCAAAGATTGTAATGATTCCATTTCAAAATTGGTGTCCAAGGACATTTCAGAACTGAAGACATGCCACATTATCTGAAAACAATGGCTGTACACCGTAGCCGAGCAATTGATTGCCGCTGGTTTAACTACCACCATAAATAAATAACGAGTAACTTCCAAACAAAGCATAAGAGCAAAGTAAAATTTAAGATATTAGTTAATCTCGCCGATCTCTTGTGCACTAAAAAATTCTCCGGCGTATAGCTTCATCCAGAGCAAAGCAATTAAGCCGCAAATATGTGCCAGAAATTTTCATGTTTGGCATTGTAATTAAATAAATATGGGAGAAAACTCCAATAATTTTCTTATGATTTAGGGTGAAACTATATATGTATACCAAATTATAAGTTTCTAGGATTATTGGAAGTACAGTGGAATTTTGATGTCGCGGTGTCATGGTCGAAATAGAAAATTTCAATAACTTCCAAAGTAAGAAAAGGAAAGAAGTAAAATTAAACACATTGGTTAAACATAGTTAGCTGATTCTGCAGTGAAAATCTGAGGTTTATAAAGTAATTAGGGTAGAAAGCGATTTCACGTTAGGGGTGAGTAAGGGGGTTAATATATGGAAATTTGCTTGTTTCAGACTTTTCTTATAATTGTGGGTAAAATGTTATCTGAGTCCAAATTTCAGCTTTCTACGGCTACGGGATCATCAGTGAGTGAGTGAGTGACAAAATCGCTGAAGTTTGCATCCGAATAACGTACGAACTAAGAACAGTAACAAAATAAAATTTAGTATGTTTGCTACGATTGTTGATATCTATGTATAACAGATATTTGAGACATGTAGCATGATTACGATAGAAGAAATTGAGGTTCAAAAATGGCCAAAATCGGTTCCAGAAAAGCGTAGGCAGTGCCGCCGTTGACTAGACTTGGCGGGTGCACCCGCCGCGGCCAATCAGAAGCGAATTGCCTAATATAAAAACAGCCGCGCGGTCCCACTTAGGACAGTGCTGTGTTCACCGCTATCCAGAATCGTTACCGTCTCTCCATGCATGTCATCTCGGACTTTGATCATCTCGCGTCTGGGTTCACGTTTGGTTACTCATTTGGACTGTGCATCGCATATCGGACTTTGATCATCGCGCGTCTCGGTTTGCGTCCGGTTACCTCGCTTATTGGACTGATCAGTGCGCGTGTTGTTGGTTTACTATCGGTTTCTCCTTTGGACTCTAAGCATCTCATCTTGGAACTTGCTGCGGTTCGCTAGTGATCGTCTCCGGGTGACCGCCCGTCAGCCGTGTGACATTTCGGCCGCCCCGCCGTGCGGACATATCACTGTTCGTTACAAGAAATTTAATACTCGTGTATTATGCGTTTAAAGCCGTTATAGCAATATTCTGACGCCATAGCCGACGGAGCCGTTGTTTTCTTCAAAATTAATTATGTTAAATTATTTTTCTTAACCCATTGCCAAAAGTAAGAGCTAATTTACTTTTTTAACAACTATGACTCATGGCGTGATATCGTTCGCAGGAAAACCATAAACATGTTTGCGCAGTGGGTCGTCACTGGTTGAAATGATGCTCAAGTGTATTTCACTTACCATTGTCTGTTAACTGAGCTATAAACGATGTGTTGTTTCTTGTAAAAGATATATGGAGATACGGTCTTTGGCAAAGTGGTTGGAAAAAAATCTGTGGCTGAAACTGGGAATGACAACAAAAAATTAGATCATTCAAAACATTAAGTTCTAACCGTAAACTAATAAGAAAATCAGCTGAAGAGGGTTTGACATTTTTTCACCCAGAAAGGAAATAATACTAATACTAAAACATAATACGGAATAAAATAAGAATTCTTTTCATAGTTAATATAGAGATAGCAATTTGAAATACGAAAATATTTACTAGTCCCAATAATAGGAATACAATCCTTTTTTCAGTTTTAGTTTTTAACCTGGCTTTCATGAAACTTTTGTTCATTTTATGTTGTAAGTTGGTATCAATATCTAAGATACATTTCTTCATTATTCCTCATTTGATATTTGAGTTTCCAAGTTTTCTGTGTGAACCAAGGCTTGTTCTCTGCTCTACTTCTTATGTTCAGTATTTATTTGCTTTGATTACTTAGATTTCTCATTAATCTTATTCTTTCTTCTTCAGGTGTCTGTCGATAGTTTCTCAATAGATGATAAGATTCGTTCTTCAGTGGAAAAAAGGTCAGTGATGTGGAACACAATTCACTGCTTTCCTACAATTACAAGAAACTAGTGGGCGGCATCTTATAAGACCAGTCGTTGATTCACATTGCTATAGTCTGTGGCTAGAGGTGTACCTTCGCAAGAATAATGTCCCAAGTAAACGGAAATGACTTTAATTCAGTAAATGATTAAATCGAGAAGACAGTATGAAATAAAATAAAAAAAAGACTGGATAAAAACTTGATTTTTGAGTTCATTACGTTGTTAAGAATAATGACGAAAAATATTGTAGGGCCACTAAACAAATTACGGAAATACACGATTTATTACAAAAATCTTATAACAGAGCTTATGACTGAAAGAAAATATGCTTTCTCATTTTAAATGGTAAAATAAATGATTTAGAAATTACGATATTGAAAATAGAATTTCGAGCTGTCAGCAAGCACATTGACGTGGCATTTCACACCACACCTCACACTTTTCTTTTTTATTAGAGAGTTGCAAAAAATTTTGTGTTACTAAAGGTGCTCATTCTGTCAAAGTTGTGGAAGTAAAAAAAATAATTCCCAGCTGCGAAATGGAAATGTTGATGACTAAATGAATGTTTGTTTGTTTTTTAGTTTGTTTGTTCTTCATACAAATACACAGTTTCAATCCGATCTCGATGAAACTTTGCACACTTATCCTTTGAAACAACGAGAAAAATACTGTCTACATTTGGTTGAAAAATTATCTGTATAAATAACACATGTTGTCTCATAACTTCGAAATACGGTGATAGACAGAAACGTTGGATATGGATGTCTCCGTACCGTGTTTCCTTGTAGTGGACTGGCAGCTCAGTGGTTAAAGCGCTTGCTTACCAACATCGTGGTCTCCGGTTCAAATCTCCGTGGAGGCTAAGATTTTTAAAAATTGTTTTTCATCGTAAGAATCAGGCCTGGGCCGTAGGCTATTCGGATTGAATGTTAAACTGTAGATATTACAAAGTTAGGGGTGCAATGCGAGGCAAATCGTAGGTAGTCTTGCAATGTTGTAGGTGTACACTTTTTTACGTTATAATGATCCCTCAGGTGTTGTTCGCAGTCAGTGTGTGAGAGTGAACCACAGTCATATTATTATAAATACGGAAGTAAGTCTCTGTCTTTTTGTTAGGTTTTGACGACTAAATGGCTATATCGTTGTGATGGAATTTTATAAGGAAATCTGTACGAAGGGCACAGGATATTTTTTCCAGTATGATTAACAGTTGCAGTCACGAAATTTTGAGACCTTATGGAATGGTGACAGAAATATGCTGGAAATTGATTATCTTCAAGAGACAGGTTCGACGGTACAGTGATATAGTGATAGCTTTCCTGTCATATTATTCCGACTCGATATTGTTTGGGACCAATCCTTCGTTACCAACAACTTTCTATATTTAATTCTGGCAAAAAAATTCTTAATCCACGCGTACGAAGTAGTGGGTACGAGCTAGTTTAAAATAAATATGACTAGAAGAGAACTGTGTCTTTAGTTTCTTGCTTAATATTTGTCATCAGCGATGCTGTATTGAGGCTGGTACATGGAAATGTGCTGTGGTTCTGGGAACCTTTGAAAGGAATCATGATCGGGAGTGAGGTCTGTAGCGCTGTGTCCCTTCCAGCATGTCGCCTACTGGCGGGCGATATTGCTGCCTCCTTAAGTATTGCCTGCCCTGTTGTCGCCGCGGGTGGGCTATTCACGACGGTAATAAAAACGGAGCCAAAGGATTCGCTTGGAGGGCTCACTGCATGAGACAGCTCATGTACACAGCGGCATTCAGCGGAAAAGAACAGCAAAACAGTTAGCTACCTACTCTCCCCCATTTCAGCTTTACGTTTGGCAAAGAAAAAGGACGAAGAAGTGAATTATTAATGTCGTTATTACCAACAACTTTCTATATTTAATTCTGGCAAAAAAATTCTTAATCCACGCGTACGAAGTAGTGGGTACGAGCTAGTTTAAAATAAATATGACTAGAAGAGAACTGTGTCTTTAGTTTTCTTGCTTAATATTTGTCATCAGCGATGCTGTATTGAGGCTGGTACATGGAAATGTGCTGTGGTTCTGGGAACCTTTGAAAGGAATCATGATCGGGAGTGAGGTCTGTAGCGCTGTGTCCCTTCCAGCATGTCGCCTACTGGCGGGCGATATTGCTGCCTCCTGAAGTATTGCCTGCCCTGTTGTCGCCGCGGGTGGGCTATTCACGACGGTAATAAAAACGGAGCCAAAGGATTCGCTTGGAGGGCTCACTGCATGAGACAGCTCATGTACACAGCGGCATTCAGCGGAAAAGAACAGCAAAACAGTTAGCTACCTACTCTCCCCCATTTCAGCTTTACGTTTGGCAAAGAAAAAGGACGAAGAAGTGAATTATTAATGTCGTTATTATGAAATTTAATTTGAACATAACCACATACGTCGTCAATGACGTAAAACATTTAGTGGTAAAGTTGCTGAGCAGAAATAAATAATACAACAAAGGAAAATTTTCTGGCGTATGGTTGCAATGAAATCTTCACAGGTGTGGCGCCACGTTATTTCGACGTCTAAAGAAGACTGCTGGTAGTACACCCGTGAAGATTTCGTTGCACAAGTATGGAAATTAGCATTTGTAACAAAAAGCAGCACTTCACACTGATAGTTAACTACTCAAATGTTGGGTGGTTCCTCCAAAGGATGCGTACTAAGTCAGGGTGTTAGAATAGGACGGCCAGGTGCTTCGTTTGGGAATCAACAGTTTAATGTGAAATCATACCTACGGAGTGATCCCAGCTTGTTTTACATACACTAAGCTATCTTTGTAACAGGTGTGTGTGCCGCGGTAGAAGCTTGCAAAAATTCCTGCTCAAAATAGGAATCCAATCGCTGACAGTGATGAAACTCTCTGAACTTCAAATTTAGCCGCTTTTAAGAAATGAGAAAAATTTTATAATGTGATTAGTAACTTTGAGAGACATAATTTATCACCTGTATCACGTAAAGTAGGGACAAACCTGGAATGCATGATAATGGTTGTTAAGTTATTCAAATCAAGTCTGATCATTTTTAAATTACTGAAGTCAGAACGAACTTCAATGTAAATTTTTTAATAGTCTTCATATTCTTCTTTATCTTTACTACTTTTTCATCAATTATTAACGGTCGGTAAACTTATATTTAAATTAAACACGGGACCAGTAAAAGTTCTGAGGTGTAATATACTCTTAAGTTAAGACCGTAAAAGGGTTCAAGTTGAGCTAACGCAGTGACATTAAATCGGTGGAACGTAAAAACAATGATATGGGGATGAGTAATTAAAATGATTTCTCAACTGGAAACGATAAGAATGAAAGATTCAGTTAATAAGGGCGCGGCGCTGGCCGGAGATTGTGGCACAAATAGGCAACCGGTTGTACAGTGAATCAACGGGTCCTTATCGGGCGAGTTTTATAAAAAGTCAATAATTTCTTCTTAGTGACCGGTCTTCTGAACAGTCAAAGTATTCACCATCGCTGCTATCATCGCTTTTCCTGGCATTTTAAATGTTTGCAGTATTCTGTCTACCAGCGGTCATTATCTCAGTTTACCGAAGGTAAAGAAAAATTGAATGACATGTTATAAATTTTGTTCGAAAAAGATGTTTATAGTAGTCGAAATTTGGAAGATCGGACAATGTTTCAGAAGCAGTAAGCAAAAGTTGGTGGCTGAGTGCCTTTCTTCGGATACTTCAATCAATGTGAACAATGTCTCTCTTTCATGGAACCAAAATCGTTTTAGTTAGTGATATGAAACTTTGTATAATTTATAGAAAAGTCGAAAAGTAGTGGAGCAACCACGACAGGAGTGGAGAAAGTCATAAATTTATGGAACTATTACCAGAAATAAATCTAAAGAAAATGGAAGAAATGCGATTTTTTCCTCTTGCTCTATCTTTTTCTGTTTTCGCTTACAGCTTTTGTCTTTACTCTACGTCGACATCGAGGTTGTCTGAGGCATGAAAATAATGTGGGCAAGAAAAGGGAATAAATTCTGCCGTAGTTTTGAAGGTACCATCCGAGTTGTGATTGTGGAAAACCATGTAGAAGCGAAATCTGTCGGGCCGTTTGGAGATTTCGAAAACATGTTCTCTCGAATTCCAGGGTCAAGTGTTACCACTCGCCCACCAGACTGCGTCCTGCTCTATCTACTCTCCATAAACTCTTAAAAAAAAAAATTAAGAGGTCACCAGAGCATGTGAAGACGTAGATCTATGTTAATAACCAGTTGGGGAATATGTTTTAAAGTTAGTGATGTTTGTGTGTTGATTTTGGCTACTATGATTGAAAGTATCACACGAATATCGTCGTTATCCAAAGCTACAAAAATTTATGTTGACTTTTTTAAAGCTGTGTTTAACAACGCGGAATAGTAATATGTTTCAAATATCAATTACTTCAGTCGGTAGTGAAATATATCCGTATTTACCATCTCCAGCTGCAAAAAAATAATCCTTGATCTATTCTACTTATAACTGCCTTCCACGTAATTAAGTAGGCTTTTACGGTTATCTTCATTATCTGGCGACCCAAACTTGGTGGCTTCCGTGGCGCTGACTCCGTGACAGGCGCCGGATAACATCACGGTGCCGCAATCTCAGGAGCCAACGGGACATCGGAAAGTTAATCAGGCTCTAATGAATCTAAGAAGTATGGTTCCATGGGCTATTGCTTCAGGTGGCTCAGTGGTTAAGGCAATTGATCGGAAAACTTGGTAGCGGATTCAAAACACACTGGTACCAAAATTTTTTATGAGTTCTGCTTAATCAACGCCAGGAAGTTGCATAGTTAAGTGTAAGTCCAAGCACGACAGAGACGGGATGCATGGCAAATCAAAACTCTGTCGCCAGGTCGTAAGACCACACAATTTTTCTTTGGTTCAATACCTTATTTGATTACCATTTCCTCTAATTTGTTTTCTGGCTGAACCTGAAGGCTGATCAAAACTTGGTGTAAGGGATACTGCTTGTTCAGTCAATGCTTTAGAAATTGCTTAATGTACGAATGTCTTGCGTACAGAATTTAATTATGAACCACAGAATCTATAAGCAAGACTACATTTTTTTAAAATAATTCCTTCGGTCTATACAATCATTTTTAATAGCTCAAGTTTTTATTTGTACTGTTCCAACTATTGTACCCAACTTTGATCTTGTAACTGAGGGACGCTATAGTGAGTACAAAACAAGATAAACATAACACTTAATTAAAACCACATTTGCCCGAGGTCGGCGTGCTAACCACTACACTGCCAGGGCCGGCTGCAAGTACTTTCTACAACTGTCGTTTTCTCAAACACGTGTTACGGGCTCGGTTCAGTATTTAACAGATTAGCTTTCGCTACGTGATACACAACAGCTCCAAGTGAGCGAAGAGGTATTATGTTAAATCGTGTTCATGTTGTCGCATCCGCAGGCGATTCAGACCATCAGTGACATAGCTGAAAGAATTTAAAAACGTTAGTTCATTATAACTTTTATAATTATGATGTAAATGAACATAGAGAACTTAAATGAAATTCAATCTAAGACAAGGGATGAACGATGCTAAATTTAACTCACAAAACGTGGTATGAAAAATTTATGGTAATTTGATACAATAAAAGAACTTCTTGAAATAACGTGATGGCAACAGATAGAACTGGACACCTACGTCGAATTATCGCAGAATTTCAGTTCAGGAATACCTTTCATATCATTTACCAGTTACTAGTGCTATAAATAAGTTTTTTGGAGCAAATATGTACATTTTCTCCCCTTGCGCCTTAGCGCCTATTCGAATTCCAGTTAATTAGAGGTGGGAAAGGAATTGGGTGAAGAAAGGGAAAGGTTTCCGACCATGATCTTTTGATGGAACCATCCAGAGTTTTGCTTGGGGTGATTTAGAGAAATCATGGAAAACCGAAATCTGGTTGCCGTATTGGGATTCGAACCTGCGTCTTCTCGATTGTGAGGCGAGAGCATTACCACTCATACACCATGCTCGGTAAATATACAATAGATGGAAAAAACCAACCACAGCGCTAAATAATGTGACCAATTTTTTTTTTTTTTTTTTTTTTTTTGTATCAGTTTAACGTCCCTTTTTAACAACGTGGTCTTTAGAGACGGGAAAGGATGGGGGCAAGGAATGGGAAGGAATTCGGCCATGGCCATTTGAAGGAAGCATCCCGGCATTCGCCTGGAGTGATTTGGGGAAACCATGGAAAACCCAAATCTGGATGCCCGGACGGGGATTCGAACCGCCGTCCTCCCGAATGCGAGGCCAGAACGCTATCCGTTACACCACCACGCTCGGTAATGTGACCAAGCTGTATTCCTGATTATACTACTCGATGACTCAAAAATCACCGTATATGACGATTGCAGACTCATCTTTTTTGTCAACGATCTCACGTTAGTGAGGCACTCTCATCCAAACATAAGGAATTTTTGATACGGGAGCACACGAAATTCCTCGATAACTTACGTGATATTCCTGCCAGCTACCCGTTAGATGAAGGAAACTATGCTTTACGAACTGTGCTTCGGCAACATAATATTGTCTCTGGCAACTTGGTTCCCAGGCCTGTACACATCTAGACATGTTGTATCCCATGTACCTTCTAAACATGTTTTGATATCAAATTCCCCGGTGTTACATGGTAACTCCCGGCGCGGCCCCGCTAGTTATTAGTCGGAAATTGGATTTTCCAAATACACTGAAATGAATTTATGTATTGCCGCTTTATATCATTATCGCATCAATCAATCAATTATTCCTTGTTATAACAACTATGCTACTTGCAACTGGATAACAATTTTTTTTATTTAATCTCCGCTTACCACTGATAAAGGTAGCAAATCTCATTTCTGTGTTTCGAGAAACTAAGGTACACAATTTAGAATGTTCATTAAAGTGTGAGTTATTAAAAGATAGTGTTGAAAAGCTTGGTGTTCCTTGGATCCTTTCCAATCTTAGTTCTATGTTGCGTGAATAGATAGAACTTCTAACTTTTACTGCGGACGGAAACTTTGTCTGAATTAAATAGGAATAAAAGCCACTGTAGTTTTATTATCCAGTTCATATAACCAGAAACATATCTCAAAGACTTATTTTATGATAGTAACAACATCTGTGTCCCCAAGACAGTCTACCGTCGATTTTTGTTAGATTATGGCGGTATTGAACTTTCTTACAAATTTTTTCACTATTCGGATTTTTAAGCCACAAATCTAAAAAGGGGGATGATACAGTCACCTGTTTCACAAAAAAAGCTAAATTTGCTGCGAAGTTTTCGATTTTAATCTTATTAATATTTTAGAACATTCAGCAGAAAAATATACTGACTGAGGAGTGTCAGTAGACATCAGCTTCATTAGAGAAAATAAATTAAGACAAAATGGACATAGAGTGGAGATTGTCGAAAATCAAGATATGTTCAGTGCCATTGAATTACCTGATGTCGTGTAACATTCTCTTAACAAGTTCAATCATTTATTAATTATTGTTTTGTCTGTGTAGTAAATGTAGATCCCTTTAAATACTTTTATTTTTAAATTCTTTTTTAAATTGTAGCTTATACTCCATAAAAAAGGAATGAAATGCACAAACCGATTGTGATTCTGGAAACAGTATTGTTTTTGGTAAGTATTACAACTCAAAAAGTCAAACAGCTTTAGAAGAAGTCACTTTTAGACTAGGCAGGTAACCATTTCCCATACAGAATATATAATCCAGGCATCGAAATTTCCGTGATAGTACGGAGATGATGCAGCAGACTAACTAATAAAGTATTTTAATTAATAGGACTATCGAAACCTTATCAGGCACCAAATATGAACATTACAATGCGTAGTAAATTAATATACACAGATTTTTTAACACAGTAGTTTTCTGTTACTTCTTACTTTCAACTTTACGAAACGACAGCATTTAATTGATGTATATTACATTAGCAATTCTAGTCACAGGAACACAAGAAGCTGATGATATCTGTCACAACAACCACCAACGAAACAAATTTATGGACAAATTATTCGAAGCGATTTTGATGGCTACAGTATTTAATTTCGGTAATAATTTGAGAAAAGAAATGAAGGCTGACATAAAGGAGTACAATAACGTTATAACAAACAGCCTAGAGCAAAAACAGGTTTTTGAGAGAACGAAGCGGTCTATTACAGATAATAAAAATTGATGGAAACATAGGGAGAATTGTTGACAAAGAAAAAACTTTAAATTCCATTAATAGATTTTATGGTAAACTATGTGGCAGTGTAAAAGAACTTCCGATATTTTCCAAACCATCCAATGTTTCCAAAATGAGGGATATTGTTTCACTTAATTAAACTACTCTATAGTTAACTGTTGACGGTGACGATCTATCTGTTGATATTCTGAAGCTAGCTGGAGAGGAAACTATCAGTCATTTGTTTATAGACTTGCCTTCACAAATTATTAGTCCCATTCTGTTCTTCAAAAGATGAGGTATTCTTTAAATCAAAAACAATGACCCCTATGTTTTCTGTGTGTTTTGTATAAAGATTATGTGTCTTACTGAAGTCACGGGATGTTCATATGAACATGGTATGAATTTGGTCTATAGGCTAATCAGAATGCTCCATAACTTCCGTCACCTCCTCATACTTGCTCCCCGTCAGTGTACAAACTAAAGATTTCCGCATCTGAATATGTGCTTTGCAAGGTGATCCCATTACTTCGAAGTTGTTTTCAGCTGCGTTGGATGTGGCGAAGTCTAAATTCGATTTGACACAAAAAGGAATTAAAATCAATGGCAGATAATTTAAAAAGTTGGTATTTACCGATGACATTGGTAAGGAAACATAGTCCCTTATTTATGTCAGTTTTATTGTTTCTGTATTTATATATTTAAAGGTAAGAAGTTTATTGTTCAAGGTTTCCATTGGTTTAATTTTTTTTTTTTGGTTGAATTTATTTTCTTTTGTAACAGAAAAGATAATATGTAGTATGCGAGCGCATGGAGTAGTGTGTTGAAAGAGCCTCTGTGGCAGTTGGGTAGGATGAAGGAGTCCGGCAAGAAAAGATGGCAGTATATCGGACGAATTGTACGTCGAGATCTACTGTTACTGTACTTGATAAATACTGGTAGAAAATATTAGTTGGGAGAACAAGTGTGGAACAATAAAGAGAACGTTGAACCTATATGGCGTTGGTGTTGAATAAACTATATCAGCGGTGGAACGATCAGAAAGAGAGTTATTCTGTTTGTGAAACAAAGGAATAGAAATATTTAAGAGAAGTAATTTTTTTCTGGTGCCTTGTTCTCCTTAAAATGAAATAAATAAAAATGTTTTTGTTATTTCATATGCTGTGTTTATAAATGAACTCATTAACTACCTAGTTTATTGATTTAGGTAAAGGGATACTAATTATCTGATTTTACAGAAATAAGTACGCCGCATTTATTATACGAGAGTAAGAAATTTCTTCATTGGGATCGGAGGTGAGTATTACCAACCAAAGCAAACCGAGAGCAGACCAAATATGGGAATTCTACAGACAAGGATAATTATTACACACTGTACTCTTGGCCAGCGAAACCATGAACTAAAAATTTTGGTTGCGTATCTCGTATCCAGTTGGAGGTCTTCAAAGGCAAGCGTTTTTCTTAAATCGAAAATATTCACTAATATGACGAAAGCAGTTAAGACCAGTGCATTCTTCCTGTATTGATTTAAGGTTGTGAGACCTGGTACCTCAATGAATTTACGAAACTAAAACTTACGACCACCGAGTGTGGTGGGAAAGCTGTAAGTATCGCCTCGCATTATGCAGAGTGCGGGTTCGAGTTTACGTCCAGCCGTCCAGATTTAGGTTTGGCTTGGTTTTTCCCAGATAAATCGAGGTGAACAGTCCTTATACTGAAATGACAGTAAGGCGACCATATTACTCGGAGAATGGATGAAAGGTGAACAAAAACGGCGTTGAGTGGAGTCGAAGATATCATCTGTGGCCAAGGGAAAGACTACCAGACAGATTTGACAAAGACACGCGTCGATTAGCTGGCAGAGAAGGCTGTTAAAATCCCATTTGGTCTCATGTCTCTAAGAAGTTGTGAGATAACAACCACAGAATTAGTTAACTTGCGTAAGTAATAGATAAAATAATATAATGGCATGTTTAAGTTGGCTAGCGTGTAAAACAAAGATTTATGCAATGAACATCTCTGACTGTTTCGATGGTTTTTTTTTTGTTTTTACTCGTTGATTAGTAGAGATGCGGAAACCAATTCCACATATCAACGAAGTGGGTGGAATAACAAAGAGATTAAAGAGATGGCCGAAATCAATGTGCGAGAGGAAGAACCTAGTGAAAGAAAAGTTGAAGAAGAAACGGGTAGGGCGGAAGCGAAAGGCGAATTTTTGAAAGATAAATTCACAGAGGAGAATTTTGCAGAGAATGATAGTCAGCTACCATTGGATGATGATGAAAGTGAAAAAGATATTCCTAGCAGCGATGATGAAGAATACGAATATGGAAGCAGCGAAGTTGAGTATGAAAGTAATGAAGAAAACGGAGTAAGAATATTTTTTACACGGAGATATAATGATGATAATAGAAATGAAGATTTATCGCAAATAGGGATAAAAAGGAATAATGAAACCGGTAGTTTTAAAAAAAATGAATATATCCTGTTTACAAGCTAATGCCGACGTACCTACGTGTTTCGTACTCGACGAGAAGGATCAAAAGAAAGAAACTAAAACATTGTTACTAAACGCAAACGAGGATGGCCACCATCAAGTTGTTACGAATTATTTAAAGAAAGAATATCCACCTGATGTTAGAAAAAAGGAAATGATTGAATGGTCGCAGCATGAGATAATGAAAGACTTATTGCAGGAAAATATTTGCAAAGCTGTGGAAGATAAAGATGAAACATTTTTTATTACTAAAGAAAAAGAGAATTTAAAAGACGAAATTCAGGGATCAGCAGAAATGAAGAAATGGCATAGAGAGGGTGAAGAGAGATGTGAAGACAATAATCTGATTGCGAGAAATTTTAATGTATTAAAAGGCGAAGGCGCAAGCGAGTCTACCGAAAGTTATGAAGAAAACGACGAAGAGTTTCAAGAGCAGAGAGCCTGTAGTTGTCAAAAACCAGAGGAATGTGAAAATAATCAAAAAAGTGAAGTGCCTGGTGATACGAAGAGAAGATATTAAAGAAGATGAAGAAGAAATTTTGAAGGGAAAAGTAAAAAAGAAGAGGAAAGGATTAAATATACACTATGATGGAAGGAATACTACTACGACTGAAGAAAGAAAGAAACGTCATGGCCAGAGGATTCGGTTGACCTAATTCAATGTCAGTGATTTTGGTGTGGGCTTAAACAACCAAAAATCGTGTGAGATCAATGCCCAAATTAAGAAATAAATTGATACATATTGGGAGCCTATCATAGTCAAGGATAAAACCTCATCCAAATGCTTATTTGTTAGTCTACACTGTATCAAAAAAAAAAAAAAAAAAAGATTTGAATTGCGGAATATAATAGATTTAAAGCTTTATGGGGCGAAGGAATACTAATATTACGACTGATCGTCGCATAGCACATTTTTCTTATTTGGCCATGTATGGTATTAGATATTTCGATACATGTTCGATTTTTTTGTTGAATTGAGGCAATTTTTAATAACATAATGTATGTATTGAGTTCTAATTAAATGGTAGTCTAATTTTAACTTTAATAATTTTTATTAATTGAATACAAAGAATATCTAAAACTGATCCTGAAATACGACAAGTGAAAAAAAAAAAAAAAAACTAAACATTATTTCGATGAAAATATTATAATAGAATTTTTCATAGGAAAGTGAGTAAAATGTGATATAGTGAGTAATTTCATTTTCTATTTTGTAAATGTAACTGTGGTTGTTATTTAACATTTCGTTTTGTTGATATCATCATTTAGTTAAATAATGATTTAACTGCTCCGAAATGGGGGGCATATGTGAGATAACAACCACAGAATTAGTTAACTTGCGTAAGTAATAGATAAAATAATATAATGGCATGTTTAAGTTGGCTAGCGTGTAAAACAAAGATTTATGCAATGAACATCTCTGACTGTTTCGATGTTTTTTTTTGTTTTACTCGTTGATTAGTAGACTGGCTTAAGAAATTGTTGGTTTGAGTTTTTTTTTTTGTTAAACTTGTGAAAGTTTTAAAATATTTAGAGTACAATAAAAAGAAAATCAAACCGAAGGAGAATTCTTTTCAATGACTGATGAATTAATTATTTTTTTTAGAGAAAGGCGAGGCGGCTAACGTTTGACATTTTTGGATAAAATCAAAAGTGCATAACGGGCCCAATCAAACAGCAGAAGTAAGTATTAACCTCGCAAAGTCACATCATTCCACGATTGAATTGGCTGGTGATGAATAAAATAGTTACTGTTTGGTTTTCCATGGTTTACAGAAATCAGTCCAAGTGTAATGGTAGGAGGGTTCCCTCAAAAGGTATTGACTGAATTTTTTCCGTTCCTTGCTTCCAGTCCTCTCTCGGTTATAATGATATCAATGGAAAAAAACCATACTTATGTAGACGATTAAGTATGAGAAACGCAGTATTTTATGCTAGGATTTTCATCTTGCCTTTATATTTAAATAAGTCTTGTCCACATATTTGTATTCATGCTATTAACACACAAACTTAGTATGCTTAGATTACAGTTCAGATCTGGTTACTGCTGCAGAGACTAATTCCAATGGTTGAAGAGCAGTTGTGTAGTATTATTTAACTGACTCTTTTTATCCACTCATCATTAACTTGTAAATATTAATTTTGAACATTTTACGCCAGTCTAGGATTTAAAAAAGTTATACAAATAAAAAAGTGGTTCACCTGAACTTTGAAGATAAATATGTTGAAGCAACCAGTGCAAAGAAGTGTCTGAAGTACTCCATATTTAACTTAGTAGTGATGCATCATTTTAAGCTACTATATGTCTAGTTCTCACGTGTTGTACGCACGATTTTTCACACATCTCGTTCGTACACAGTGTGTGTACTTACAGCAAACTAAGTAAAGTAATTGGCGCCAGCTGATCCTCATAGTTCGTGACAGACGACTGTTCTACTCTGCGTGACCTTGAAAGCTGACCTCTCACTGTGCACTCTCTGTAATTAATTCTGGAGAGCGGCGGCTGGCGCGCACATCACGTCCGCCGACGCAACCCGCCTTACTAATAAGATTGCTCGCCTGTTAACGTAGTTTACATCACAAATCTCTTCCGCCTTAATTTGAAGAGCATGCGCCACCTGGGCAGCTGAGCTGTTCACTCTTGCATAATTCGGAGCCTCAAGTCTAATAGCATTAAACGCAAGGAACTAATACCTGAAATTTATCGATTGTCCTTATCCTCAACGACCATTTAGATAAGAACAAAATAATAATTGACTAGAAGCAAATATTTTAATTATCTATCACTTGTGGCTAAAAGCTTACAACTCAGATTTAATTCCGTTCTTTCTGCTTATTTTCATTTGTAATGAATTAATATTTCAGTTTAGAAAAGTTGAGATTTTTAATATTAGTATGTATCCTCAATTGGGCTTTAATTACGTTTGAATTTCCTTCGGATGTGTCACATTCGTGTTACAACTTGAGTCGTCAGCCCCAGAGTGGATCTTCATGTAACAGGACATAATTTAGTATAAAATTTTAGTATTGAAATCATGTAAGTTTTTTAAGTTTCACAGCAGCCAGACGTCGAGTTAGCATGTCCTGTTTGTTCGACTTTCTGCCGATCGACAGTTCAGGTTGCAAGCTACAAGGCGGCGCTGAACATTTAAGCCAATACCAGCAAGCCAGGATACATGGATCACTCTCACTTCTTCAATGTCGGGCAACAAGTTACTACCTACGCCTCGGAATAAGATAGTCGCTGCACCAACCTTATCATTCTCTGTTCGTTGTATACTGTAGAGCTAAGTCTCATCCCTAGCATCAGTATGACGGGTTACGGAATACTTCCATATCTTGTACATCATCAGCTGTAGGTGGTTTACGGTTCAGTACGAATTAAATGAAGTTTCCAGAAAAGATTGTTTCATTCACGTAACTCTTAGCTGTCCGCACCCTCTCCTAGATGCAAGTTTACCCTCGATGCTCATGTTTATTTAGCAGTAAAAGATAAGAAGAAGATAGGTCCGTAGAACAAGTGCTCAAGAGCAGAAGATACATGAAGATAGTCTGCGCAAGTCATTGTGCATTGTACAGCACTAAGAAGATCAGAAGCTCTCTTAAAAATCTGTAAAAATTTCATGAAGAACCCTCAGCTTCCTATACATCAAGACATGATTCAAGCGAAACACCAACGCTTGAAATCAAGAAAACCACCATGGCGCACAGCAATCAGCCTCACAGAGTCCTCTTTCAACACCAATAAGCTGTGGACAACTCACTGGGAGCAGTCATCAGTAGCCAATAAAAATCTAGTTGAGGACCCCTCAGTAAGGTTACAAGGTTTCGATCTCCCTAGGCGGCAGTGGAGAATCATCAATCGAATTCGAACAGGACAAGGCAGATGCGCCTACTTATTATACAAATGGGGCTGGGTAGATTCTGCAAATTGTGACTGTGGAGCCACCTTACAGACAATCGATCACATCGTTTCTGACTGTCCTCTTCGGGCCTACAAGGGAACAATGGCAGAAATCCATGATACGTCGATCAGTGCAGTTGACTGGATTAAAACATTAGATCTCGAGATATGAAATTGTACAAGCTTGTGATATGCACATTTTCTATTGTGTATCTCGTAAATAATCATACGATAAATAATTTTTGCATCGTAGGGAAAACCCCAAAGAACCTACGTGTCAGCCATCCTTACGCACCCCAACACACAAAACGCAACCGCATACAGTTTAATTTGGAGTCCGAATCACGAACCGTTCTGGCGTACTTCACATTATACGGCAAGATCTGCTAGAGGTAACAACAGATTAAGGGTTTATAAAAATCACTACAGACACAGGGATTCGAACCGTAGACCTTTCTATCTCCAATCAGATTCCTTAACCATTGTGTCATCAGGCAGCTTTTTTATTTTTTTGTATCTTAAAAACCTAGTTGAATGTTTGTTCTACATTTTTTTTTTTAGATTCAAATGAACTTCAACGAATCGTTTCATGCAATCTGTGGGTGACTATAAAAGTGTACAAATTCTTGACACACTCATGGATTATAAATGATTGGTTGGTGTAAGATCCTTCCTGCATTACGCACGGA
Organism: Vandiemenella viatica; assembly: GCA_031002005.1. NCBI lineage: Eukaryota > Metazoa > Arthropoda > Insecta > Orthoptera > Morabidae > Vandiemenella > Vandiemenella viatica. The sequence continues at coordinate 79,455,550 of JARYHS010013630.1, forward strand.
GAGGTACGGCGTGTAACGTCACTGGAATACTAATGAGGAAGGGGTGGTCGATGTGACGGAAATAAATAATAATTAATAAGGTGATATTTTAAAAAGAGCAGAGAAAGATGGAACTTACTAAAGCTTTAATATTAAGAATTAATTAAGAGCAAAATTTAGATATATATATATAGAAGAGTAAGGTAATTAATAAGCTGATGCGTTAGTTAAAGACAGTTTTGAAGAGAAGCTTATTCAGCAGCCATTATGAGTTTTGGCGGGCCGTTCACTGCGACATCAATCGCCAGACATATAGGCACCTTGACTCAGATGCGGCCAACCAAACTTAGAAAGTGTAAACTTGCCCTTGTTAGAGTAGAGTTAGATTTATGTCTCTGGTTTTAGTCTCCTCAGGTTTGTTTGTCGAGGGTGGTAGCTCTGTTTTAGTATGACGCTTTTAGTCACACTCCATTTTTTTATATTATTCACATTATTTTCTTACATTAATTTATTCAGTTCCTAGATTAGATTAGTTATACTGGTCTCGGGCAGCCCAAATTTTTATTTGTTTTATTAATATGCAAGGGTACTTATATTGTCAGGAGCCGATTCAAATATTCAAGTGATACAGTGCTTGTTAGAGCGAGAGTTCGGAGGCCGCGAGGCAAACGCCGGTTACCTGTCGCCAAACTTCCCTCCTGAGCGACGCCGAACAGACAATGGGGTAGCTACATTGTACCGTTACGGCCGCTCAGAGGACAGGGGCATTGCACCTCGGGGTGGGGTCCCGAACTTTGAAGGCCACACGGCTTCACCGGACCTGGCGCGCGACGTTCGCAAATTGCAACGAGCTGTGACATCACGTGATTCCAGCATAGCTTGTACCGCCAACGAAATGTAACGTTCGGGTGTTATAAGTTAAAGTAGAGCTTATTTTTCTCCCCCGCATGTTCTTCGGCGAGGAGAAGAGGAAGCCATCTTTTCCTTGGGTGGAGAATGGCATTCTGGTTTGGGATAGACGATTCGACCCTGGAAGGAGTCGTACATTGACCGTGCTATGATCGCTGGCTGGTGATCCTTGTCGGCCAAACAGGACGATCGTACCCGGCTGATCGCAGGATCGATATCGCACAGTGATAGGCAGTGCGGAAATCATGATCGATGCAGTCTACGAGATGGTAATGTGTTCACGCCAGGTCATGCTTCGTTTGGTTCTTGAGACTGTGACAGACTCGTAAACGAACTTAGGACAAAGACCTCTACTAATCAAGCAGAATCATTCTGAGCTAGTCGGCATATTTGGCAGAACATTATGTGTTGTGGAGGCCCCTTGCTTATCACGAATTCCATAATGTTTTCTTGTATTAACGGCACCCGAGATTAATTCATGTTTATGTGCATATTGTCTAATTGCTCGTGTTTGTTATCACGACATAACATACATATTTGGTTAACTTTAATATTTAATTTTATATAATACTTCTTGAGTCATAGCAACGTTAATTTCAGTCATTGTTTGCTTAAGTTAATCGATTAATTGTAACGTCTAGGCATTGTGTTCGATATCTTGCACTGATTTTGTGATAATGGTAAGTGTAAATATGCCTAGCACTGTAACTGCCAACAGAACAAAATAAATATCAACTGTCAGTTTTCTTATAATCTGGCGGCTTTGGAGATTCTTGTCAACAGAAATAATCATTATTTAAAAATTTAAAAAATCGCCCCCTCCCCACCGAATCCCCAATCACTACACTTTCTAGACTCAGACTAAAGTGAAACCCGCGCCTTGGCTCGCCTTACGAGTCCCATTAAACGTGCGTTATAAAAGGCATAACGCCCGTCTAATCAGCCGCAGTTTGCAGTACCATCTCAGTCCAGTCTCATCTCAATGTGTTAGCTCGGTTGTTCACTGTTCAGTGGCGACCAATCTGCCATTAGACTAATAAGATAAATAATACGTTCTCCGTCTCTCTATCCTTGTGTTTAAGTTCTCTCTCACATATGTGAGGTGATAACATTAATATGACATTAATATGTGTGTTGTTGTAAACAAGATGATGAAAGTTAATGAACTAATCAGACAGTAAATCATATTCAGAGGAAAAGAGTAGTAATCTCGTGAAATTTTCATTGGTAAAGTGTTATGCTATGAGTTAAAGATTTAATAAATATGGAACTTGATTCTAATAATTAAATTTTATTGTAGTTCTTGGGGTAGTAGATGGGTTTTGCTGGGTAGTTATATTTATTAGCATTCCATTTACCATTTTATTAATTTTAATATTAATGATTTTGTTGATCTTATCAATTTAATAATTTTAATCATTTGATTTTATCAAATAGGAAGAGGGTGCAAAATGATATGCTATCTTGCATCACTAATAAAGTCATAACCTGACAGATTTATTCAGATTCAACATTGAAAGTGTACAGACGTCGGTGTACTTTACAATTAATTCGATACATGAATTTTTTTTAACTGCTTTACGTCTCTCAACAGCGAGGTCTTTAGACATGGGAAAGGAAGGGGGCAAGGAATGGGAAGGAATTCGGCCATGGCCTTTTTAAGGAAGCATCCCGGGATTTACCTGGAGTGATTTGGGAAACCATGGAAAACCCAAATCTGGATGCCCGGACGGGGATTCGAACCGCCGTCCTCCCGAATGCGAGGCCAGAACGCTATCTGTTATATCACCACGCTTGGTCATTAAAATCAATGGTTCAAACAAAATTAATACCGAGTCTTACAATACGAGGCATAAGACGTTAATTTTAAACAAACAACAGTGACATCTTTTATGTGAAATTTAAGCACTTTGTTAAGATTGAATTTTGATAATTTATAAAGCTGTTCACAAATACAAACTTATATAAATGAGATTCTGTATCTTAATTCAAACAGGGTGCCATTAAGTCTTGGGCTTTAAATAAAATAATATTTTCTGATTGATAGGAATTTATGACAGTTTTCTCATATCAAATCAGGTTGCTCACGGCTATTGACACGCTCAGAAAGATTGTCGGAGAATGATACTCTGCTCAGAGGCGTTAACGGGTCGAGGAACGCACAAAACTGAGTTATTTTTAATGGCTTAATGTCTTTACCGTTTATACAGCATAGGTGTAGTGTCGCTTCCTTCAGACAACAGCAACAGGTACCACAAGCCAGAGGTGGCTCAGACCGTACTGATATAAGTCTCGTCGTAATAGAAGACCCGGCTATGGCGTGACCTCTCTGTCCGCCAGACACCACCGCAAGACCTCCGTCTCTGCTAGTCACCACTGCAAGACCTCCAGAAAATCGCTCCTCTTTCTCGATGTCGTATCGGGATCCCCTCCAGCTCTGTCAATACCCGATCCGTGGGCTCGTAGGAGATGTGGACCTAGAACACACCAAACAGCTAGTTATAATTTTGTAACATCCATGATCATGGGGGGTTCACAGCCACGTGACCTTCTCCGAGTTTTGCTTCGGCCACCAAATTTTTCCGTTAGCGTGCGGGAATCTCATCTCACGGCACAATAGATCGTGCAGCCGAATTATTCACTTGACCCCAGCCGAATTATTCACTTGACCGGAGAAGGGTCAGTTAAGCGACACCTGCTGCAGATAAGCAGGCCTTCACTCGCTATTGTGAAAGACGTTGCCACTCGTACAGGTATGAAAAGTGTCGCATCTAGCGTTATAGGTGGCTACCTCCAGACTTAAAGCAAATAAACTCTCGAGCAAAATATTCCAACCGTCCTTTCAATATGAATTATTGTTACTATGTAAAACATTGTACGAGTCTGAGACAGCAGTCTCGTTACATTCTGCAAGTTTACCCTGTTAAACTTTACTGAGTGTATATGGCTCTAGAGGGAATAGTCTTTTGGATGACGAAGTCCGATGATAGTAGCAAACAAACCAAGAAATAAACTGGAGGTAATAGAAGAAGATGACGAAAAGTCCAAGCAAGTAAGTACAGGGACAGCAGCAGCGTCGTAATAGTGAGGAGGGTAGGTTACAGGCGGGGTCTTTAAAACTTAGTGCTCCGTCTAATTTGATGTCAAATACCGTGAATACTGTGACGTACCACAATTTAATCATTATTTTAATACATTAATGTAAAATATTGCCATGTATGCTATGATTTGTTACCATAATTTTTAAGTTGAGTGCAATGGAAATATTTTGAACAAGATCTGTTAAGTACAAGATATTATTAAATCAATGACTAGAAATGATAGAAAATGTAATAGTAATGTTCAAAGAAAACACTGTTGAGCTTAATAAAATTGACATGGAACAACGAGAAATTACTTAATTTATTTAGCAAAATAAACATGACTGCAAAAATTATTAACATGAAATTGAATATTAAGTAACAAGAAAGTTTAGCAGACCATGTACAACTCAGCGTATTTAACAAGTAAAAGAGAATTCCATCCAACGAAGTTATTATACAGTTGTTAACGGGCTATCATTACTGATTTTGTGATGAATGTTGGATAAACCGATGCCCATACCATTCTTTGTATTTGACGACGGTGCGACGTCGAAGTGAAACCAACACATCGGCTACTGTCATATTACCGGATAATAAGCGAGCTATACCTCGTTACCAATCATCTTCTTGGATCGTGGTACCATTGTGACGCCACAGAAAATCCAATTCATGAAACAACTGCATGATCAGTTGATTCTTGGCTGTCCGGGTGACGCCGCGTCATGATTCGTGCAGCCGACGTTTCGACCATCCTTCTGTGGTCTTCTTCCAGGACAGAATCAACTGATTCTGGCCGTGGAAGCCTACGATTACAACTGTATGATCAGCCTCCACGACAGACTGAAGACTTTTTAGCATTGGAACATAACGTCTGAGATATTGAAACCAAACTTAATGCTGCTCCAAAACAGAGCGTCTACAAAATAATAAGAATCATACAGTTTGATTCTCGTTGGTGATAAACCATTTAGTTCTCCAATGCGAGCCTCCGGAAAACAGGAACGCACGTCCACTTGCTGGTGAAATACACAAAATTTAAATTTTGGTGTATACAAACTACTTTTGTGCTTTCTTATTCACTAGACCATTTGCATATTGCGCACCCTCAGTCACTTATTGCATAGGCCGATAAATGCCAATAATCAGGCTTTTCCCGAACATTAATATGCTTCTTGCGTTGAAAATGCAAGCGCCTTAACCACTGAGGTATCACACCGATCATTTCTTAGATAGGCGACTAGAAATTGTAACACTCATCTTAGATTTTACAAGTCTTTCTGGATTCAATAGGTTGTTCATTTAATGTAATGGGTAGTGTTTGCCGTTTCGAAGATGTTGCTAGGGTGAATTGATTTAGCAGCATTCGGACGAGGATTACATTTTTTAAAAAAACAATCATTTAAGCTATACAGCTATGTAGTGAATGTATTATTAATTTCCTGGTAGCCTGTGCTGCAATGGTTCGATCATTCTCATATTTGTGAAGTAACTTTGTAAAGAATTTGTTGACACTTTTCATCAAAGTTACACTACCGTAATTTTCAACCTTTATTTTTTATCCTTCCTTGAAAGTGGGTATTCCAAATCTAATCTTAGTTAGTCATTATTTTTCTTTATCTACTGTTACTTGAAACATTTCTATCAAGTACTGTACGTATTTGTTCTCCTACCCAATACTTTTTCATCTCCTTTGTTATCAGGACTACCCTGTTTGAATTTCTTTATTGTTTCTTCAGCTTTTGTAATTCAATCTTATGAAATAAATCATTTAAGTCAGAGAGATAATTTTTTTTTTACAATATTTTTGTTTTGCTGTGTGTATGACAAAAATAATAATGTTTGCTTTCATTAATACTTTATTTTCCCTTCTACTTTGTTTTTTTTGTGGACCACATTTGCTTCTGTCCCCTGTATAAATCATGTTCTAAATCTTTTGTTCTTTTCTTCAAATTTTATTCCTAGAAATTATTGTATAATTTCTTGTTGTGTACTAGGATTTGAAATTCTACATTGCGATTTTTCCTTATCTTGGTCATTCCTTTCCTTCCCATGTTTTTCATCAGTATAAGTCACCCGACACCCCTCTTTTATCCGGCATTGGGAGATTACGACTGTTGCAAGTGTAGTCTTGAATGATAGTAGCTAGGTAATACGACTAAAGTTAATAACTGTCTTCACCTTTGTGGTTTTAGACCTTTGAAATTTTGTACAAATACTTTTTTAACAGTTGTCCAAAAATGAAAGTTAACGTGTGTAAATATTTTATACTAAGCAATCAAAACTCTTTGTAAGCAATATCACATTTGATATGTTATCTTGCTTGTATAATAATGTTCTGTTTCAATAAACTCCTCTTTGTTTCCAGTAATACCAGAGGTGGGTAGAAAGTGTGCATGGAACTATATATTGCGAATATATTGATTCACTGACCGTCGCTATATGATTTGAATCTTATGATTAATTTTTTAGTTCTTTAAAATGCAGAAATTTTAGAAGTTTCAGTCTTAACTAGCCCAATTAACTCCGTGTAAAATGTTAAATACAACCTCGATATAAAATCTGTTATTTTATGTCACAGTATATTCTATTGCCTGTGTGTAGTCTAGGCACGCTTCGCAGACGTTGCACTAGCCAGCAATATTTCTTTGTGTCTTACTCAAGATATCACGAAGACGTGATCGTAGAGAAGTTATTAAGTATATTGTCAGCACACTAATAATAACTGGGTAAACAAACACCGTTATATGGCCAGCAGATTAATATATTTACAATAGTTGTAATTGTACCACTTTTAAAAAAGAAAGGGGGAAAAACATGCTTCTCCTTTTGAAAATGGTCATTCCACCGACGAATTCGAAAGTGTACAAATATTGAATGCAAAAACTTATATCTAAGATGACGTTGTCATTAGAAGACATAGCTGAAGAAGCAGAAGCCAGGACGAACTAATGACAATTGCAAGGGAATTAGTTCCTTGTACTTCTCTTGAAGATTCTAGAGAACAAAGTGAGATTTGTTGCAGTATAAGAGCTTCTACATTCGTCATATAAAAAGTTCGGGAACATTATATGTGTCGGATACGCCCTTGTTCGTTTCCTCCCTCCAAAACGTACGCATTTTAATGGCCCCTTAATCATTTATTAAACATTCCTATGTCTGAAATAAAATACTAGTTTATGGTCTTGCATTTTTCTCCTCCGCCCTTATACTACTCTTAATTTTTTCCCTAATATCTATCCAGGCTTCATCTCCAACAGATGTCTTGTACATACCTACCACTCTCTTTAACGTTCTGATATTCGATAGCTCCCATCCCAGACTCTTTATAATTAATATCATTTAGCGAAAGTCTTCCCCGGTAATTTTCATAGATAAATCTTATTTACGATGTTGGTACCAAATAATATCCTTATATCAAATAATATATCAAGATGTTTAATTTCATTCTTTCGTCTAACAAATAACTTGGAATAAAAAAATCTTTGCTTTCTCAGCTAATATGTAAACTCTTTTTGGAATTAATAATGACTACAATCCTACCTATGAACACTATTCCCTTTCTATAGTTCTCTCTTTATGCAATCGTGCAATAAAGCGTTATGTCATTCTAAAACAGATTACTTTACGACGCAATGCCAATAAAATAATCATTAATTAAAATACAAACACCAATGGTCTCAAAATTCTGCTCAGAAACATGTGTTTTCATCGCTTATAATGTTATGTCCTCTGATACAACTTTTAATACCTTGACGCTTTGATTTCTACTTCTTTTGAATTCTTCCAAGATGATACTCCCTGTTTCACCTTAGTCGCATGAAGTTTATTTACTCACACTGACAAATACGTAAGCGAGATGCAGCGTCATACAAAACAACTTGCATTCTGATGTAAAATTTATCTGAACTACGAGTTACCTACATCTGAAATCAAATATTTAAAATTGTTTATTGATATCGATATTAAATCATGTCTATATTAATGGTTGAAATACCTTATATTCGATGATTAGGTGATTAAATTCGTATTTGAGTTTCCAGTAGCTGTGTTATGTTTGATACTGATGTACCTTAAAAAATCGTATGTTTTTACTGCATTGTTACACCAGAGTAATAAATAATAGGCTTAAGATTATACCTGATGAGACTTTTTACTGAATGCTAAATACAATGCCCTCAGTGTCTACCAGACAATAGCGTTCCTTACATGATACAACCGCAACCCTCACTAGAATCTCTCTCCCATACCAGGGCTCCCACCTCGCTATGCAAGGCGCAGGCAAGCTTCCGTTTTCTCTCCCACTCCTAACATATCCCTTGCCTGACATTAAGTGGCCACAGTTGACTCTGCGACCATTTACCTCTGAGGTCGCGCCAATTCACAGTTCTAAGTACCCAAGATCCCGCGTCATCGGTCACGGACCCGGAAGGTGGCTGCCCCGAGCCCCTGTTTCAACAACTCACCCCCTGAGGGCCAGTTAATCAACAAATTGGCCACGCTTCGCAGCTCGGCTCCTGCAGGCGGGGCCTCACAATACACGGCCCGATAAAAATGTCACACAACGACATCGATTGCATCCTTGAATACCTCATCACCGATACCATACAATACCAAATGGAGTTTGCGAAACAAAAACATTTTTGTGTTACTTGTTTAAAAAGGAACCTCAAAATTCTGTAGTTTGAGTGTACTTAATTCTTTATCACAGACGATGCAAAGACGGTTTGACTTTGAGATTGTTTTTCACAAAAGCAAAATGGAAAAACCAAACAAAAAAGGTTCACTTATTCATCAAAAACAATTTACTTTGAAAGAATTACTATCCCGAATTCATATTTTTTTAAAATATGATTGGAAGATCAGAGGGGTGTAGGAACAAGTTTTTTTAACCTCTTTGAGAACTCATATCTTGCGAAATACACAGCTAAGCTAAAATGTTTCAAAACAACATGGACTGATTTTTTTGTAACCGGTTCCTGTATTCAATAGTATTCGATAGGGTATGATTTTTTTCATCCGTTTGTATTCTTATATTTTTTCTACAGATCGGTATTGCCGTCAGTAAAACGCTCCTTTTACAAGCAATGTGAAGATGGTGGTACTACAACGTTGTGATATATGAATCCATATGACGCAAATATTCCCTTTTTTTTTGGTATTTTGACTACTGAACCAATTATATCACATATGAGACGTGTATGGCAATTGCCTTGGGGGCAGGAGATCCATTGCAAATCATAATAATAACAGGATACATGAAGTTAACTTTTAAAGTAAACGAATTGGCTACCGTATGTTATCTACTCAACCTCATCATGTAACTGTGTGTGAGAAATTGTTTATACCAATCACACAATTTATGTTTAATTTTCAGGTCGTTCTAAAACTCAGTTACAACGAAAACCTTTGTCTACCTAATGAAACAGTTTTTCCATTGGCATAGCGTTGTCATTTCGCCGCTACGAGGAAATATTGTACGACTTGTATGTGGTCTTCAAACAAGACTTCGCTACATAGTGCTTGCCTCCTAAAACATGGCAACAAGAGAGCGAAAAGACTATGACATTTGAGGCATATGTGGTAAACTGTCTTCATAATCGTTTCTGAAACGAAACCAGTGAGAGTAACTCGTTTTCAAGCAACAAGCACATCGACATTTGGAGATCTTTATTGTTTACAGTTTCATATATTAATTTGTGAACTCCTCCAGACAAATAATACGAAACTTCATTAGTTTCTCATGTCAGGCTTATTTTGAATTCGATAAACAGCTATTTGCGTGGCTTAAACGCTTATCATGTATTTGGTTCATTTATTCTGTGTGTTTGCATTCAGACTGGTACATTCATAAATCATTCACAGATGACTACATATATCTGCGTGTTCATCGCTTAATAGGTTGTGTAAGCAAGGAGGTACAGCGTGAAATCGTTTCATAATGCTATGCTAGTTCCAGGTGATTCTCAGGTGATTACCATCGTGTGTATAAATTACCGCATTCCAACTTTGCTGTTGATTAGAATAGTTTTGATTTCGAAGACTAATTTCACGGAATATTTATTTGTAACTTTACCGGTAATCTTGTTTGTAAGCTGCATTATTACACCAATTTCTGAAAGAACTGAATGGCTTTTCTTCTCTCCATATTTTGTACATAGCTAATATGAGTGAGATTTACTTATGGTTACTAAGCACGTTTTTAGTTAATAAAAATTCTTTATTCCAAAATACTCGTCCCTTTTTTTAAGGATCGGCTATTGGCCGTGATAAACGAAAAATCTAAATTGAACATTGTTATAAGCTTTTGGTAAGATAGAAATAATGATTATCTTCAAGGAAGCTGCGTGAATATATCAAAAAAAAAAATTAAATAAAACTAATCTTTCGCTGCAAAATCAACATATCTTGGATAGTAAGGCGAGATGTTGATTTGTATGATTTCTGGTTTAAACCAGTGAGAGAAAACTGATTATTGTTTGCAGCGGCTTGGGAAAATTTGACGAAGAGAAAGTGTATGTAAAAGAACAAGATTGAATGAAATTGCTTGAGACTACAGATTTGTAGAAATGTGAAGCTTTGGAATTTATGAAAGTATTTAATTGATTGAAAATTATAAACTCGAGATTTAGCTATGTTTAAAATATAATGAAGGAATTGTTTGGGCTTTTTAAAGAAGAAAGCTAACTTTTAGTAATAAACAGCACTGAAAATAAAAAAAAAAATCTATTTTCTCATAAAATCGTTATAAACGGTCAGATTACATTTGCTAAAAACATATTTTTTTTGCTGTATTGATTGATTTTAATTTGCAGAAGAAAAGCAAAGAGTAATCGCAACAAGAAGAGTACGAAAAAGTGTATTAAACGAAACTAGAAGGAGAACAAAGATATAACAAACGAAAGAAGAATAAAACGGAACCACATACCTATCGTGTTTCGAATAAAATCTCTCAAAACAGTTGCTACAAGGTTATTTACATAAGCCATAACCTAAAGTTTACGAAATTAATTCCGTTAATATTTAAAAAAATCATCTTTTTATAATAAAATTGCTTTGTGCATATTTTTGCCACGTATTATCGTGATGGTTAAAAGTTCATGTTTACGAAGTAACTTCTCTTCCCATCGTCAGCGCCATGTACGAAATTGATTTACAGTGTATTTCTTTTATAAACCAGAAATACGAAATTACTTTTAATAATTAAATAATTGATTAAGCCGCTTCTACCGTTTCCATCGGAGGATAGGTAACGGAAAAATAAGCAAAAGCTTGGTGAAAAAGATAAAGGGGAATTTGTCAGAGTGGTATCACAAAGACGGACTGCCGCCATCTCTACTACATCTGATACATAACAATCAGTCATAAAGAATAATAGGTTTCGCCAACTCGAGGTTTTCCTCAGCAGAGCCCACTACTCAATGAAGCAATAATAATAATTGAATATGGAATAAACGCTCGTGGAGAAACAGTCAATATGCTGCGAATTGCTGATGACGTTGTCCTCTTAGCTATTAACAGTGTGAATATAAAAAATTACTGAATCCTATGAAAAAAATGGTGGGACAGAGTTTGGATTAAAAATTTACAAAAATCACGAAACGTATCAGGGGAGCAATAACAGTTGATTAAACGTAAAAACAGGATCAGATATAATGGAAGGTGTAAGAGAATTCTTTTCAGTTAGGAAGTAATTAATCTGAATGATTTAAAAAGCAGAAAGAGGTAAGACTTTAAATTTCAAATATTGACCAATGACTAAGGTAGAGGTTTCTCGAATTGTGTCTGTAACTGATGGTTGGAATACAAGAAAGAAGGAAAGTTAAAAAAATAGAAAAGTTGTGTTACAGAAAAATGTTAAAAATTAAGTGCGAAGTGGATGTTTTGGAAATGATGGGTGAGGAAAGAAGTGTGCGGAGGAATGTTACTGAAAGAAAAGACAGATTGGAGGGCCCCTTTTAAGATGTGCAGGAATGGTGGTTGTCTTGTTAGTGGAGGAAATAGTCTAAGAAAGGAATCAGAGAAAGACAAATATTATAATTTGTGAAGGAGGTATTTGAGGACGTTGATTGAAATGGGTATGTTGGGATAAAAGATTAAATCGAGATAATAAAATATAACATAAAATCAGTCGACAGATTGGTGACAAAAACTTATGCTAAATAAATACTTTTGGCCTAGACCATCGTGAACTCTAAATCAGCTGAATGGCTGATTATTCAGAATGGTCGATAATTACATGTTTCTTGAATTATGACGTTTTATTATAATGACTTCCAACTGCGTTAGTTATCTCTATGAATATCAAAGAATTCTCCAATAATTTTGAAAAATTTGCTGCTTTGAGTTGTATTAGAGTGCCTTTGAAATATTTAAATTAAGATAAAGGGCAAAAACGATTCACTATACATTCTGTTAGAACACTAGAAATAAACACATTAACCAAGGTTTCCGAAACCTAAACTAATTAATGGTCTTATAATTTATAAGTTTCTGAGCGTGGTGGGTGAGCGGTAACGCTCTGGCCTTGCATTCGGGAGGATACTGGTTCGAATACCCATCCGGCAATCCAGATTTCGGTTTGGCTTGTTTTCCCGAAATCCTTCCAGGTGAATGTCGGTACAGTTCCTGAACGTCTACGAAGCGTGAAGCCATAAGGAAATATATAAAGTTGGAATACGACGAACAAAAATTGCAAGAAGCAGATAAAGCCTTTAGCCCATAAGTTACAAAATGAAAAGCAGAGGTTGTTCTTAGGATAGGTTAAGGTGAGTTTTTAACTTATTATATGAAAAAAAATAGTCTCTACTCTTGTTTCGGATTCTACGTTAAACTGTAGGTCCCAGAGGAAAGGAACTGGCCGTCCTCCCTCTGACATAATGGCCTAGTATGCCTCCTTCAGGAATATACAACCAACCTTCGGGTTGATCCAACCAACCTTCGGGTTGTGGACTAAGTTAAGTTTTATACTCTCTACACAGCTTCCACTTCACAATACATCTTCACCACCTTTTCCCAACATTTTTTGGAGCCGGCTACTTTCAATTAGTGTTACTCATCGTTACGGGGATCAAATTTGGAGCTATGGTTTTACGGCCGAATGCCCTTGGTGACGTCATGCATTTTATATCTACTTCCAGATCGTACAAATAATGGAAGTCAATTATTGACATTTGGTTACGAAACATATTCAGTGTGTGATACGTATTGGTGAAATGTGTAGTTTATGACGCGGAGATTCGCCTTGATGCCCGTCGTAGGCCGCCTATAAACCGCAGCCCGGTACGCTGGGGTTCTGGCCTCGTGCCCGGCACCGTTGTAGCTCATCGATCCAGTGTGCGGCACCTCAGCGCTCACAATTCCTAGTGAAAATAAAAAGAATCTACTAGTGACGTTTGGCAGGTTAAAGAGAGATTCAATTCTAACACCTCACAGTAGTATTTACTGTGAAGGAGAATTCAGTCTCGCTCAGGAAATGGATCGCGGGTGCTGGCGACAGTTGCCGCAGCAATAACAGTGGTAAATGGACTGCTCTTCTGGAATGCAATATACAGTAAGCCCTGCCAGTGAGAACCGCCCAGCCGTCGTCATTGTGAATTCTAATTGGCACCGCTTAGGCAGCGGAACAATGTGCCATTGTGTTCGTGACAAGCAGTCACTGCGAGAAGTCGAGCACTCGTCTGCAGTCAAACTCTGTCGCTTGTTTACTCTTCTGCAGGTAACGCCAAGTAGTGCTCTTCGACAATTCGAGGTAGTGGAAAACTTTAATTACTGTCTGCACCACCTTAATTGAAAGTTGAAGACTGAACATCAGACTGTCTCAGACATTTTGATGTTTGTGGGTCTTGATACCCTTATTTCTTCTTTTTCGACAAAGGGAAAATAGTACCTTTCCTGACAACAATCAATTAGTACCTTGTTATCTCCTAATTTACGTTTTATAATATGGATCTCCTCAATCATTAGTAATTTTCATTTATTAAATTTACGTTACTATTGTTACTATCTAATAATTTTTTTTTTCTTCGGGTTTGTGATATTTATATAATTTTTTTCAGTTCTAGGATTCTACAGTGAGCGTTAATATGGATTTTTTGAATCATCAGTTTGCTGCAATATATAAAGTGATTACTGCTGCACAGACACCCCCAATTTATTCTGTTTATTACTTACAGTGGACGTTTCGACAATTATCACTAGAGCCTGCTGATTAATAAAATTGTATATGAATCATTAGTACGTACATACGTGGGAAAGTTTCCACCGCTCTATCGTGATTAATAATAAGATGCAGGGTCCTCTTTATAATATTGTCTTTGTTGAGTTATCCGTTCCAAATTTGTGATAATCGGCTTCCGTTACTCTAGATAAGAATAAAAGAAATATTCAGCATAGATAACGATTATAATAAGCAAAATTGATGTGAATGTAATTGGTAAACGTTTGACGGCAGAAACGATTAAGTCAAATTTGGATAACAAATTACTGTGGTGAACGACGTCTAAGTGCCGCGAGGCGTTGCAGCAGGGGTGGCCAGCCCAAATGATCTTGGGGGCCACTTTGGGAATGCATCATAACTCCGCGGGTCGCATATAAAATTATATATTGGCAAGAATATTATTTTAAAATCAGAGTTAATTTTTTCTCATAATTTCGACAGTTAATTTTTGTATATACGGTTTCACAAATCATGAATTTTTAAAAACATTGATTTTCTGAAGTGAACTACACTTAACGGTTCCTTGAAGTTTATTACTCGGTACACAATACAACAGGTAAACCATAAACAAATGTGGGTACAGTTATCAGAAGACCGTCGAGAATTTCAGCCTGGTCCTGATCCGGGGTAGAGTGACGGCTTCTACTTCTCGCGAACTTCCGGTGGTCTTCTGTAGTTTACGCTGGTTCAGCGGTCAGGCTGGAACTGGCGGTGGAGCGGCCGGCTACACTTATATAGGCGGCCTGGCGCAGGAATTCCGTTGTGTGGTAGTACGGCGACCTCTGTAAGAAATAGTCCCACTTAGCTTCTAGATGATTCTATTTGTTTTCCTGGTTTGTTTTGATGCCTCTGCGCCTGTTTGGAGTCGTATATGTATCCCGGCGTGCAGGCGCGTTGTGTGTGAGGTCTGCCTGGCAGGGGCCTTTACTGGCAGACTGAACATACCTCCCTCCCGGGGGGGGGGGGGTGGAAGCGATGTCTGCGACGTCTGCGACGTCTGCGAGGTCGTCTGCCGCGGCGCCCTGGAGCAGACTATGAAGGCTACCTCCAGGGGAGTACGGAGCTGTTCCCCTGGCGATGCGTGCCGACCTGCGTCGTGGTGCAGGTTGTGGTGGAGGTACTTGTGGAGCTAACGGCATCGGTTCGTCGGCGTCGATGGCCGGGGGCTGTACGGGGGGCGCTGAAGATGGTCCCCGCAGGTGGTCGAGAGGCTGCGGCTGAAGGGTGTCGGAGTGACCGACAGGTTGTGGCGTCGTTGGTGGCGCTGTAACTGTCCCTGAGCAACGGTTAGACGGCAGGAGTGGTGGAGGTGGCAGGGAAGGAGAGGAAGAAGTGGATGGCCGTGCCCTGGTGGAAGAGGACGGTGCCGTGGGGTAGCGGGGACGTAGTTGGTTTCGATGGCGTCGCACTATCCGGCCATCCAGGCTGACGTCGAACAGTTGGCGGCCCCGGATGACCCCCGGAAGCCAACCGGCCCGGGAGCCAAACCCGCGGGCCCAGACTAGGGAGCCCGGGGTGAAACGGAATGGGCCCGAAGGTACCTGTACTTTGGGCGGGGGTAAGAGGAGATGGAGGAGAGTGCGAGGTTGGCGGCCATGCAGCAATTCCGCCGGGCTTTTGGCCCCCACTGGAGTGGTTCGATAGGAACTGAGGAAGAGTGTCAATGCCTCTTCGAGTTTGTGACTTGTGGTGTATTTGGTCATTTGGGTTTTGAATGTTCTGACTAGCCGTTCCGCCGCCCCGTTAGATTGGGGGTGGAAGGGCGGGGTGAGGAGGTGTTGGATATTGTTGGCGGTACAGAAGGATAGGAATTCCCGACTTCGAAATTGCGGTCCGTTATCTGTGACGATAGCGTATGGTAATCCTTCGATGGAAAAGGTCTTCGTGAGGGCTGAAATGGTGACCTCTGTGGTGATTGTGGAGCAACGGACGACATATGGGAAGTGGGAAAAGGCATCCGTCACTAGGAGCCACTGGTGGCCTAGGAATGGGCCAGCAAAGTCGAGGTGAATGCATTCCCAGGGTCCGGACGGTGCCGGCCAGGAAAGGAACTTTTGAGGGGGGCGGGGCAGTTGTTGGGCACAGATGGTACAGCGCCGCACCATCTCCGTGACATCCGTGGTAAGGCCGATTCAGAATACATGGCGTCTGGCAAGGGATTTGGTGCGGGCAATTCCCCAGTCTCCTTGGTGGAGAGTTTTGGAGGATTGTCGGTTGTAGGGATCTCGGAACGACGACCCTCGGGGTGGAATTTGGTTCTGTGCGGAGGAGCACTCCCTCTACTACTGAGAGCTGGTGGCGGATGGAGTAGTAGAACTTGAGGTCTTGATGATGGCGTGGAGGGGAACGTGTTTGCCACCCGTGTTGGATTTGGTGTCGGATGACACGGAGGAGGGGGTCCTCCCCAGTGGCTGCCGCGACTTTTGAGGCCGTGACTGGAAATGTCTTCAGTGCTTCTTGTATGTCATCGTCGATCTGGAACACCAGAAGTTCCGACTTGTCGAAGGCAAGGTCTGGCCCCTGCGGTAGTCTGGATAAGGCGTCTGCATTGGCATGCCTGGAGGTGGTACGGAAATGCATGGTATATCTGAACTTGGACAGAAATAGTGCCCAACGCTGGATGCGGTGGGATGTTTTGGTAGGCAGACGTGGTGACGGATCAAATAGTGATAGGAGTGGCTTGTGGTCGGTAATGAGATGAAAAGAAATCCCATATAAAAGGGAATAGAATTTGGAGCAGGCAAAAACAATAGCTAGCGCCTCTTTCTCGATTTGAGAATATTTAAGCTGAGCAGCCGAGCTGGGCTTTGGAGATGTAAGCTACGGGGCGTTCCGTGCCATCTGGTAATTTATGAGACAGAACTGCCCCCACACCGTAATCGGATGCATCTGTGGCAAGTATCAATGGGAGGTTTGGAGTGTATGGCATGAGGCATGCTGCGGACTTGAGCTGCTGTTTAAGGGTGTGGAATGCGGTCTCGCAAGCTGGGGTCCAACGGAACGGGACATTCTTGCGACAGAGGTGGTACAGGGGTGCTGCCACTTGTGCTGCTGAGGGTATAAATTTTCTGTAGTATGAAATCTTGCCTAAAAAAGATTTCAACTGATGTAGATCCTGAGGCCGAGGTAAGTTGGAAATAGCGTCCACATAGGAAAATGCTGGGGAAATGCCTTCCTGAGCGATGATGTGACCCAGGTAGGAAATGGATTGTTGAAAAAATTGACACTTGGAAAGGTAGCATTTCAATCCTGCTGCACGGAGGCGGAGGAAGAGTAGGCGGAGGTTGGTCATGTGTTCGGCAGCGGAGGGTCCCGTGACGACTATGTCGTCGAGATAGTTGATGCATCCCGGAATATCCTGGAGAAGTTGTTCGAGATACCGTTGAAAAAATCGCTGGAGCACTGGCCAAGCCGAACATGAGCCGGTTGAGTTGGAAGAGGCCAGAGGGAGTGTTGATGACTGTGTATTGTCGGGACTGGATATCCAAAGGGATTTGAAGGTATGCTTCTGCCAGGTCAATTTTTGTAAAGTAGGTACCTCCTGCTAGTTTACGGAAGAGGTCGTCCGGTCTCGGAAGTGGATAATCGTCTACCAGCAGATGCGGGTTGACGGTGGTCTTAAAGTCACCACAGAGACGTAAGCGGCGTCCTGGCTTCTGAACTATGACCAACGGCGTGGCCCAGGGGCTGAACCGCACCGGCTGGAGGATCCCTTCGTCTTGGAGACGTTGAAGTTCTTCCTGAAGTGGTTGTTA
>JARYHS010013630.1:79474491-79498989 GCA_031002005.1 Vandiemenella viatica
CATATGTGAGAGAGAACTTAAACTCAAGGATAGAGAGACGGAGAAAGTATTATTTATCTTATTAGTCTAATGACAGATTGGTCGCCACTGAACAGTGAACAACCGAGCTAACACATTGAGATAAGACTGGACTGAGATGGTACTGCAAACT
The DNA here is from genome assembly GCA_031002005.1 of Vandiemenella viatica. Classification (NCBI taxonomy): domain Eukaryota; kingdom Metazoa; phylum Arthropoda; class Insecta; order Orthoptera; family Morabidae; genus Vandiemenella; species Vandiemenella viatica. Next base: position 79,474,643 of record JARYHS010013630.1, read on the forward strand.
GCGGCTGATTAGGCGTGCGTTATGCCTTTTATAACGCACGTTTAATGGGACTCGTAAAGCGAGCCAAGGCGCGGGTTTCACTTTAGTCTGAGTCTAGACAGTGTAGTGATTGGGGATTCGGTGGGGAGGGGGTGATTTTTTTAATTTTTAAATAATGATTATTTCTGTTGTCAAGAATCTCCAAAGCCGCCAGATTATAAGAAAACTGTCAGTTAATATTTATTTTGTTCTGTTGGCAGTTACAGTGCTAGGCATATTTACAATTACCATTATCACAAAATCAGTGCAAGATATCGAACCGAACACAATGCCTAGACGTTACAATTAACCGATTAAGTTAAGCAAACAATGACTGAATTTAACGTTGCTATTACTCAAGAAGTATTATATAAAATTAAATATGAAAGTTAACAAAATATGTATGTTATGTCGTGATAACAAACATGAGCAATTAGACAATATGCACATAAACATGAAAATTAATCTCGGGCGCCGTTAATACAAGAAAACATTATGCAATTCGTGATAAGCAAGGGGCCTCCACAACACATTATGTTCTGCCAAATATGCCGACTACCTCAGAATGATTCTGCTTGATAGTAGAGGTCTTTGTCTTAAGTTCGCTTACGGGTCTGTCACAGTCTCAAGAACCAAACGAAGCATGACCTGGCGTGAACACATTACCATCTCGTAGACTGCGTCGATGATGATTTCCGCACTGCCTATCACTGTGCGATATCGATCCTGCGATCAGCCGGGTACGATCGTCCTGTTTGGCCGACAAGGATCACCAGCCAGCGGTCATAGCACGGTCAATGTACGACTCCTTCCAGGGTCGAACCGTCTATCCCAGACCGCGACACAGGTCAGAATGCCTTTCTCCACCCAAGGAAAAGATGGCTTCCTCTTCTCCTCGCCGAAGAACATGCGGGGGAGAAAAATAAGCTCTGCTTTAAATTATGAACACCCGAACGTTACATTTCGTTGGCGGGACAAGCTATGCTGAAATCACGTGATGTCACAGCTCGTTGCAATTTGTGAACGTCGCACGCCAGGTCTGGAGAAGCCGTGTCACCGTGTGGCCTTTAAAGTTCGGGACCCCACCCCGAGGTCAATGCCCCTGTCCTCTGAGCGGCCTTAACGGTACAATGTAGCTACCCCATTGTCTGTTCGGCGTCGCTCAGGAGGGAAGTTTGGCGACAGGTAACAGGCGTTTGCCTCGCGGCCTCCGAACTCTCGCTCTAACCAGCACTGTATCACTTGAATATTTGCATCGGCTCCTCTCCAATATAAGTACCCTTGCATATTAATAAAACAATTAACAATTTGGGCTGCCCGAGACCAGTATAACAAATCTAATCTAGGAGCTGAATAAATTAATGTAACAAAATAATCTGATTAATATAAAAAAAAATGGAGAGTGACTAAAACCGCCATAGTAAAACAGAGCTACCACCCTCGACAAACAAACCTGAGGAGACTAAAACCAGAGACATAAACCTAACTCTACTCTAACTATGGCAAGTTTACACTTTCTAAGTTTGGTTGGGCGCATCTGAGTCAAGGTGCCTACATGTCTGGCTATTGACGTCGCAGTGAATGGCCCGCCAAAACTCATAATGGCTGCTGAATAAGCTTCTTTCAAAACTGTCTTTAACTAACGCATCACCTTATTAATTACCTTACTCCTCTCTATATATACCAAAATATTGCTCTTAATTAATTCTTAATATTAAAACTTATAGTTCTCTAGTAAGTTTCATCTTTCTCTGCTCTTTTTAAAATACCACCTTATTAATTGTTATTCATTTCCGTCACATCGACCACCCTTTCCTCATTAGTATTCCCGTGACGTCACACGCCGTACCTCTCCGTGCGTAATGCAGGAAGGATCTTACACCAACCAAACATTTATAATCCATGAGTGTGTCAAGAATTTGTACACGTTTATAGTCACCCACAGATCGCATGAAACGATTCGTTGAAGTTAATTTAAATATTAAAAAATGGAGAACAAGCATTTAACTAGGTTTTGAACATACAAAAAAATAAAAAAGCTACATTGGAGATCGAAAGGTCTATGGTTCGAATCCCTGTGTCGGTAGTGATTATTATAAACCCTTAATCTACTGTTACCTCTGGCAGACCATGCCGTGTAATGTGAAGTACGCCAGAACGATTCGTGGTTCGAACTCCAAATTAAACTGTATGTGGTTGCGTGTTGTGTGTTGGGATGCGTAAGGATGGTTGACACGTGGGATCAATGGGATTTCCCTACGATGCCCAATGACTTATGCCGACAATCTTCATTTATCTTCTGCTTTTGAGTTCTTGTTCTACGGACCCATCATCTTCTTCTCTTGGACTGCTAAATAAACATGAGCATCGAGGGTAAACTTGCATCTAGGAGAGGGAGCGGACAGCTAAGAGTTACTTGAATGAAACAATCTCTTCTGGAAACCTCATTTAATCCATACTGAACAGTAAACCACCTACAGCTGATGATGTACAAGATAGAGGGGTATTCCGTAACCCGTGATACTGATGCCAGCTTAGCCCTACAGTATAAAACTAAAAGAGAATAGTAAGGTTGGTGCAGCGACTATCTATTCCGAGACCTAGTTAGTAACTTGTTGCCCGACATTGAAGTGAGATTGATCTATGTATTCTAGCTTGTTGGAAAAGTATTGGGTTGCATGCTCAGCACAGCACTTGTAGCTTGCAACCTGAACTGTCGATCGGCAGAAAGTTGAACAAACAGGACGTGCTTACTCGACGTCTGGCTGCAGTGAAACTTAAAAAACTTACACGATTTCAATACTAAATTTTATACTAAATAATGTCCTGTCACATGTAGATCCACTCTGGGGCTAACAACTCAAGTTGTAACACGAATGTGACACATCCGAAGCAAATTCAAACGTAATTAAGGCCCAATTGAAGATACATACAAATATTAAAAATCTCAACTTTTCTAAACTGAAATAGTAACTCATTACAAATGAAAATAAGCAGAAAGTTGTAAGCTTTTAGCCACAAGTGATTGATAATTAAAATATTTGCTTCTAGTAAATTATTATTTTGTTCTTATCTAAATGGTCGTTGAGGGTAAGAACAATCGATAAATTTCAGGTATTAGTTCCTTGCGTTTAATGCTATTAGACTTGAGGCTCCGAATTATGCAAGAGTGAAGAGCTCAGCTGCCCAGGTGGCACATGCTCTTCAAATTAAGGCGGAAGAGATTTGTGATGTAAACTACGTTAACAGGCGAGCAATCTTATTAGTAAGGCGGGTTGCGGCGGCGGCAGGCCGTAAGGGGGAGCGGACGTGATGTGCGCGCCAGCCGCCGCTCCAGAATTAATTACAGAGAGTGCACACTGAGGGGTTAGCTTTCAAGGTCACGCAGAGTAGAACAGTCGTCTGTCACGAACTATGAGGAGCAGCTGGCGCCAATTACTTTACTAAGTTTGCTGTAAGTACACACACTGGGTGCGAACGAGAGGTGTGAAAAATCGTGCGTACAACACGTGAGAACTAGACATATGGTAGCTTAAAATGATGCATCACAACTTAGTTAAATATGGAGTGCTTCAGTCACTTCTTTGCACTGGTTGCTTCAACATATTTATCTTCAAAGTTCAGGTGAACCACTTTTTTATTTGTATAACTTTTTTAAATCCTAGACTGGCGTAACATGTTCAAAATTAATATTTGTAAGTTAGTAGCGACATGATAAGTGGATAAAAAGTGTCAGTTAAATAATACTACACAACTGCTCTTCAACCATTGGAATTAGTCTCTGCAGCAGTAAGCAGATCTGAACTGTAATCTAAGCTTACTAAGTTTGTGTGTTAATAGCATGGATACAAATATGTGGACTTATTTAAACATAAAGGCAAGATGAAAATCCTAGCATAAAATACTGCGTTTCTCATACTTAAACGTTTACATAAGTATGGTATTTCCATTGATATCATTATAACCGAGAGAGGACTGGAAGCAAGGAACGGAAAAAATTCAGTCAATGCCTTTTAAGGGAACCCTCCTACCATTACACTTGGACTGATTTCTGTAAACCATGGAAAACCAAAAGTAACTATTTTATTCATCACCAGCCAAATCAATAGTGGAATGATGTGAATTCTTAGAGACATGAGACCAAATGGGATTTCAACAGCCTTCTCTGCCAGCTAATCGGCGCGTGTCTTTGTCAAATTGGTCTGGTAGTCTTTCCCTTGGCCACAGATGATATCTTCGACTCCACTCAACGCAGTTTTTGTTCACCTTTCATCCATTCTCCGAGTAATATGGTCACCTTACTGCCATTTGCGGATAAGGACTGTTCAATTCGATTTATCTGGGAAAAACCAAGCCAAACCTAAATCTGGACGGCTGGACGTAAACTCGAACCCGTGCTCTGCATAATACGAGGCGAGACTTACAGCTTTCCCACCACACTCGGTGGTCGTCAGTTTTACTTTCGTAAATTCATTGAGGTACCAGGTCTCACAACCTTAAATCAATACAGGAAGAATGCACTAGTCTTTACTGTTTTCGTGATATTTGTGAATATTTACGATTTAAGATAAACGCTTGCCTTTGAAGAGCATAATTTTTAGTTCATGGTTTCGTTGGCCAAGAGTGCAATGTGTAATAATTATCTTTGTCTGTAGAATTCCCATATTTGGTCGGCTCTAGGTTTGCTTTGGGTGGTAATACTCACCTCCGATCCCAATGAAGAAATTTTTTACTCTAGTATTATAAATGCGGCGTACTTATTTCTGTAAAATCAGATAATTAGTATCCCTTTACCTAAATAAAATTAAACTAGGTAGTTAATGAGTTCGATTTTTAAGCACAGCATATAAAATAACGAAAACACATTTTATTCATTTCATTTTTAAGGAGAACAAGGCACCAGAAAAAATATTACTTCTCTCAAATATTTCTATTCTTCACAAACAGAATAACTCTGTCTTTCTGATCGTTCCACCGCTGATATAGTTTATTCAACACCAACGCCATATAGGTTCAACGTTCTCTTCCACACTTGTTCTCCCAACTAATATTTTCTACCAGTATTTTCAAGTACAGTAACAGTAGATCTCGACGTACAATTCGTCCGATATACTGCCATCTTTTCTTGCCGGACTCCTTCATCCTACCCAACTGCCAAAGAGGCTCTTTCAACACACTACTCCACGCGCTCGCATACTAAATATTATCTTTTCTGTTACAAAAGAAAATAAATTCAACCAAAAAAAAAATTAATAAAATAAACCAATGGAAACCTTGAACAATAAACTTCTTACTTTTAAATATATATACAGAAACAATAAAACTGACATAAATAATGGAATATGTTTCCTTACCAATGTCATCGGTAAATCCCAACTTATCAAGTTTACTGCCATTGATTTTAATTCCTTTTTGTGTCAAGTCGAATTTTGACATTGCCACATCCAAGGCAGCTGAAAACAACTTGGAAGTAATCGGATAACCTTGGAAAGCTCATATTCAGATGCGAAAATCTTTAGTTTGTACACTGACGCTGCGCAAGTATAAGGAGGTAACAGAAGTCATGGAGCACTCTGTTTATAGACCTAATGCATACCATGTGACTTCAGTAAGATACATAATCTTTGTACAAAACACACAGAAAACGTAGGGGTCATTATTTTTGATTTAACGAATACCTCATCTTTTGAAGAACGGAATGGGACTAATAATTTGTGAAGGCAAGTCTATAAACAAATGGCGGATAGTTTCCTCTCCAGCTAGCTTCAGAATATCAACAGATAGATCGTCGCCGTCAACAGCTAACTATAGAGTAGTTTAATTAAGTGGGAACATTATCCCTCATTTTGGATACATTGGAAAATATCGGAAGTTCTTTTACACTGCCACATAGTTTACCATGAAATCTAATGATGGAATCTAAAGTTTTCTCTTTGTCAACAATTCTCCCTTTGTTTCCATCAATTTTTATTATCTGCAATAGATCGCTTCATTCTCTCAAAAACCTGTTTTTGCTCTAGGCTGTTTATTATAACTTTATTGTGCTCTTTTATGTCAGCCTTCATTTATTTTCTCAAGTTATTACCGAAATTAAATACTGTAGCCATCAAAATTGCTTCGAATGATTTGTCCATAAATTTGTTTTGTTGGTGGTTGTTGTGACAGATATCATCAGCTTCTTGTGTTCCTGTGACTAGAATTGCTAATGTAATATATATCAATTAAATGCTGTCGTTTCGTAAAGTTGAAAGTAAGAAGTAACAGAAAACTGCTGTGTTAAAAAATCTGTGTTTATTAATTTACTACGCATTGTAATGTTCATATTTGGTGCCTGGTAAGGTTTCGATAGTTCTATTAATTAAAATACTTAATTAGTTAGTCTGTTGCACCATCTCTGTACTATCACGGAAATTTCGATGCTTGAATTAGATATTCTGTATGGGAAATGGTTACCTGCCTAGTCTAAAAGTGACTTCTTCTAAAGCTGTTTGACTTTTTGCGTTGTAATATTTACCAAAAACAACACTATTTCCAGAATCACAATCGGTTTGTGCATTTCATTCCTTTTTTGTGGAGTATAAGCCACAATTTAAAAAGGAATTTAAAAATAAAAGTATTTAAAGGGGTCTACATGTACTACACAGACAATTAATAAATCTACTGAACTTGTTAAGAGAATGTTGTACGCTATCAGATAATTCAATGGTACAGAACATATCTTGATTTTCGACAATCTCCACCCTATGTCCATTGTGTCTTAATTTATTTTCTCTAATGAAGCTGATGTTAACTGACACTCCTCAGTCAGTAAATTTTTCTGCTGAATGTTCTAAAATATTAATAAGATTAAAATCGATAACTTCAAAGCAAATTTCGCTTTTTTGTAAACAAGTGACTGTATCAGCCCCCTTTTTTAGATCTGTGGCTTAAAAATCCGAATACTAAAAAAATTTGTAAGAAAGTTCAATACCGCCTTAATTTAACGAAAATCGACGGTAGGCTGTCTTGGGGACACAGATGTTGTTACTATCGTAAAATAAGTCTTTGAGATACGTTTTTGTTTATATGAATAATAAAACTACAGTGACTTTTCTTCCTATTTAATTCAGACAAAGTTTCTCGTCCGCAGTAAAAGTAAGAAGTTCTATCTATTCACGCAATATAGAACTAAGATTGGAAAGGATCTGAGGAACACCAAGCTTTTCAACACTATCTTTTAATAACTCACACTTTTCTGAAAATTCTAAATTGTGTACCTTAGTTTCTCGAAACACATAAATGAGATTTGCTACCTTTATCAGTGGTAAGCGGAGATTAAATATAAAAAAATTGTTATCCAGTTGCAAGTAGCATAGTTGTTATAACAAGGAATAATTGATTGATTGATGCGGTAATGATATAAAGCGGCAATACATAAATTCATTTCAGTGTATTTGGAAAATCCAATTTCCGACTAATAACTAGCGGGGCCGCGCCGGGAGTTACCACGTAACACCGGGGAATTTGATATCAAAACATGTTTCGAAGGTACATGGGATACAACATGTCTAGATGTGTACAGGCCTGGGAACCAAGTTCCCAGAGATAATATTATGTTCCCGAAGCACAGTTCGTCAAGCATAGTTTCCTTCATCTAACGGGTAGCTGGTTATCGAGGAATTTCGTGTGCTCCCGTATCAAAAACTCCTTATGTTTGGAGATCGTTGACAAAAAAGATGAGTCTGCAACCGTCATATACGGTGATTTTTGAGTCATCGGGTAGTATAGTCAGGAATACAGCTTGGACACATTATTTAGCGCTGTGGTTGGTTTTTACATCTTTTGTATATTTACCGAGCATGGTGTGTGAGTGGTAATGCTCTCGCCTCACAATCGAGAAGACACAGGTTCGAATCCCAATACGGCAACCAGATTTCGGTTTTCCATGATGTCTCAAAATCACCCCAAGAAAAACTCTGGATGGTTCCATCAAAAGACCATGGTCGGAAACCTTCCCCTTTCTTCACCCAATTCCTTTCCCATCTCTAATTAACTGGAATTCGAATAGGCGCTAAGGCGCAAGGGGAGAAAATGTACATATTCGCTCCAAAAAACTTATTTATAGCACTAGTAACTGGTAAATGATATGAAAGGTATTCCTGAACTGAAATTCTCCGATAATTCGACGTAGGTGCCCAGTTCTATATGTTGCCATCACGCTATTTCAAGAAGAAGTTCTTTTATTGTATCAAATTAAAATAAATTTTTCATTCCACGTTTTGTGAGTTAAATTTAGCATCGTTCATCAGTTGTCTTAGATTGAATTTCATTTAAGTTCTCGATGTTCATTTACATCATAATTATAAAAGTTATAATGAACTAACGTTTTTACATTCTTTCAGCTATGTCACTGATGGTCTGAATCGCCTGCGGATGCGACAACATGAACACGATTTAACATAATACCTCTTCGCTCACTTGGAGCTGTTGTGTATCACGTAGCGAAAGCTAATCTGTTAAATACTGAACCGAGCCCGTAACACGTGTTGAGAAAACGACAGTTGTAGAAAGTACTTGCAGCTGGCCCTGGCAGTGTAGTGGTTACCACGCCGGCCTCGGGCAAATGTGGTTTAATTAAGTGTTATGTTTATCTTGTTTTGTACTCACTATAGCGTCCCTCAGTTACATGATCAAACTTGGGTACAATAGTTGGAACAGTACAAATAAAAACTTGAGCTATCTAAATGATTGTAGGGACCGAAGGCCATATTAAAAAAATTGTAGTCTTGCTTGTAGATTCTGTCGTTCATAATTAAATTCTGTATGCAAGATATTCGTACATCAAGCAATTTCTAAAGCATTGACTGAACGAGCAGTATCCCTTGCACCAAGTTTTGATCAACCTTCAGGTTCAGCTAGAAAACAAATTAGAGTAAATGGTAATCAAATAAGGTATTGAACCAAAGAAAAATTGTGTGGTCTTACGACCTGGCGACAGAGTTTTTATTTGCCATGCATCCCGTCTCTGTCGTGCTTGGACCTACACTTAACTATGGAGCTTCCTGGCGTAGATTAAGCAGAACTCTTAAAAACATTTGGTACCAGTGTGTTTTGAATCCGGTACCGAGTTTTCAGAGCAATTGCCTTAACCACTGAGCCACCTGAAGCAATAGCCCATGTAACCAGACTTCTTAGATTTATTTGAGCCTGATTAATTTTCCGATGTCCCGTTGGCTCCTTAGATTGCGGCACCGTGATGTTATCCGGCGCCTGTCACGGAGTCAGCGCCACGGAAGCCACCAAGTTTGGGTCGCTAGATAATGAAGATAACCGTAAAAGCCTACTTAATTACGTGGAACGCAGTTATAAGTAGAATAGATCTAGGATTATTTTTTTGCAGCTGGAGATGGTAAACACGGATATATTTCACTACCGACTAAAGTAATTGATATTTGAAACATATTACTATTCCGCGTTGTTAAACACAGCTTTAAAAAAGTCAACATAAATTTTTGTAGCTTTGGATAACGACGATATTCGTGTCATACTTTCAATCATAGCCAAAATCAACACACAAATATCACTAACTTTAAAACATATTTCCCAACTGTTTATTAACATAGGTCTACGTCTTCACGTGCTCTGGTGACCTCTTAATTTTTTTTCTTAAGAGTTTATGAAGAGTAGATAGAGCAGGACGCAGTCTGGTGGACGAGTGGTAACACTTGACCCTGGAATTCGGGAGGACATGTTTCCGAAATCTCCAAACGGCCCTACAGATTTCGATTCTACATGGTTTTCCACAATCACAACTCGGATGGTACCTTCAAAACTACGTCAGAATTTATTCCATTTTCTTGCCCACATTATTTTCATGCCTCGACAACCTCGATGTCGACGTAGAGTAGAGACAAAAGCTGTAAGCGAAAACAGAAAAAGATAGAGCAAGAGGAAAAAATCGCATTTCTTCCATTTTCTTTAGATTTATTTCTGGTAATAGTTCCATACATTTCTGCCTTTCTCCACCCCTGTCGCGGTCGACTCCACTACTCTCTTTTTGACTTTTCTATAAATTATGCAAAGTTTTATATTACTAAGTAAAACGATATAGGTTCCATGAATGAGAGACATTTCTGATTGATACATTGTTCACATTGATTGAAGTATCCGAAGAAAGGCACTCAGCCACCAACTTTTGCTTACTGCTTCTGAAACATTGTCCGATCTTCCAAATTTCGACTACTATAAACATATTTTTCGGACAAAATTTAAAACATGTCATTCAATTTTTCTTTACCTTCGGTAAACTGAGATAATGACCGCTGGTATACAGAATACTGCAAACATTTGAAATGCCAGGAAGAGCGATGATAGCAACGATGGTGAATACTTTAACTGTTCAGAAGACCGTTCACTAAGAAGAAATTATTAACTTTGTATAAAATGTGGCTCGTTCTATAAGGACCCGTTGATTGACTGTACAACCGATTGCCTATTTATGCCACAATCTCCGACCAGCGCAGCACCTGTATTCAATGAATCTTTCATTCTTATCGTTTCCAGTTGATAAATCATTTAAATTAGTCATCGCCAAATCATTGTTTTTACGTTCCACCGATTTAGTGCCACAGCGTTATTTCAAGTTGAACCCTTTTATGGTCTTAACTTAAGTGTATATTACACCTCAGAACTTTTACTGGTCCCGTATTGGCGGTTTAATTTAAATATAAGTTTACCGACCGTTATGGATTGATGAAAAAGTAGTAAAGATAAAGAAGAACATGAAGACTATTACAAAATTTACATTGAAATTCGTTCTGACTTCAGTAATTTAAAAATGATCAGACTTGATTTGAATAACTTAACAACCATTATCTACATGACAGAATAACAAATGCATTCCAGATTTGTCCCTACTTTACGTGATACAGGTTACGTGATTATGTCTCTCAAAGTTACTAATCACATTGTAAAATTTTTCTCAGTTCTTAAATGCGGCTAAATTTGAAGTCCAGAGAGTTTCATAATTGTCAGCGATTGGATTCCTATTTTGAGCAGGAATTTTTGCAAGCTTCTACCGTGGCACACACCCGTCACAAAGATAGTACGTGTATGTTAAACAGGCTGGGATCATTCCTTAGGTATGATTTCACATTCAACTGTTGATTCCCGAACGAAGCACCCGGGCGTCCTATTTAACACCCTGACTTAGTACGCATCCTGTGGAGGACCCACCCAACATTTGAGTAGTTAACTATCAGTGTGAAGTGCTGATTTTTGTTACAAATGATAATTTCTATACACGTGCAACAAAATCTTCACGGGTGTACCACCAGCCGTCTTCTTCAGCAGTCGAAATACAGTGGCGCCACACCTGTCAAGATTTCGTTGCAACCATACGCCATAAAATTTTCCTTTGTTGCATTATGTATTTCTGCTCAGCAACTTTACCACTAAATGTTTTACGTCATTGACGACGTATGTTGTTATGTTCAAATTAAATTTCATAATAACGACATTAATAATTCACTTCTTCATCCTTTTTCTTCGCTGTACGTAAAGCTGAAATGAGGGAGAGTAGGTAACTAACTGTTTTGCTGTTCTTTTCCGCTGAATGCCGCTGTGTACGTGAGCTGTCTCATGCAGTGAGCCCTCCAAGCGAATCCTTTGGCTCCGTTTTTATTACCGTCGTGAATAGCCCACCCGCGGCGACAACAGGGCAGGCAATACTTCAGGAGGCAGCAATATCGCCCGCCAGTAGGCGACAAGCTGGAAGGGCCGCAGCGCTACAGACCTCACTCCCGATCATGATTCTTTCAAAGGTTCACAGAACTACAGCACATTTCCATGTACCAGCCTCAATACAGCATCGCTGATGCCAAATATTAAGCAAAAAAACAAAAGACACAGTTCTCTTCTAGTCATAATTATTTTAAATTTAATCAACATTTCCATTTCGCAGAATATTTGGTAATTTTATTTTACTTCCACAACTTTGACATAATGATTACCTTACGTAACACAAAATTTTTAGCTACTGTATTATAACACCTCTCTAATAAAAGGGAAAAGTGTGAGGTGAATGTGTGAAATGCCACAACAATGTGCTTGCTAACGGCTCGAAATTGCTATTTTCCAAATTGTAAATAGACAGCAATTTAAAAATCATTTATTTTACCATTTAAAATGAAAAACATACTTTCTTTCAGTCAATAGTTCTGTTATAAGATTTTTGTAATAAAACGTGTACTTCGGTAATTTTTTTATGGTCCTACAACATTCTTCGTTATTATTGTTAACAACGTAATGAACTCAAAAATCAAGTTTTTATCCAGTATTTTTTTTTATTTTATGTTACCGAGCGTGGTGGTGTAACGGATAGCGTTCTGGCCTCGCATTCGGGAGGACGGCGGTTCGAATCCCCGTCCGGGCATCCAGATTTGGGTTTTCCATGGTTTCCCCAAATCACTCCAGGTGAATGCCGGGATGCTTCCTTCAAAAGGCCATGGCCGAATTCCTTCCAATTCCTTGCCCCCATCCTTTCCCGTCTCTTAAGACCACGTTGTTAAAAAGGGACGTTAAACTGTAAAAAAAAAAAAATTATTTCATACTGTTTTCATAATTTAATCATTTACTGAATTAAAGCCACTTCCTTTCATTGTGACATTATTCTTGCGAAAGTACACCTCTAGCCACAGACTATAGTAATGTAAATCAACGACTGGACTTGTTAAGATGCTGCCCCCTAGTTCCTTGTAATCGTAGGAAAGCAGTGAATTGTGTTCCACATCACTTTTTTCCGCTGAAGAACGAATCTTAACATCTATTGAGAAACTATCGACAGCATAATAATACAGAATACACCTGAAGAAGAAAGAATGAGATTAATGAAAAACCTAAGCAATCAAAGCAAAGAAATACTGAACGGAAAAAGTGGAGTGGAGAACAAGCCGTGGTTCAAACAAAAAACTTGGAAACTGAAAAATCAAATAAGAAATCATAAAGAAATGTACAATAGATATGGATACCAACGTACGACATAAAATGAACAAAAGTTTCATGAAAGTGAGGTTAAAAACTAATACTGAAAAAATAATTGTTTTAAAAAACATAAAGACCACCTTAAAAAAAAAGCACTAAAAATTTTAAAATAACTTTATACCTTGCTTAGGAAAAAGTAAATCTACATTTACAACATTTTACATTACTTTCATTGAAATTTTGACATTAATTAGTTATTTCTGGAGTCGGTGCCAGCTGTCACATCGCGAAGATCGAATTACTGAACTTCTTTTGACGTTAGAGGCGAAACGGGGAGTACGAACAAAAATTCCCAATATTTTACAGCGTGTCGTGAGGCAGATAGTGTTATTGCCGGAGACAGCTTAGGAACAAATTAACAGTATTTAATCTGTGGCTTGGCCTTATTGGTCATCCAGGCATATCTCTGGCGCTACAGTTGGTAGGTTGCATCATGCAGTAAACGATTTACAGTTAGTATAATATCGGCCTATCATCTGTATGTTTCAGTTTCTTTGAAAACATGTTGCTAGCATTAATTTTAGGTAAGCAGTAACATGATTTTTTATGTATTATTGTTTTTATCTTTTTGTTTTTTCTTGCTTTCGTTGGCACCGACTGCAAAAATAACTAATTAATGTCAAAATTTCAATGAAAGTAATGTAAAATGTTGTCCATTTAGATTTGCTTTTTCATAAGCAAGATATAAAGCTATTTTAAAATTTTTAGTGCTTTTTTTGGAGGTGGTTTTTGTGTTTTTTAAAACAAATATTTTATTTTTTAATTTTTAGGGGTATTATAGTTTGTTTGGTATTTTAAATATGCCGCCGCAGCAGTTCCCATTTTGCGAACTTCCTGGTAGCTCAGAGATTAAAGAGGTTGTTTTCAAAGAAGAATTCTGTCTTTATATACCACAACCACTTCCAGAACAGGGTGAATTGGGCGTTTTGTTAAGGAATGTCAGGCTATGTTTCGATCTTATCATAACATCTGTTAAAGCTGCTGCTCGATAACCGAAACGTGTAACATCTGGGAATTAATACATACCACATACAGAAATCTCTCTGGAATATATCTGTTTGCTCCGGCATCACACAAAAAATATAGGTTTTTAATTGGTTTTCACAACGTGAAAGCTTGGGATCAAAATTGAAATATGAAGTACATGTTGAGACATTACGACACATTTATTTTATATATATTATTCCATGACTTAAAAATAGCTTAACTGATTTTGACGGCAGTTAAAACTGTGGATTTTTGTAAAGATCATTGGAAATTAAAAGGGTTGAGGGAAAGGGGAAGAGGGATTGAGGTTTTGTGTACTAAATGTAGACTGCCTTTTCGGATTGATTTAAAGTATACGTGTGTAAATTTCTATTGATATCAGATAAAACTGTAGGTAAGTATAAAAAACAATTAAGGGGTGTGGAGACGAAGAGTAGTTTGGTTTTTGTAAAGCTAGTGAGGGCAGTATTTTTCTCTTTGTTTTAAAGTATACACATGGAAATTTCCATCGAAACCAGATAAAAACTGTAGCTTTGTGTTAAGAACATTTGCCAAAATTAAATTGGTTAAGGGAGTAAGTGGTAGGGTTTTGCAAACAGAGACACTATTTTTCTGTTTTTTTTTTTTTGTTTTTTATAGTATACATGTGCAGTGGTCCATGGAAATCTGATTAACTGAAATTAGGAGGTGTGGGGATAGAAGGGAAGAGGGGTTGGGCTTCTGCAACCTAATTTAAACACAATTGTTCTTTATGATTTAAAGTATACGTGTGCAAATTTCCTTCAGAATCGGAAAGAAACTGTAGATTAAAGGATGGAAAGGAAGCAGCGGAGTTTGGACTCCGAAACCAAATGTAGACAGTTTTTTTTTTTTTTTTTTTTTTTTTTTTTGCAGTATACATGTGCATACTTCCTTCAAAATCAGAGAGAAACGGTAGCTTTGTATAAAGAACATTGACAGTAATTAATGGGGTAGAAAGGGGGATAGGGTTTGCATTTTTGTGAAAGTTATGTGGACAGTATTTTTCTTTTTGTATTTGTTTTAAAGTATACGCATGCGAAGTTCCACCGAATCGAATCAAAATGTGGGTTTTGTTCAAATATTAAGGGAAGGGGAGCTAGGGTAGTTTTTTATTTTTTGTCAGAGATCTTATCCATAAAAAATTACATATATATGTGCCAACTTTAATAAAGATCGGTCAAATGTTGTCGACTGTAGCTTTATAAAAAGAAATTGAAAAAAAATCAAGGGGGTGGAAAAATTTGCTAACTTCTGTCTAAACCTGATAAAAACTGAGGTTGTGTATAAAAATTAAACAGTTTAATGGGGAGAGGGGGTGGTTTTTAGATCTTTTGGTCAGACACCTTCTTCGTGAAAAAATACATATAAGCACGAACTTTCATGGTAATCGGTCAAACGATTGTGACTGTAGATTTTTATAAAGAACATTGACAAAAGTTAATGGGGTCGAAGGAGGAAAGGGGTTGAGCATTGGCAAACCAAATATTGACAGGATTTTTCTCTTTGTACATGGTATACATGGGCAAAGTTCAATAAAAATCAGATAAGAAATGCAGATTTTTATAAAATTAAGGAGTGTAAAGGGAGACATGGGGTGGTTTGTTTATTTATTTAATGTTTTTTGTTTTTTTGGTCTGAAACCTTCTCCATGAAAAATTACATGTATATGCCAACTTTAATGGAGACCAGTTAAATGTGTAGACTGTAGCTTTGTATAAAGAACATTGGTAAAAATTTAGGGGGTGGATAGGGGGAGAGGGCTTCAGTTTATTCAAACCATAGTTGACAGTATTTTTCTCTTTATTTTTGACTATACATGTCCAAAGCTTCATCGAAATCGGATAAAAATGTGGGTTTGTATAAAAATTAAGGGATGTAAATGGGAGAGGGGTGGTTTTTTATTTATTTATTTTTTAGTAAGATTCTCCATGAAAAATTACATGTATTTTCCAACTTTGATGATAATCGGTCAAACGGTGTCGAGTGTAGCTTTTTAGGAAGAACATTGACAATAATTAAAGGGGTGGAAGGAGGGGGGGGGGAACTTTGGAAGACCAAATATTGACAGGATTTTTCTCTTTGTTTTAAAGTATACATGGGCAATGTTCAGTGTAAATCGGATAAGAAATGTAGATTTCTATAAAATTAAGAGGTGTAAAGGGAGACATGTGGTGGTTTATTTATTTATTTAATTTTTCTTTTGGTCAGAAACCTTCTCCATGAAAAATTACATGTATATACCAATTTTAATGGAGACCAGTTAAATGTGTCGACTGTAGCTTTGTATAAAGAACATTGGTAAAAATTTAGGGGGTGGATATGGTTAGAGGGCTTCAGTTTTTTCAAACCATAGTTGACAGTATTATTCTCTTTATTTTTGACTATACATGTCCAAAGTTTCATCGAAATCGGATAAAAAATGTGGGTTTCTATAAAATTAAGGGGTGTAAATGGGAGAGGGGTGGTTTTTTTATTTTTTGGGGCAGAAACCTTCTCCATGAAAAACTACATGTAATTACCAACTTTAATGGAGATCAGTTAAATGGTGTCAACTGTAGCTTTTAATAAAGAAAATTTGCAAAAATTAAGGGGGTGGATAGGGGGAGAGGGGTTCAGTTTTTTTAAAACCAAAAGTTGACAGTATTTTTCTCTTTATTTTTGGCTATATATGTCGAAAGTTTCATCGAGATCGAATAAAATATGTGAATTTGTATAAAAATTAGGGGTCGGAAGGGGGTAGAAGGGGTGGTTTCTCAATGAAATTCATATGGGACCACTTTGGAGGTATGCCCTATCCACCAAAAAAAATTAATTTAAATTGGTACAAAATTGGCGAAGATATCGCTGGTCATACATACATACAAAAAAAAAAAAAAAAAAAAAAAAAAAAAAAAAAAAAAAAAAACCAGACGAATTGAGAACCTCCTCCTTTTTTTAAAGTCGGTTAAAAAAAGGATTGTATTACTATTATTGGGAGCAGTAAATAATTTAGTGTTTCAAATTGCTACCTCTTTATTAACTATGAAAAGAATTCTTATTTTATTCAGTATTATGTTTCAGTATTAGTATTATCTCCTTTCTGGGTGAAAAAATATCAAACCCTCTTCAGCTGATTTTCTTATGAGTTTACGGTTAGAACTTAATGTTTTGAATGACCTAATTTTTTGCTGTCATACACAGTTTCAGCAACAGATTTTTGTCCAGCCACTTTACCAACGACAGTATCTCCATATATCTATTACAAGAAACAGCACATCGTTTATAACTCAGTTAACAGACAATGGTAAGTGAAATACACTTGAGCATCATTTCAGCCACTGACGACCTACTGCGCAAACATGTTTATGGTTTTCCTGCCAACGATGAGTCATAGTTGTTAAAAAAGTAAATAATCTCATACTTTTGACAATGGGGTCAGAAAATTAATTCAACATAATTAATTTTGAAGAAAACAAGGACTCCGTCGGCTATGGCGTTAGAATATTGCTATAACGGCTTTAAGCGCATAATAAACGAGTATTAAATTTCTTGTAATGAACAGTGCTATGTCCGCACGGCGGCCGAAATGTCACACGGTG
Source organism: Vandiemenella viatica (assembly GCA_031002005.1). Classification (NCBI taxonomy): domain Eukaryota; kingdom Metazoa; phylum Arthropoda; class Insecta; order Orthoptera; family Morabidae; genus Vandiemenella; species Vandiemenella viatica. The sequence continues at coordinate 79,492,267 of JARYHS010013630.1, forward strand.
GACGGGCGGTCACCCGGAGACGATCACTAGCGAACAGCTGCAAGTTACAAGATGAGATGCACAGAGTCCAAAGGAGAAACAGATAGTAAACCAACACTCGCACTGATCAGTCCAATATGCGAAACAAAGAGTCTAAGAGAGGTAATCGGACGTAAACCGAGACGCGCGATGATCAAAGTCCGATATGCCATGCACAGAGTCCAAAGGAGTAACCGAACGTGAACCCAGACGCGCGATGATCAAAGTCCGAGATGAGATGCACGGAGAGACGGTAACGATAGTGGATAGCAGTGAACACAGCACTGTCCTAAGTGGGACCGTGCGGCTGTATTTATACTAGGCAATTTTCTTCTGATTAGCCGCGGCGGAAACCCTGCTACGCGGTGGCGCTAGTTGGCCTGTTGCTAGCACCGTCTATCGGTTGTCCACCTCCATCTCTTCTTCCGGGCATGTGACGGTGTCGGGCCGGGATACCAGAAACAGGACAATAGAAGTCGATTGGGGTTATATTAAAATGGTAAGAATTCTAACGAAAATCAAACGGAATGACGGCGTACTCATTATTGTTTGGTATGTAAAGCATGCTATTCCGTTTCAGCTGTTGAACCACCTTCGATTTGGGTGCACGACAGTGCACCCGCCAAGTCTAGTCAATGTCGGCACTGCCTACCCTTTTCTCGAATCGATTTTGGCCATTTTTGAACCTCAATTTCTTCTGTCGTGATCAAATTTCTGTTATGCATAGATATCAACAATCGTAGCAAACATACTAAATTTTATTTTGTTACTGTTCTTAGATAGTACGTTATTAGGATATAAACTTCAGCGATTTTGTCACTCACTCACTCACTGACTGACTGATGATCATCAAAATTCTAAGGCACTTCCCATAGACGTAGAAAACTGAAATTTGCTACACAGATAACACTTTAGCCACAATTATAAGAAAAGTCTGAAACTCGCAAATTTCCATACATTAACCCCCTTACCAACACCTAACGTGAAATCGCTTTCTACACTAATTACTTTATAAACCTCAGATTTTCACTGCAGTGTCAGGTTACTATGTTTAACCAATTTGTTTAATTTTACTTCTTTCCTTTTCATACTTTGGAAGTTATTGAAATTTTCTATTTCGACCACGACACCACGAAATCAAAACTCCACTGTACTTCCAATAATCCTAGAAACTTGTAATTTGGTACACATATATAGTTTCACCCTAAATCATAAGAAAATTATTGGAGTTTTTCCCCGTATTTATTTAATTAAAATGCCAAACATGAAAAATTCTGGCACATATTTTCGGCTTAATTGCTTTACTCTGGATGAAGTTATATGCCTGAGAATTTTTAGTGCATAGAGATCAGCAAGATTAACTAATATCTTAAATTTTACTTTGCTACTATGCTTGGTTTGGAAGTTACTCATTATTTATTTACGGTGGTAGTTAAACCAGCGGCATTCGTATTGCTCGGCTACGGTGTACACCCATTGTTTTTCAGATACTGTGGCATGTCTTCAGTTCTGAAATGTCCTTAGACACCAATTTTGAAATGGAATCATTACAATCATTTCATTTAAATAGCGTTTCAAAATAAGCCATAATCTTACAAAAAAATAAAGAAATAAGATCCCGGAAAAACAATTCTTGTAAAAATAGGCCAAGTCTCGTGCTCGTCTAGTGACAAAAAGTTATGAGATCTCCTTCTGAGCCAAGTTTACACTTTATAGCGTGTATTCACTTCACTTTGTGAAACAGAATGGTTTCTCCCGGTGTCACAGATCATTTATTTAGAATAAAAAAATCTGGTGACTTGGCCACTATGCACGTCGCAATTTTTATTAAAATTGAAGGCATAATATATACTTGTCAAATTCGAAAAAGAGCGAGAGAAATCTTGGCTTTAATTTATTTGTAATTTTGGCTAAGCTACACATTTAAAGTATTTATATAGGTTAACTAAAACATGGCGCGCATAATGGCCAAGTAACCAGAATTTTTTTATTCTAAACAAATGATCATGACACCGAGAGAAACCATTCTGTTTCACAAAGTGAATTCAATACACGCTGTAAAGTGTAGACCTGGCTCAGATCTCATAACTTTTTGTCACTACACGTCCACGAGACTTGGCTTATTTTTACAATAATATTTTGGTTTTTCACTTTCGATTATCAAGTTACACATGTTAATACATCTTAAGATAGTCATGTGTGCCACAGTTTTCTTTGAACTGACCCAACCGTTCTCTCTGTACACTAATAAACCATACGACAGTGCTACTTTCATTATAAACTACTTTTATATGTCCTTTTATTAAGTATCCTTTCCGTGATCTAAATTCCATTTTGTGATTCAAAATAATTTTAAATACGTTTAGAACATTTGGTCTATTCAACTTGATTTCGTACTTCACTTATATCATTCTTTGATAGCTCTGAATCCCTTATTATTTTCTGTTGAATGTAATATTTTTGTGTGAGGATCGTTCAGTCCGCTTACCCTCTTGGTCGAACTTCTATACTTTCCGTTACATGGAGACCGACGCAAATTTCGTTAATTTTCTTGATTAATCTTATTTGCGGCTGAAGTCTTTGCAGCGCTTAGAATAAAAATATCTGATGTGAATGGAATTTAAAATTTATAATAAGTTCACAAAGTCGCACTTTATTGTTTCCTTGATCACATCGAACATTAAAGTAAAACAGTATCAGGAGGGTATCTATAGATTATTATGTAGCCCATGAAAGATTTGGCTCACTAGTTTCTTTTGCAGCTCTCTTACTGGGAACCTCACTGGTGCCTCCGCGGCTATGAAGAACTCCCGACACACACACACTGGCGTTGCTCTTACGACCGCCGCGACTGTGGATGTTGTGCGCCTCTACCTCTATGCCTTAAAAGTCGATCCACCGTAACTTTATACAGGTTTGCCCTCGGGTCGTAACTCACTCTATCAGTAATATTTCTCACTTTATGGTTGGCATCACTGCCTCTTTCGCGGATTTTAGAAATATCCAAAACTTCAGAGACTCTGCCTGTCTTTGCTCCTCTCTGTTGCTCCAGCCATCTATTTGAGTTCGTCTGGAGCCCTGAGCTGCACGGTGTTGGGAACATCATGAAATTCCGTCCGATTGACCTTGCTGGAATCGCGCTCAACGAAACAGCATTTGCTTCTGGTATTGGAAATGTTTATAGTCAGCTATATATATAAAAAAATCTACCTGCGGTTTCCGTGGTTTTCCACAGTCCCTTCAGGTGAATGCCGGGATGGTTTCTTTTAAAGACCACGGCAGACTTCCTTCCCAGTACCTCCCCGTAGGCTAGGTTTGGCTGAACAGCGTCCTCGAGACACTGTAATTGCCCACCTCCCAAGCTTCACCTGGAAGAAATAAACCTTTTTTTTTAAAATAAACTGTTAACATATTTTTCGAAGATTTGAAGTGTAGATTTGTACGTAAATGATAAAGTTGTTTCTTGTATTGTATCCCATCTAGACTCCTTTTTCCAGACGTTTTTATTGTAGGGCAGGTTACACGATTTCTGGTGTAAAATTATCATAAGCAAGGAAACTTAAAAATGGGTGCGGTAAGACATCCTTCCTCGTGGTAGGTTTCTTCTTACTTTAAGCGATGAACTTAAGTAATACCCTGGATAAAGCATTTATTGCATAAATAAAATTTATTCTCGGTGTAAAAAGACAGTCGAGCGAAAAATCCGTTAATTATAACACGCAGTAAGAGTTCCGTCACGAGGAGTCCTCATTGCTTTCCAAGCGATTTGCTGTCTTTGGAATCCTTCCATCTGTTCTGACTCCGCCCTGCTAACCCCCGGTCGTGTTCTTCCTTGGCTGCTCTTCTTTTAAAGCTCTCTCTGTGAGTCCGTTCTAACACAATTGCTTCCGAGCAGGCGCGCTTCTGTTGAGTACTGCGCTTCACCTCCCTCTGCAGCCGCTTTGATGGATGACTCCCGGCCGACAAGTAGCGAGAGAGGTTGCAGAGAGACTGCGATCTCGTGCTGGCCACCCTCTCAAGTCGATTATCTAACGAAGTTTAAGGTTCTACAACTCTAAAATACCTTACAGCTACTCTTGCATTAAAAAAAAATAAAAAAAAATCGACTACTCTGTCTATTGCCTGAATTATATGATAGCGTACCATCTGGATAAAGAAAATTGCTTCTAACTAAAGCTATTACAGGAGCTGAATTTATTTCACATAAAAGCAGGTCTTTCACATATGTGAATATTTACATTATTCATAACTAGCAATTTCCGGCAGTTTCACAATTGAACTTTTATTTTGAAGACATAAAAAAAAAAAAAACCAAGTAGAAATAAAAAAAATTAAAGTGGATAACACAGTGAATTCATTTATTGGTAATTTAAATTGCTTTCACGAGAGCCACGTATACTAAATAACCAGTCAAAAGCAATGTTAATAAAATCCGAAGAGAGAAGATATTATCTTTGATGCAATGTGATTTTTGGCACCATTTCGTCCTTGGTGTAGTTTGGTCTTTGACAGCTATCTCTTCAGTTTACAAACAGATTATAATTTACTGCTCCATCTACTGTTATCATATATCCATAAGATATACAGCAGTTTTAAATCAGGACTTAAACTTTCAGTGTTTCAAAAAGCCCATTCAAATCAATTTGGTCGGTTTTGCGTGTACAAAGTTTTAGAATTTACCGCAATCTGAATTGCATTTTAGGGTAACAGTTTACTTAGCTCTAAATAATAATAATAGATTAAATGTAAAAATTAGTATCAGCTGCAGCAGAAGAAACAACAGAATTCTGTTATTTGGGAAGTAAAATTATAACTCATGTCCAAACGATGTCAAAAGCAGAAAGGCACTAGTGAAATGATCCATCTGGAAAAAGCGTTGTCTTTTGGTTTAAATCTTTTTCTACTTAGAAAGAATTTTGTCTGTATGGAGCACGGCACTTAGCGAAAATTGGACTAAGACGTTAAAAATACCAGAAAGACGCAAAACAAAATTATTTGAAACATTGCGCTATAGAAGGTTCTTGGAAATAGAGTGAAGAGATAAAGTATGAAATGAACGTGTTTTCGAGATCAAGTAGAAATAAACAAGTTTGTACAAAAGTCTCGCAGAAAGAACAGATGAAATGGTGGACATGCGGTATTAGTTAATAAGTTAATGGAGGGAACAGTTGAAGGTAAGGACTATATATACGAGGGGCAGTCAAAAATTTCCCGGAATTTCATTATAACTCCTTACTGACAAAAGATAAGTACACATTTACCTGATCTCCTTAAAAGAAGCCTCCTTCTGAACACACACACTTGCTCCATCGCTCTTGCCATTGCTGGAAACAACGATTGAAAATCCTGTTTTGGTATCTTCCGAAGTACAGTTGTCGCTTTGGTTTTGATGTCTTTCTACGGTGGCAAAATGGTTACCTTTGAGGCCCATTTTTTATCTTGGGAAAGAGCCAGAAATCCGATGGCGCTAAATCCGGTGAGTAGGGGAGGCTGGTGGAGGACTGGAATGTTCTTTTCTGCAAACCATGTCTGCACAACAATCGATGTGTGGGTGGGAGCATTGTCGTGATGCAGTGACCATCCTCCTTGCCATTTAACGGGACGTTTTCTTCGGATTGCTTCCCTCAGTCTTTTCAAAACCTTGCACGTAAAAAGGGCCGTTAACAGTTTTTCCAGCTGGTAGAAATTCATGGTGCACCAGTACATCGTTGTCGAAAAAACGCAATGAGCATCACTTTTGTTTTAGATTTCACATGACGTGATTTCTTTGGTCGAGGAGAGGACGTTGTGTGCCATTCTGATGATTGCATCTTAGTCTCCGGGTCCGTAAGCGTACACCCAAGTCTCGTCACAAGTAACGATTGTCTGAAGAAACGTCCCAGATGAAAATGAGACTCAAAAGTAACCGTTTGCCACCGTAGAAGACATCAAAAACCAAAACGACGGCTGTACTTCGGAAGATACCAAACCAGGATTTCATCGCTGTTCCAGCAATGGCAAGGAGTGATGGAGCAAGTGTGTGTGTTCAGAAAGAGCCTTCTTTGAAGGAGATTAGATAAATGTGTACTGATCTTTTGTTAATAAAGAGTTACAATGAATTTTTGACTGCCCTTCTTATATGTTTAGAACATATGAAGCAGGTGCTTGAGGATACTGTTTATAATAAGATATGGTGAAGTAAAGAGATTATCCCAAGATAGGAAGAGTTTATGAACTGCATCAACGAATTGAAGACTGAGACAGGAAAGATAATTCGTACGTCATTAACAGTATTTTATTACTATCACTATTATCATTTTTTAAAACCTTTTTTTCTTAGTTCTATAACCAGACGAAATAAGTTATATTCATAACGTTGCATACATTTTGAATAAAGTAAACGTCACAAAGTGTATGACTGTAGAATCAAAAATTATATTTAATTTTGGGTTTATATTGAAGACAGCAACCAGTCACAATATCTACCCACAATTGATGTCACATTCGCTGAATTCCACCAATCCAACACTGAAAAATTTTAATAATGATATTTCCCAACACATTCTTCAAGACTTAGCAATAGAGTTGCGTTATACAGTATATCGTCTACTCAAACGTTGAAAGTCATAACGTAATTTCTGAAATATAGTACAATCATGAATAATCAGATTTCTTTTAGCCGATTGACCGAAATATACGGAAACTCATTTGCGATATTCTCTTTAA
>JARYHS010013630.1:79499989-79531682 GCA_031002005.1 Vandiemenella viatica
GACCCCCTCCCCGCAATTCAATTAGCATTAATTAAAATCAATTAAGGCTCCCCGCCATGGGGGAAAAAGTGGGCTCACTCCATCCTCCATAAGAATACATGGGGAAAAAACTGTCCGCTGACCGCTGTACATAAGGAAATAATAAGATCAATCTGAGGTTACAGATGTGAGACCCCCTCCCCGCAATTCAATTAAAATCAATTAAGGCTCCCCGCAATTCAATTAAAATCAATTAAAATCAATTAAAATCAATTAACATTAATTAAAATCAATTAGCGTTAATTAAAATCAATTAAAATCAATTAAAATCAATTAACATTAATTAAAATCAATTAAGGACCCCACGCAATTCAATTAAAATCAATTAACATCAATTAAAAACTGTCCGCTGACCGCCCTTTTATCACTACTAATAAGTTTCGTTGTGGGACTCTGTGGAACTTATAGCTGTTTTCATTTTTGAAAAAGAAAAATACAAATTAACTGTTAAAATTTGTTTAAAAATTATTTATTAAATGAATAACTTTAAAATGTTTTTTTATGTATTTGTAATACATTTAAACATTGTACTCACCATCAGGATCTCTGTCCATTTTGAATGATGAAAATTGCTCAAAACTGAAAACTTTTACTTCAGTTCAAAGTAATCTGTATCTCGCAATAGTTGCTCGCTCAACGTTCACCTTTCAAATGATGTTCAGCGTCTGCGTCAAATCTCGGACCTATTCTAACCATGAAGTTAGACACTTTGGGAGTCAGTCTACCCAGCTGTATACTTAAAATTCCTTAATGAAAAACTTTATTTTTCGACTTTTGGCCAGCTTTTTGAGATTTCACCCCACTGTGGCGACGGCTTGGAAGAATTTGACGAAGAGAAAGTGTATTTTAAAGGACAAGATTGAATGAAATTGTTTTAGACTACAGATTTGTAGTACTGGGAAGCTTTAGAATTTATGAAAATTATAAACTCGAGATTTAGCTATGTTTAAAAATATAATGAAGGAGTTGTGTGGTCTATTTAAAGAAGAAAGCTAACTTTTAGTAATAAAAATAAAAAATTATTTTCTCATTAAATCGATATAAACGGTCAGATTATATTTGCTAAAAACATATTTTCTCTGTTTTGATTGATTTTAATTTGCAGAGGAAGAACAAAGAGTAATCGCAGCAAGAAAACTCAGTACCAAAAAGTGAATTAAACGAAACTAGAAGGAGAACAAAGATATAACAAACGAAGAGGAATCAAACGGCACCACATATATATCATGTTTCGAATAAAATCTCTCAAAATAGTTTGCGACATGGTTATTTACATAAGCCATAACCCAAAGTTTACGAAATTAATTATGTTAATATTTTAAAAAAATCATCTTTTTGTGCATACTTGTGACACGTATTATAGCGATGGTTTCATGTTTAGGAAGTCACTTCTCTTCCCATCGGCAGCGCCATGAACGAAATAGATTTACAGTGTATTTCATTTATATACCAGAAAGACCAAATTGCTTTGAATAATTAAATAACTGATGAAGCCGCTTCTAAAGTTTCCATCGGAGGATAGGTAACGGAAAAATAAGCAAAAGCTTGGTGAAAAGATAAAGGGGAATTTGTCGGAGTGGTATCACAAAGACTGGACTGCCGCCATCTCTACAACATCTGATACATTACAATCAGTCATAAAGAAAAATTGGTTTCGCCAACTCGTGTTTTCCTCAGCATAGCCCCCTCAATGAAGCAATAATAATAATTGAATATGGAATAAACGCTCGTGGAGAAACAGTCAATATGATGCGAATTGCTGATGACGTTGTCCTCTTAGCTATTAACAGTGTGAATATCGAAAAATTACTGAATCCCACGTACAAAATAGCGGTACAAGAGTTTACATTAAAAATCACGAAATGTAGCAGAGGAGCAATAACAGTTGATTAAAATGTAAAAACAGGATCAGATATAATGGACGATGTAAGAGCATTCTTATCAGTTAGGAAGAAATTAATCTGAATGATTTAAAAAGAAGAAAGAGGTAAGACTTTAAATTTCAAATATTGACCTAGGACTCAGGTAGAGGTTTCTCGAATTGTGTCTGTAACTGATTGTTGGAATACCAGAAAGAAGGAAAGTTAAAAAAAAATAGAAAAGTTGTGTTATAGAAAAATGTTAAAAATTAAGTGCAAAGATAAAGTTCGAAGTGTATGTGTTTTGGAAATGATGGGTGAGGAAAGAAGTGTGCGAGGAATGTTACTGAAAAAAAAAGACAGATTAGAGGGCCCCGTTTTAAGATGTTCAGGAATGGTGGTTGAATGGTGGAGGAAATAGTCTAAGAAAGGAATCAGAGACGGACGAATATTATAATTTGTGAAGAAGGTAATTGAGGACGTTGACTGAAATGGGTATGTTGAGATGAAAGATTAAATAGAGATAATAAAACATAACATAAGATTAGTCAACAGATTGGTGACAAAAAATTATGATAAATAAATACTTTTGGCCTATACCATCGTGAAATCTAAAATCAGTTGAGAGACTTCTGTTCAGATTGTTTAAAGGGCTGATTATTCAGAATGGTTGATAAATTACTTGTTTCTTGAATTATGACGGTTTATTATGATGACTTTGAACTGCGTAAGTTATCTCTATGATTATCAAAGAATTCTCCAATATTTTCGAAAAATGTGCTGCTTTGAGTTGCGTTAGAGTGCCTTTGAAATATGTAAAATAACATAAAGGGGCAAACAATTAAATTAAATTGCAATGGAGTGCATGCTCCGGTGGTAATTTCCCTAAACTCCCATCTTCCCCCTTTTCTGCATCGACCTACATTTACCCATTACAAATTTTAGCTTTAAATTCTTTCAACGTTTTTGGCAAATTGTTCATCATTTCTCATGGTAACTTATTCCTGACACCCAGTGGCGGATCCAGGATTAAAGGTCCCCAAAATCGGTGATGTCGGGGATGACCTTGGTGCTTTGGGGGGGGGGCTAGCCCCCCCCCCTGGATCCGTCAGTGATACCCTTACCTAAAAAATAGAATCTTCCTACACTCTTGTGCCTGAAATTGACTGCCAGCTTGTGGTCATGGTCATCTTTTCGTTTCCATGCATTACTTTCAATTCTTAAACCAACATCTTTCCATGCCTCATCACCAATATTCACCTTGTACACTCCCATGACCCCCTTCAACCTCCTTCAGTCTTCCAATGAGTCCCATTCCAGCTCTTTTATCATGTCTTTTATTGATTGCTTTCTGCGATAATTTCCAGAAACAAATCTAGCAGCGCTTCTTTGCACCTTCTCCAACTCCTGTATTTGATACTCAAAATGTGAGTCCCATCCTTAACTACCATATTCAAGCAATGGTCTGACCAAAGTTTTGTAACCCAATTCCTTTACTTCTGTGGTACATCCCCTCATCATCCTCTCCAACAAATGCAGAATTTTGAAACCTGTTCCTACCACCTGTCCAATGTGATCTGCCCAGTTAAGCTTGTTATCAAATGTAATGCCAAGATATTTACATTTCAAGTCTTCAATAAGCATTTCTTTCCCCACCTTATAATCATAATAAACCTTTAGTTTTTTATTTGTGTATCTGACTCTTCTTTGCATTTATCTTCATCCCATGTTTACCAACCCAACTAGATATCCTGTTCAGATCACTCTGCAACTGTTTACAATCCTCAACCGTTTTGATCCTTTTATAAAGCATTATGTCTTCTGCAAACAATCTAATTTCTGATAGTAAACAATCAACTCAATTATTCATTAAAATAATAAATAGCAATGGTCCCAATACGCCACCCTGTGGCACTCCCATTTTTACTTCCACTTCTTTTGATACCGCATTTCCTACCCTAACTTTCTGTTTTCTACCTTTCAAAAGTTCTTATATCCAGCAAATCACTTTCTGATCCACTACAATAGATTTTACCTTATTTACTACCATTTTATGGCTCATTCTGTCAAAAGCCTTTGAAAGATCTAGTGCTACACTATCAATTTGACCTCCCTTGTCCATTTCATCCGAACTATCTTGCTATATCCCACCAACTGAGATTCACATGAATATCCTTGCCTAAAGTCATGTTGCCTACTTGACAACCACTTACGCTACTCACATATATTTCTGATGTGGTTGCATATAAATCCATTAATTTACCTACCACCAACGTCAAGCTAATTGGCCTATAATTTTCGACTCTATTTCTCACCCCTCATTTATGTACCGGCACTACTATCGTGCTTTTCCAATCCTCTGGTTAGCAGCAAGTATCGAGACTCAATTTAAATAATATTTCAAGAAAGGGTCCAATGTCGCATCCTGCTATTTTTAAGACATGTGTTGTAATATTATCTCCACCAGCCCCTTTATGTTTTTTCAGCTTTCTTAGTTCCTTCATGATATCGTAAGGACGAGTTTCAAATTTTATGGTCTGCTAATTTCTAATTATTTTGTTAAGCTCGCTATCCCATTCAAAAACACCTGTTTCAGATTCATTGTCCCTAATTCTCTCACTAAACCAGTTACTTAAAATCTCTGCCTTTTTCAAATCCTCCGTAACTTCTTGTCCATCCTTATCTAAAAGTGTCTCAACACCCTCCCTTATTCTCAGTTTTCTAACATAGTTATAGAAATTTCTAGATGAATAAGTCAATTGTCCCCCTGTAACGACAACACTCTTCATAAATCCATCTTTAGCCACCTTCTTAGCTATTATTAGGTCCTTGTTTAATTGTTTTAAATACTCCCGACTACCCTGCTGTCTCTTAACTCTGTTCTCTTCTTACCTTGTAGTACACATGTTTTATACTTCTTTTTATTTTCGGTTTGGAATAAGTTTTTCCTCCCCCTTTCTTATTATCTCGTTAAACTCTTCCCATCTTGACTTTACTGCACTTCTGCCTTCCATTTGCTGAAACGTTCTCTGAAATATCTTTTCAAATACGAAATCTGTGCCTTTTTATAATTGTACCTATTTCCCCCTTCAATTTTGGCTGCTGGTTCACTAAATTCTCTAATATCCATCAGAACTGCTTCATGATCACTTATTCCTTCGGTTACTTGACACCTTACAATGTTACCATCAGGCTTTATTAGGAATATATCCAAAATATTTTGTCCCCTAGTGTTCTGCTCTACCGTTGTGTAAATCCTCCTTCCCTTATTGGAGTATTTGCAAATCTCTGTTCCCTTGTGTTATTAATCTTATTTCCTACCCAATTTACAACTGTTAAATTTAAATCCCCACCAATAATGTCTATTCTATTCTCATCTCTGAAATCTGAGAATGAATTTAATTTCCCCGCAAGAACCTTATCATCATCTGTCATTCTTCCACTGCAGTAAGCAGCCAACACCCTGATTTTTTTTTTCATTTTTATTACCCAGAAATCTACCCCAAGTAACTCATGGTCCTGATCTATGAACATCAGTGAACCGCGGTAATTTTTGTTAACCAGCATGAAAACTCCTTCACAAATTGCTCCCCTATCTCTGCGATACACTGTGTAACTATAGGGAAAAACCTCACTGTCTAGTACTTCTTCTTTTAAACCAACTCTCTACCCCTGTTATTACTTGTGGCTCATGTATTTCAATTAAGTTTGTAAATTCGATTACTTTGTTCATTATATTTCTACAGTTCACAAATAACACCTTTATTACTGGCTCTATATTTTTAGCAGTTATCTCCTCCTAACCAGTTCTAACCCAATTTATTATTGTTTCAGCAACTTCATCTGTTTCCTTAACGTCTGTGATTTTTCCCATTGCGAGTCTACAGTTAGTATCACTTTGATGATATATCTCTATACCTTCACCTGACCCCATCATCACTTGAAATGGGCTCCCTCACTGCTTTAGCTAACAACTTAGAAAGTACCCCCTTGCCCCTCCTATTGAGGTGTATGCCATGCCTAGTGAAACCCCACCTATCAATGGTGTTCACAGGCACAACCCCTAACACAGAACTAATGCCTTTCCCAAGTAGCACTTCCGTTTCCATACTTACTCACCTCACAGCACAGTTCAATTGTGTCAGGTAATGGCGACTTATGACATGCGCCTCCTTCGCCACCTTTTCAGGTCATACTCTATACTATAATCCGCGTTTCTATCAATATTATTCCCCGCTCCTCCCACTATCACCACTATTTTGTCATTAGTGAAACTCCTACAAAGTGAACCTATATCGTCTATTACCTTACCTAATGTAGCACTAGGTTTGAAAAAACTTGTGACCTGGTAACCTGTGCCTAGCTGATCCTGCAGAAGAGGGCCTACACCTCTCCTATGGCTACTGCCTAGCAGCAGAATCCTTTTTTTCATATTCTTGCCTTTCACGCGCTTATTCCTAAACGCCTGCTGCATCTTACCTACTCCTACATCTATATGAGGCTCTTCTCCTCCTGACTCTGGCAACAGGTCAAACCTATTTTCCCCACAATTTCAGAAGTGTCTGGATTCTTCATCCTACTAACCATATTTCTCCTACAACTTGTTACCAGCTCCCACCCATCCTTCTCATCTTCCTCCTACCCACTATCTCTACTTTCTGTCTATATAGCATGAGCCTCCACAGGCTGAGCCTCCGCAGGTTGAGCCTCCACAGGCCACACCCCCACAAGCTGAACTTTCATAAGACGAGCCTCAAGAACCTTGATCCTTTCACGCAACTCCCTGATGGTTTTGCCCATCTCCCTCATCCTTTCATCCCTAAGACAAAATGGACAAAACCATGGGAGAGCCTCATTTATTCCCCACATTTCCTCTTCCCTAGATGCCCAATGAAACCACTTCTTACACCAACTACAACTCAAACCCTTCGCAACGTACATGCGTTAGGCGCCACACTATCCAATCATGATTTTTCCCAAATACTTCTAGCACCTTCTAAACGAACTTTAAATTTGTTTGATGAAAGTTCTAATAAAGTTTATACTATGTTTTTTTAACGTTTTTATTAAATTGGATAAGAGATTTTCCCCTCAACCAAGTTATTGTAATTAACAAGTAGATAAAAATACTTAATCAACTATTTTTTTATTGAGAAGTTACTGTTTCAATATTTTTGGAAATAACTAAATACGAAACTATTATATTTAAGACTGAAATAGGTGATTAAGAAACTATTATTTTTAAGACAGATATAATTAATAAATGTATCCTAGTATTTACGAAGTTATATCTAAAAATTATTTTTTGAATCCATACTATCGAACTAGAAGTCAGATATTTACTATTATATATTTATTATACTGTATTTAATTGCTGTATTTCTAGAAGATTATTGTTATATTAATGCATTAATATTAATAAAAATAACAAGCTATGGTATTTCAGACAAAACAAAAGTTTAATTATGTCTTAGCAACAATCGACAACAATCTGAATCTGTAACACTTATTTTTTGGTTATACAAGAAATTTGAAATGTTAAATTAGATATACCTAAGAACTTAATTACAATTTGCCATATTAAATCTAACTATCAAACTTTCAGCTTATTTCTAAATCAAAAAAACTAGCGCAAAAGAAATGAGTATTAGCCACTAATAATACGCGATTTTCGAAGCTCTATTACCGAGTGAAAATCTTGTATTTCAACTCACTACCAATAATACTAACTATTTACTTTATAATTGAAAGTTTTAAACTAATTTATATGGTAAAACTTAGCGGATGACGAAGTTATGTCAGGTTTAGTGCACAGCAGTTCACACACACAACCAGAGCTTCTGTTAAGACACTAGAAATAAACACATTCACCGAGGTTTACAAAACCTAAACTAATTAATGGTCTTGTAATGTATACGTTATTGAGCGTGGTGGGTGAGCGGTAACGCTCTGGCCTTGCATTCGGGCAGTGTATTACTGGTCCGAATACCCGTCCGGCCATCCAGAATTCGGTTTGGTTTGTTTTCCCGAAATCACTCCAGGCGAGTGCCGGTACAGTCCCTAAACATCGAAGAGCCATAAGCAAATATATAAAGTTGGAATACGACGAACAAAAATTGCAAGAAGCAGATAAAGCCCTTGGCCTGTAAGTTACAAAATGAAAAGCATAGGTTATTGGTGACGTCATGCACTTTATACCTCCTTCCAGATCGTACAAATAGTGGAAGTTGATTATTGACATTTGGTTACGAAACATAATCAGCTTGTGATAAGTGTGTTTTTTGTTGGTGAAATATGTAGTTAATGAGGTGGAGATCCGCCTTGATGCCCACGGAAGGCCGCCTAAAAACAGCAGTCAGGACGTACTGTGGGCGGGGGAGAGTGGGGGGGAGAAGCTTCTCTCCTCGTGCCCGGTCCCGTTTTAGCTCCTCGATGCAGAGTGCGGTGCCACAGCGCTCTCAGCCGCATTGGCGGGTCAGTGTTCACAATTCCTAGCGTAAATAAAAAGAATCTACTAGTGACGTTTGGCAGGTTAAAGAGAGATTCAATCTAACATCTCAGAGTAGTATTTACTGTGAAGGAGAATTCAGTCTCGCTCAGGAAATGGATCGCGGGTGCTGGCGACAGTTGCCGCAGCAATAACAGTGGTAAATGGACTGCTCTTCTGGAATGCAATATACAGTAAGCCCTGCCAGTGAGAACCGCCCAGCCGTCGTCATTGTGAATTCTAATTGGCACCGCTTACGCAGCGGAACAATGTGCCATTGTGTGGGTGACAAGCAGTCACTGCGAGAAGTCGAGCACTCGTCTGCAGTTAAACTCTCCAACCCTGTCGCTTGTTTACTCTTCTGCAGGTAACGCCAAGTAGTGCTCTTCGACAATTGGAGGTAGTGGAAAACCTTAATTACTGTCTGCACCACCTTAATTGAAAGTTGAAGACTGAACATCAGACTGTCTCAGACATTTTGATGTTTGTGGGTCAGGATACCCTTATTTCTTCTCTTTCGACAAAGGGAAAATAGTACCTTTCCTGACAACAATCAACTAGTACCTCGTTATCTCCTAATTTACGTTTTATAATATGTATCTCCTGAATCATTAGTAATTTTCATTTATTAATATTTGTTACACAATTATCATTTTACGTTACTATGTAATAATAATTTTTTATTAAGGTTTGTGATATTTATATTATTCTTTTCAGTTATAAGATTGTACAGTGAGCTTAATATGGATTTTTTGAATCATCTGTTTGCTGCAATATACAAAGTGATTTCTGCTGCACAGACACTCCCAACGTATTCTGTTTATTACTTACAGTGGATGTTTCGACAACTTATCACTGGAGCCTGGTGATTAATAAAATTGTATATGAATCATTAGTACGTACATACGTAGGAAAGTTTCCACCTCTCAATCGTGATTAATAATAAGCTGCAGGATCGCTTTTTAATATTGTATTTGTTGAGTTAACCGTTCCAAATTTGTGCTAATCGGCTTCCGTTTTTCTAGATAAGAATAAAAGAAATATTCAGCATAGATCACGATTATAATAAGCAAAATTGATATGAGTGTAATTGGTAAACGTTTGACGGCATAAACGATTAAGTCAAATTTGGATAACAAATTACTGTGGTGAACGACGTCTAAATGCCGCGATGCGTTGCAGCACGGGTGGCCAACCCAAATGATCTTGCGGGCCACTTTGGAAATGCATCATAACTCCGCGGGCCGTATATAAAATTATATATTCACAAAAATATTATTTTAAAATCAAAGTTAATTTTTTCTCAGTTAATTTTTGTATATACGAATGCACTAATAGTGAATATTTAAAAACGTTTGTTTTCACTTCTTTGGCCATTATAAAATAAATGTATTTTGTATAAGTGTGATGAATCTCGCTGGTTGGAAAAATTTTCAAGGCTGGCCGCATGCGGCCCGCGGGCCGGGGTTGGCCACCCCTGCGTTAACAGTATAATTAATATAGTCTTCTCGGGTGACTCGCCAAGTGAGCAGCCCTGTTCACTAGGCTAGACACCCGAGAATATATTAATTCGCAAAGCCCAGAGAAACTTCGATCTGATGTACGTTACAGTGTAAATTATAATCTGTAATTGTCTTTATAACTTTCCTGGAGGGAGAGGGAGGGAGGGGGAGAGGCGCTTAGTCGGTTACTTCGTATCTAATAAATGGACCCAGTGCCATTCAGACAGACTTGGTTATAATGACCAAGGCCGTGGTAGCTTTCTTGAAAATGATTAATAACTTCAGAATGAGCAAAATTTCGTCAGGAATAATACATGTATAAGGTCTTGAACATGAAATTGAATTAAGAAACAGAGGAACTGTATATATCCGCAACCCATTAAATACGTTTATGAGGATCATAAACTGAAACCGCTTTAGCAGTAGCAGCGATAAAGTGTTATAAGCAGAAAGTAGAATCCGATAGATCTCATACAGAATATAAGGAAACACTAATAATTTCTTATCTAATTACTTGAGAGATCGTGAAAGACCAATTAAAGTAATTATTGTATATAATTTCAGAAGCATGTTGGGAACAAATAAGAAATTCTTATAATGAAAAGCTATACGATATTCATATTTAGAGATTACTCATTAGCTAAAGTCGAAGTCGTAGTAAGTGTCATAGCCGGTTGGTTAGTGTAATAATTCTCCATTGCAACGTCGCGAAGAAATAAAATGGAATTTTTTCCCATTGCCTCCCCCGGTGTGAAAGTGTTCGTAAGTGTGGATGGCTGTAATGATGTTTGTGTTTCGTTTATAGTGTTGTTTTGTATTGTGGATGAGAGATAAAAGGAGGGAAAGCGTGAAACGCAGTGCCGCCCTATTGGCGCTAACTCCCCCAAAAGACCAGTATAATGCCAAATATAATTTTTTCTAATACTTCCCCCCCCAAAAAAATATCAAATTGAATTAAACATAACAAGAAAGTACATACAACATTACCTTTTCAGGCTAAAAAAAAACCCGAAGTGTCCCATTAAAACACGAAATGTAGAGCAAATCTCAAAAACGATATTCGAGTTTTTATGACCGAAAACATTAAACCAAATAATCTGATGATGCCAATGCTACAGGAAAACATTTTGTATATTGCAGCAGAAACAGTTACAATTTGAATGGATGAGATATTTAAGTTCGCTCAATTATGTACATAAATAGCTTATTAGCATATGAAACATTCGCAAACGCAGTAGTCGGTTGTTACTGTACGGAAATCGACGTATGATTAACGGCAATATGCAGATCCGTGTAATTCAGAAAGAACTCAAACGTGAATTCTATCAACGTGAAACAACGCTACAATTAACAACAACAAAAAGCCCGGCACGTGCGATTAAAGCCTCACGCATTTAGGCTTCCGTACTCTAGTGGTCAAACACATATCTCGCATGAGGGAGGACAGACAGCAGTCATTAGGTGCAAAAATTAGTGCCTGGCACATTTTCAGGTTAGTTTGGAAGTGTGTCATAAGGCCGTTATATCTTCTCCTGGGGCAAGCTGGCCTGCAACTATTGTAACTGGTCCTCGTCATCCTTAATACTGGCACTGGGATGGAGTTGACGTCGGGGTTGGTAACACACATGTTCTATCGGAGACAGATATAGTTGGCCACGGGTGTACCTCACCATCACGCAGATAGTAAATAGAGACACCAGCCGAGTGTGGACCAGCGTTGCATTGTTGAAAAATGGTATCTCTTCCCAGTGTAACGTCACGGAAATGCTAATGTGAAAGTGGTAACAGGTGCGACGAAAATGAATAATAATTAATAAGGTGATAACTTAAAAAGAATGGAAAGAGTTGGAACTTACCAGAGAACTGTAAGCTTTAATATTGAGAATTAATTAAGAGAAATATTTTTGTATATTGAGAGAAAGGAGTAAGGTAATTAATAAAATGATACGATTATTAAAGACATTTTTGAAGAGAAGCTTGTTCGGCAGCCATTATGGGTTTTAGCTGTGACGTTAATCGCCAGACATGTATGCGCCTTGACTCAGCTGCGACCAAGCAACCTTAGAAAATGAAAACTGGCCCTTGTTAGAGCCGAGGTAGGTTTACGTCTCTGGTTTTTGTGCAGCAGAGCCCATAAGCCAGAGGTGTTACGCTGAGCCCCCTTAGGTCCGTTTGTCTAGGTTGGTAGCTCTGTCTAGACTCCGACTAAAGTGAAACCCTATCATTGCCATGCCTTAAGACGTGTGTTATAGAAGGTATAACGCACGAGTAATCAGCCTCAGTGTGCAGTACCATCTCAGTGCAGTCCCTTCTCGGTTGTTCAGTGGCGAAGCGGTGCCATGCCAACCAGCTTGCTATTCGACCAATAAGATAAGTAATACGCTCTATCCCTCTCCTTGTGTTTAAGATCTATCCTACATATTTTCAATGATAACATTAATATGTATGTTGTTGTAAAGAAGATGTTGAAAGTTAATGAACTAGTCAAATAGTAAATCATATTCGGTGCCGCTATGGTCGCCGACGATGGTCATCACAGTTAGTGCAAAACCGCGATTCGTCGCTGAACACAATATGACGCCATTCATTGCGTTCGGAGATTCAAGCTGCCTTTTGTAAAACGGTTCGCCTGATATATCACTGTCAATACGCAAAATCAATGGTTTCATTCAACTGGTACGGACTTCGTCTCTCGGTTAATTGCATATCAGATAAAATTTCAATTTGCCACGGTGGCTGATGCCTCGATTTTAGAAGCGATTCCTAACTCTCATTGTCTCTGTTGTGCGGACAGCAATATGCGGCGCCCATCCACCTTATGATATTTTCTGAAGGGTTTCTGCTATACCAGGGAAATATCCCTCACAGGCCTTTCAGAACCGTTCTTATGGAATACTCTAAATATTTGGCATTATTTAATATCGTTTTATTTTAATTTAGTAATATCGCCAATGTCCTGATATACTGCACAATGCCACAGTTTTATGACGTGCTAGTATCAAAATCGTGTCATTGAAGGAGAATGTTCAATATCAAAAAATTAAATCACCAGTTACATTGCAACAAGAATTAAGAAAACGGCAGAGATCCAAAGTTTGAAGAGACTGGCACAGTCAGCTACACTGGCTGCATGATGTGTGCGACGAAATTTTGTTTCAGTTCGTTTTCTTTAAATAAATGTTTGTAATAAGGTTTTTTTTTTTTTTAAAATTGCTTTACGTCTCTCAACAGCGGGGTCTTTAGAGACGGGAAAGGATGGGGGCAAGGAATGGGAAGGAATTCGGCCATGGCCTATTTGAAGGAAGCATCCCGGCATTTGCCTGAAGTGATTTGGGAAACCATGGAAAACAAAAATCTGAATGCCCGGACGGGGATTCGAACCACCGTCCTCCCGAATGCGAGGCCAGAACGCTATCCGTTACACCACCACGTTCGGTGTTGTAATAAGTGAATGATTTAATGACCACCATGTACTACACTGACGAAGGGATAATGTATAAAAATGGATTTCTTTTACTACTGGCTGAAAAGAAATGTTGTCACACTTTTAAAAATATCTCACTGATTGTGTTTTAGGATAGTGTGGAAAATTTTTCGCCCTGATTTTAAATTATGCCATCTGTAATGGTAAATAAGTCTATGTGATGACGTAAGAAACTTTTATTTGTCTGTATATATTCACTGTCACTTATTTTTAACAGACTTTCGTGTTTCTAACTTGGCCGACTGATGTGCCGTCTGAGGAAGAGACAGGAAACAATTTGCACTTCGCTCTTATAATGTCCTATGAAAGAGTGTAAGGTCATTACTCCTTCTGAGAATCTCAAAGGACGACGGAGATGTTCCAAAAAATGGAACGGGGGAATCATTATTCCGGTGTTTCTCCTCCACGGTAGACGATTGTTAGCAAGACGGGTCCTAAAAGAAAGAGGCACTGACAAACACAAAAGATAAAACTCATAAATAAACAAAGTACTCGGCAGTCACAAGTAAATTACTAAAAAATAAATTACTAAAAAATAGAGACAAGTATGAGAAAGTTCTGTGAATTTCTCTGTATATATACACTGCTACAACAAGTGGAGGGACATTTATTTCTAGATGCTTGTTTAGTGCGTCAGCAAATATCAGAAGAAAGCTTACAGGGCTGTTCCCTCTCTTTGTTTTTATTAGCGCGGAGTCATCGCAGAATCAATAGTATAGTTTGTTAGTTCCATTTTCACAAGGACGAATTGGAAATGCCAATGCCGCATTTTCTGGCTTAGATAAAATTTCCTATTTACGGAAAATATATGGTTCTTCCTAATCCGCAGCGTTTCTCGACTCGTATCTTTCTCTAGTGTTTGATTATATAACCAAGTTTCAATAGAACACTCTGAAATCTGCAAACGCATCAAAATAAATTTTGGATATTAGACTAGAAACTTCTGGCGAAGACAGTCTAATGTCTGTCTTTTCACCAATGCTCTTTAACAACTTAAATTTTACTCTCATGCTAATACCTTATATATGTGAATACATTTTCCGAAATCATTTGGTATAAAACAATGTAAGCTAAATGACTTATATTTATAGATTTTCGCCTAATACAAGTCAAGGTCATTACAAGGGGGAATGGGTTGGGGGAAAATATGGCAAGGAATTAGTCAATTGCCTTTTGAAGGAATCATCTAAACATCCTTTGGGACTGATTTCGTGAAACCGCGGAAAACCGAAATCTGAATAACTGACAGGGATTCGAACCTGCGACCTCCTGAATGCGAGGCCAGAGCGTAATTCTAACGTACCACGCTAAGTTAGCTGAAAGGAATCAGTTAGAATTTCGTGTTATGCATCTGATGCCGAAATAATAGTTATCGAAGTGAGAAGTAATAAGTAATAAAACGTCGGACTGCATAACAGTAAGTAGAGTTTCACCTTACTTCAGTTGACAAGGTTTGTCAAACCTATACCTCCGACACATATAAAACTACATGCGAAATTTTAGACCTGTTCTGCGATTATCGATACAAACAACTTGTCGGCGAGCCATCATGGTGCAACAATTGCAAATGCTTATGGTGACAAATTGACCATACTTACTGAAAGAACACGAGAACACGCGATCGAGCTGTATTTCAAACCGTGAAAACAATTATCAAAAGTAGAAAGACGTATAAAATTGTACACATATACTGTATGATAAAGATTCATAGATAGGTATTAGATCTTATTGGTTGGCTAATGACCATATACACTATCTACAGTATCACTAAACATCTTCCATGAGTATTGGACATCGTTTTATGTGGATAATTAAATCTATACAGGTGTACACCAAAAAGGAAAGTTGCGAACTGGGAAGGTCCACAGTGGTATAAGCAATAAGCGAAAATGAAGTAACCCAAAGGTGATAACAGGCATAAACAATCATGCGTCTAGCGGTTAATATTTTTCAAATTAATCTGGTCCCTATTGATTTCGGAGGAAGACTAAAAAATTTTGATCGTGTGTAAAAAACGACAGTTGTAGTATCAACATTATATCAAGATCAAATGTTAGATTAATGAATGTTGCATCATGGCTGAAATAATTAACACAAAAATTGAAAATGTATTTAATGATTTTATAAATGTAATGTAGATGTTTGTTCTTTGTTTTGAATTAAAAGTCTCCTTTTTAATTAATAGGCTCTTTTGACGAGGCCAAACAACAGGCAAATTTGAGAAGATGAAAGACTTTTCAGTGTTTCGAAGACTACCTAGTTGAAATAAAATTGTTTCAGAGTTTCATTTATAGTAGAAAAAGACCCTACCTGCCAACATGACAAAACCGTAAGTCACTCAAATTTTCAAAATATCTAATACGTAGAAATAATCATCTGACCAGAGTGGTCTTCGGTTCCGCAGAACACCACATATTCCTTATCTTTTAAGACATGATATTATTTACTTCTAACTAATTTGTGGCACGGTCCAATTCAGCAGCAGTGTAAACATTACTTACTAACTATAGTGTAATATCATGAAATTATTGTATTGATTGGCAGAAAGTAATGAACTATAACAATTTTGTTTTTTAATGTTTATGAAGCATTTCATAAAGTACCACACAGACTCTCATTTTCAATTATTTAAGCTGACGCAGTTTCGTGAAGGGGACCTGCAGTTTAAGGTAGAACCCAAGCCACGGAGCATCCTAGCGTACTTCAAACTACACAATAGGCCATGCTAGAGGTGAATGTCCTGCGCTGACAGGGATTCGAACAGGGTTTCTTTAGACCTCCAGTCAGACGACTTAAGCACTGATCCACCAGATTTCTTTTTCTTGGTAGACACATATACAGTTTAAGTTATAGGTAAATATAATTAAAAATTGAGATTTTTTGGTAAAGTTTTGTAACAGGACTCTCAATTCTTAAAGAGGACTATTTGTTAAAGTTTTGTTGGTGTTAGTCCAAGTTGTCTCAACCAACTGCTGAGCTGTGTGGAGAAGGACTGTATGTTTTGTACGGCTTTTTACATATTTTACGATAGAAAAGCATACTTTCACAAGCCATAATTTTATAGACATGAGGCATAATGGCTACTAGTCACATTTACTGAATAACGTTCGATTATTTACAATCGTTTTTATAACTCAATGTAATATAATTAAATTTTGCAAAAATAAGGTGCTTGCTGACAACAGCTCGCCAGTATAATTATTGATATTAGAATAGTTCACTACGGGAAATTCACTTTGCGTTTATGAAATATGGCAGTATAAAAGATAATAATATATTTACGCAAAATTTCAGTTTCACATTTAGAAACTTAATTTATACAAAATATTACTGCGTAATCTACAAAAGACAGAAATCACTACTTTTAAAAATATATGTTGTTTTATTTAATCATTTCTGTTTCAAATGTTTCTTTTTGTTTTTGTTTTAATATGGTAATCCTTTCAATCGTTATATTAAATGCATAAGTATAATTTCTTATAAAGCGAAGTTCTCTGGGCTTTAGGTACAGTGAACGATAGAAAATGTTGAATCTCATTCTATTCGTGTAGTAAAAAAAAAGTTAATTGAAGTTACAGATAAGTATGCTACTTTTGTATGTAATTAAAGAATATGAGTATTTACTCAAAGGCTTCTCATCATTTGTGCCGATTATTAAAATTTTATCGATGGAAACTGGAATTATCTGTTCTTGGTGGCAATTGTAATTTCAATTCTAAATAAAAGTTAGAATCTATTCCAAAATCGAAAATAAGTTCCCTATTTTATTGCTTTCTAAGCACTATTAGAAGAACGACATATTATTGCTCTGTAATTAAAACACTGTTTCTTTCACCTCCACTGGCGAGGGAAAGCTTGGAATATAGGAAGGCAGTTTTATTACTTTCGGCATGAAGATATGTTTTTGACGCGTGAAAAACTAATTCAGTTTTAATTGCCTAGTATTTATTGACGGTATTTAACGGGGCAACTAAATATTAATCTTCGATGTTATCTATTTAAGCGCTTAAATAACATCGGACATAATTAAATTACAGTGTTTGTAAAACGCGACGGCACAATTAATTGAATATGTATAGTCCAATTAGAAGCTATTACACTGCTCCTGAATTGGACTCTGCCACAAATTAGTTAGAAGTAAACTTTGCGGGAAGTAATTTTAGCACTTGTATTCTTATGGCAGCAATGACAATTATATGAATTTAAATAACCTTCTTTTAAACATCGTACAACTCAACCCCTCATGTTTAGAAAGTGAGCGTCACGCAATTTTTATTCTCGGGTCAATGGGAATTGTTAGTTTTGAAGAGGTAATAAATGTACTACCTTCAAACCCGTCAAAATTGAAAGGTTAAACGCAATATTCTGTCAATTCGTTTCTTTTCAGTTGGTTAATTATACGGAATTGTTATTCTATAATGCTCATAAAGTTGATTTCGTAATGATCTACATGTTTCGTTTGCAGTTTGCACAGCAATACAGTTGTAACTTCTACTGAATTAATGTCTACAGAACCAATGAAATTAAAAATAAACTAGAAATCCCCCCAAAAAATCTGTTATACCACGTAATATGGGTTGTATTCCTGGTCCAGGCACAATTCAACAAGATAAATATGGAACTACCTCCATCCGCATTAAATAATAACTTCAATAACACGGCGCTTATGAAAGCAGTTTAAATAATTTATAAACTGATGATATCATAGTGAATCATGCTGTAACAAAATGTGTAGGTTGTGATTGTGGTCAACTTAACCACAACCTCGACTAATATTGCCGTTCGAAAATCATAGTTTCTATTACCCTCATTAACAAAAACAATGAGTATTACCTATAGTGGTAGTAGGAATTTGTTCTGGAAAAGCTATTAAGGAAACACCAATAACGATCATTTTCATGATATTTTTGAGTATAAATACCTTGCTCTGGTTAGATTCTCGGAGTATTTGGCTATGATTTTTTTTTAAAATGAATGTATTTTACTTTAAATGACAGAAAGTATAATTTAATACATGGATAGCTGTTATTTATTTGATTGATATATTTCGCTATTACATTCGTTTCGTGTAAATTGTCTATGCGATTTTAATAAACTTCATTGTTCCATATCTTCTGTCAAAAAAACTTCTTAGGTTTGTTGTAATTAGTTCTTACAACTGATACAGAGAATATGCGTAAACATCGAATGCCCTTCTCCTTAAATTAATGTCTGAATCTGGCTGTGGTAAATAAAAAAAGCAACGTGTAAATTTAAAAGAACGTACCACTGTAAATTTGTAGAGTACGATTTCCCACATTAAAATTTATTTACCTCAGCTCTTCGTCTTATTGTGCAGTTACTATCACAACAGGCAATTATCTTTCATCTAGCGTCGCAATTGCACTTACTTTTAACACTATAAGTGCAAGAAAAATTCAATTAGATTTTTTATTTGAAATTTACTGTTCCTTTTATTAATATAAACGCAAATAAAGTCAATTCAGTCATTCACTTGAATTTTGCTGTTAGCCAAGCAGGGCTGTGGTGGAAATCAGTGTAACTAAAACTTCGGTTATTAACGAGACTCGCCGAAGATTACCGACTCATTGAGGTAAGTGTCTCCAGGCTCAACGCATTTTATTAAATAAGATGTAGATGATTTTGCAGGATGGTCCTTTGGCTTTATGGTTCACACACAAAATTGTGGTACTGAAATTATCAGGACACGTTGGGAGCTCCGGTTAGATTCTCTGGTTTCAGTTTTAGTAAATATGATAGCCCGCTATAGCTATCGATAGGCTGTCCGATCGGAGAAATTCTGGTATCAGTTTGTGCGTAAGAAAATAGGGTAATGGAAGATGTAGCCAAGATTCATAAATAATAAAAAATACATAGATAAACACTTTCTTCCGAGATTATAAGCAAAAATAGAAAACAATACGAATTAGGTGAAAAGGATTCTTTATGATATTATCGACACAAACAGTGATCGAGAAGAAATATCTAATGGTGATACAGTTACCTAAATCTATCTCGGAAGAAGAAGCTGAAAATTCAACACAGCTGCGAAATGCTGACGTGGCAATTACGTTATCATCACATTCAAGATAGACTAACAAAGACTAAACAACGAAGACACAATCAGTGCACACAGAAAATGAACCAAGATAGATTACCACAGCTCAGATGTCCAAAACGAAGGAAGATGTCAATAAACCACGTCTCCAGTGAATGCATTAATGACGTTTCAGCCAGACACATCTGAAGTATCTGAACGAAAACGACGGGCCAGCAGAGAGAGTAAAGAAATTGTGGCTTACCTACCTGGTGTGTATGGAGAACGTGGATCTCATCGTGACGGATACCAGTACATCGGCTCTGCGTAATCGATCCATCGTCATTAACAAACAGCAGTACTGCTATTTGATGTGAAGTAGAAATACATAGCAACGGGAACTGCTTATAGAGATTATTATTTTCTTTTTGTCTCTTTACGCCTCGTCGACATTGAGGTCCTAATATATATGAAGTGTCACAGTTGAGTGCCAAGTGAAGTGTGTGATTCTTTGTCCTGACTTACATGGCACATGAAAATGAAGGGGGTGGATAAAGGAGCGAAAGGACATCTCATGGATTTATATATCTTGTAACAAGTTAAAGAGAAACGTATTGTTTAATGAAAGAGAGGGCTTTTATTAACAGTCTATATTTAACCTTCGAAATATCATAATTTACTGTGATGATTTTTAAAAAAGGAGCTTGTCGATCGCTTTGTGTCAGTCATGTACGTGTATGTTTTTATCTAAATGATGGCAATAAACACGATGAGGGTGTATTGTTGACTGCCTGAGTGGGAAGTTGTCCTTCGTGTTTCCTGCAGTTCCACCGCCCGCAAGGAAGCAAAACCAGGAACGCTCTCCTACCGAGCAGCATTAATTGTCGCCCATTGTTACCCCCACACAGCCGGTTGCGATCAGCAATTGGAACGACTGGTCATTGGATGTTTTGCTAAAAACCTTCTTCAAGAATGGAATAATAAAGGCTGAAGACCACTACTCCAACCTAACTTCGTCTATCTCTTCTGGACAGAGAATTATTCCTCAGTATTAACCGCCAAATATATTGATAGCAACGTGTGGAACTCAATTTTATTACCAGATAATTCCCGCCACTGTCAACTTATGCATGTCTGCAAATGATTGTATTAGATTACCAACATCATAGTAACTGCCGCTGAAACGTTTCCACACTTGGAGGTGGAAGAAGTCCATGTTGTATTCCTTTGCCATAAACCCAGTCCGGGGTCGGCAAAGCATTATTTGTTGAGTCTACCGGCACACGGATGATTACTCTCGCTGCCTCGTGTCCGAAATTCCTGCACAACACTACACTATTCAGATTTCTATGTTGAAAAACTTACAACTATGTTCCGTTAAAATAATGCAAAATTTTTTTAAAAAAAAATTATATATCCTTGCGGTATCCGCAAAAATCTCTCGCAGCCATAAAACTTTCATTTCCTGCATCCTTCCACAAAAAATTATCTGGATTATAGCCGCGTGAATTTTGAAACAAGTATTGACATCTGAGGAAGATCACGGTTTTTATGGCAGTGTGAAAGTCAGTTGTTTCAAGATTTAGTCGATTGGAATCTACTTAAAGTTTATAGAGGACTTCCACGTAAAAGATTCCTCTTGTATGCTATAGATCGTATCCCATGAAACATTAATCTATTATTATTTTAACAAAACCAGCAGCTATCAGTTGGCAGTAAATTAGCAAGAGACCACATCATTATGGGGTAGTTGTTCATGATTAATTCTTAAAAAAACAATTTTGTAAGAAACAAACTTTACGACGTAGAATTTCCTAACAGAAATACGACAAATTACAGAAAGGTGTGAGATTTCAAAATATTCACGTTTTCGTTTTATCTTTATCCATTTGGAATGTAACGTGACAGTGACAGTAAGGATCACAAACACATACAATTGTAAGGCCAACAATAACACTGAAAGTGAAGCAATTTGGGTGAAATTTCACTCATAGGCTTGCTGTTATGAGCTTTCGTCTGACAAAATACCTTTTTTTTAAATGATGAATGATTTGAAATAATTTCAGAGCTATTTTTACCTTGACACGCTACAAGCAGAAACATTAAGGATTTCAAACAATAATTTCAATAGTTGGGCAGAATGTCTTATCAGTGAGAAGTAGGTGAACCCAAATAAATTTCAGTTAACATGTATGACTTTGGCTTATACTGTTAAAAACGGAAACTGAAGTTTCCATATTGCTTATTCCATCATATTTGTATGCTTTCTGATATAGAACAACCCCTTTAAGGATAGAAGAAATGAGATTTTGTGTGGATTTTGAACTGTTGCGTTCTATCCGGAATGAAGCTTTTACCAGGAAGTGTTTGCAGATTCTGTTATGTTCATTGATTTAAACTGATGTGTTGTAAACTATGCAACCTTGTTTTAAAATTAGCTGCGTAAAACCGAGCGGGGCGGTGTAACGGTTAGCGTTCTCGCCTCGCATTCGGGAGGACGGCGGTTCGAATCCCCGTCCGGGCATCCAGATTTGGGTTTTCCATGGTTTCCCCAAATCACTCCAGGCAAATGCCGGGATGCTTCCTTCAAAAGGCCATGGCTGAATTCCTTCCCATTCCTTGCCCCCATCCTTGCCCCCCATCCTTTCCCGTCTCTAAATACCTCGATGTTAAAAAGAGACGTAAAGCAGTTACAAAAAAAAAAAAAAAAAAAAAAAAAAAAAAAAAAAAAATAAAGCTGCGTAAATTAATTTGAATATTTGGATTTGTGAAAATAGAATTACGAGACACGTAATGTTGCTTTATAGTATTCCTTATCATTTAATTTTTTAATTGATTTGCAATTCTACATTTCCTGATAGCAGAGCTGCGATATTTATGGTATTTATAGTCAATTGGCATAACCGTTTCCGAAATAAGCAGTTGAGATGCGGTTTCGCAATAACAACCCATATTTGGAAGAAGTATATTAAATTAAAGGATCAACAGGTACTTAGTACCGATGTGCCAGGAAGGTTGTCACAATACAGTGTACAAACCGCCCTCCTTTAAATTCTAGAAATTAATTTGAAAGTGTTTTAATGTAGTCGATGATATAGTTATCTCTGAACAACTAGCTGTAAGAGGTCAGAGATAGTTTTTTTGTCTTTCCCGCGAGTGTTGAAGTAGACACATGGCGCAACCAAAAATGTGTTTTAAGTTGTGCTCTTAGTGGTTTAACGGGTATATACATAAAATCAGTGTTGAGTGATTATCCCGAATTAACTACGTAATGCATATTTTACGCCTGTGTTAGTTGTCGGAGGCCAAACATATGAGTTTTGGTTTGTGAGTAAGTGTACGCGGTACTGCACATGTGTACGACGGATTTCGGCGTGATTATTCCGTGTTTATAATTGCCGGTAGCAGCTAATGTGAAATCAATTTGGCAATATTCGTTACTCAAGGAGATTAGTGAACTCAAGGAGTGACTTTCCACGTAGTAAAGACTGTTTATTTAGCCGTTACGAGCATTAAGAACAGACGGTGTATGACGAACAGTTGGAAGTTATATTACTTTAAGTGCTTACAAGTTACTTGCCACTCTAACGAATTGCAATCTTCGGATAAATGTTATTGTGAAGGGTATAATAGTGTTAACATTTTATTTTCCATTGGTGGTCGGAAATTAGTACACTTAAGTAACTATCAGAATAAATGTGTTCATGTATTTGTGAAAACGGAGTGTTTATTTTATTTTCTATGAAGTGCACGTAATATTCCCGAACCATCCAATGGTGGCGACCAAAGTACATTAAAACGAAGTCCGATTACACCTTTCCTTAGGTAAATAACAATTTTCATAGTCAAACATGTTATAAACAGTATATAAATAAATTTTCACGGTTGTTTGACATGGCGCCCGAGACAGGCCTTGGGAAATAATTAGGCAATTAAGTGATCTATAAAAATTGTCTAAATCACAAGGGAAGAGTGGCAAAGGTATAGAAAAATAACTAGACTTAGTGAACAATTAGTTACATTATAGCGAGAACATCAGCCAAAGATAACGAGTGCGGGAGTAGAAATAGTCGACAACCAGACTGGTGCAAAGAAGACAAAGCGGGAGTTACAACACTACAGCCCAAAGACGACAGTTGCGGCGGAGAGCGGTGTCGCAGTATCGTTGGTGTACTGACGGAAACAACAGACAGACATCGCAGAAAGCGGGTGGAAGCAGCTGGCAGACATCGCGGACATCTAACAGGCAACATTAGGATAGAGCAGCCGGGAAATAAACTTGAAAATTAAATTAAACTAAAATGACAATAAATCAGTGATTTTTTTTGCAAATTTTAATTAGAAATTTGTAACACCGGTTGTTATTTACTAGAGTTTCAGAAAAAAAAAATTCAAAACGTTTAAGAGTATTAAATTTTTTTCTAAGGAATTTTTTTTAAAGAATCATAATTAAATACGCTGATTTTCTTTTCAGTTTCAATTAAAAAAAAAAAAAATATTTAAGTGCATGGTTTAGAGATAGAACCATTAATTTTCAGGCGGTGTAACTGAGTGGATGCTGTGACCAACAACCAGATGCATTATTTACATTATATTTCTTTCTTTGTGAGATGTTTTTTCTTTTCTCTCTGTGATTTACAGTGACCTATTTTCCTTTTGGAAGGTGAAGGAAGATCCTGGGTTCCGTGAAACTACGTTGTTATTTCTTGTTTCTGGGTGATTATCCTACATTTTTTTGGTCCATGGTTTATTTACAGCGTTGTTTAGCGTCATTTTGCTGACTTTGACAGTTCATTTGAGTGATTTGAAGTTTGAGTCGTTGGTTTACCGGATTTTCACTGAATTTGTTTAGTTTTTATCGCATTAAACATGAGTGCCAGGGAATCTGCTGTCGAGGGGGTAGTAGAGCAAAGCGAGGAGGTGCCCATGAAGGAGTTGATGATGGGGTTGGCGAAACAATTTGAGTTGCTTCAGAACACCTTGAGAGGCTGATAATGAGGTGCTTCAGAGTAACTTGCAGTCCTTGGAGGCTAAGAATGCGGAACTTCAGAACTCCCTGGATGTTAAGAATGCCGAAAGGATTAATTTACTTCAGAATTCATTGCGAGCTGAAATAACTATCATTCAAGATAACGTCTGTGAGCTGAAGACTGAAATAGATCAGAAGTTTGAAGCCCTTGGCCAACAAATCAAGTCGGACTTTAATGACAGTTTCTTGCAGATAAGGAGTGAGCTAGGGCAGCTGCGACAAGACTGCTTGATGAGGAATGAAGAAACTAGGAACACCCTGGACCAATTCAAACAGGAAGTGGTGGAAGAAATGGACCAAACTAACCAAAGAATACATGGGGTTGAAAACAAAGTGGGGTACCACGATATTAAGTTAAAGGCAGTGGAAAAGAATCTTCAACTGTGTGAGGAGGAGTTTAAGGAAAACCTGGCGCTAGGAGCAGCAGAGGAGCAAAGGTATTACACCTTTGGAAACAGAGGAATGATACTATCACCTATCAAGGAAGAGACAGGAGGGAAAGTGGTAGGGAAAGTCACCGAGAGAGAAGAACTGTTGAGGAGTGAGGAAAACTCGAGCAGTTCCGACAGTGAGGAAGAGCAGTATGAAGAGGAACTTCGGGGAGAATATGAAAGTATTTGTGAGCTGGCCAATGAACCTATAGAGCAGATGACTAAGTCTGAGAGTGTGAACGAGGATGTGGAAGAGATTATGGAATTTGGATTGGAAGGGGTCATCTCCACAGACCTGACGCGGTGGAGTATAGGAGAAACGACTGTTAGGAGAAGAATCATAGAGGAAGTAGCAGAAGCACAGAAGAGAGGAGGAAGTTTCAATCGCTTGGAGAAGGGGAATATTGACCCAGGAGGAAAATGCATATACTGTGGTGTACCCAAAAAGTGGGAAGATCAAGTGTACATACAATGTTATTTCGCTCAAACCTTTCAAGATAGATGATTCCTCTGGTAACTGATAGCTCAGTATCGACGGTTTTGAGATCAGGGGCAATATGATGATCTTGGTAGGAGTTGTACATACGAATGTAAATAGTTCAATTTCCTTAGTTGGTTCAAGTTTTCTATGTAATGCCAATGCAGAAAGTATAATGGATGTGACTACGTGCACAAGTGATTTTGTTTGCTCTAGTAATAACAACCTGGTGCTTGTTTACACAATGTTGGTCAGTGATAGGGAGTGTGTTTAGAAAAAAAAAAAAACAGTGTGGTGAAAAGAACTGCAATTCAATTTTGAAATGTTTGATGGTAATATGTGTGTGTGGTTTTTTTCAGGGACCTTATCCAAATATGTAAAGATGATTTTCTTTGTAAATGTAAGGTAAATTCGTGTTCAGTTAGAGACCGACCACCAATTTCCTCATTCATGTAATACACTAAGTTATGTCATGTTTGTACTCCTACCTAAGGAGTAGCGAACCATTGATTTTGTCACCCACTCAAATGGGTTCCTGCGAGTTCCCCATTTGAGGTTTGACATGGAAGGGGTTGTCACAATACAGTGTACAAACCGCCCTCCTTTAAATTCTAGAAATTAATTTGAAAGTGTTTTAATGTAGTCGATGATATAGTTATCTCTGAACAACTAGCTGTAAGAGGTCAGAGATAGTTTTTTTTTTGTCTTTCCCGCGAGTGTTGAAGTAGACACATGGCGCAACCAAAAATGTGTTTTAAGTTGTGCTCTTAGTGGTTTAACGGGTATATACATAAAATCAGTGTTGAGTGATTATCCCGAATTAACTACGTAATGCATATTTTACGCCTGTGTTAGTTGTCGTAGGCCAAACATATGAGTTTTGGTTTGTGAGTAAGTGTACGCGGTACTGCACATGTGTACGACGGATTTCGGCGTGATTATTCCGTGTTTATAATTGCCGGTAGCAGCTAATGTGAAATCAATTTGGCAATATTCGTTACTCAAGGAGATTAGTGAACTCAAGGAGTGACTTTCCACGTAGTAAAGACTGTTTATTTAGCCGTTACGAGCATTAAGAACAGACGGTGTATGACGAACAGTTGGAAGTTATATTACTTTAAGTGCTTACAAGTTACTTGCCACTCTAACGAATTGCAATCTTCGGATAAATGTTATTGTGAAGGGTATAATAGTGTTAACATTTTATTTTCCATTGGTGGTCGGAAATTAGTACACTTAAGTAACTATTCAGATAAATGTGTTCATGTATTTGTGAAAACGGAGTGTTTATTTTATTTTCTACGAAGTGCACGTAATATTCCCGAACCATCCAATGGTGGCGACCAAAGTACATTAAAACGAAGTCCGATTACACCTTTCCTTAGGTAAATAACAATTTTCATAGTCAAACATGTTATAAACAGTATATAAATAAATTTTCACGGTTGTTTGACAAGGTCTGAATGGTTTCGTCCTTCAGGTGCTCTCATTTCATCTTCTGGATGTCACAGATATTAAACCTTACTCAGTATACGGAGAACAGGTGCGAAAGAAAGTCTTATCGTTCATTTATTTGACAGAAACAATAGTTACAATAACCTACACTGATGCCAGAAATCTATGTTCTGCCCAAGGATACGATTCATCAAACATTTACTGTAATATAGAAGACCAGTAAACATGTGCGAAACCTTCACACGTTTAATCTTCCCCTTGTTGAAATTAAAGTGAAGTGCATACACACAATAACAAAGATAGCTTATTAATGCGAACGTATGTATAATAACTATTTGTATACAATATTGGATGGCACAATGTAATCATGTTGAATATTTTCCTCATCATTTTCGGTAACTGGTATAAACATTTTGTTAGAAAATCTTACATACAGTTCTCTAGAAGTAAATAAAGCATGTGGCAAATATAACCCAGTTCTATAGAGCGTTTGTCCGCAAGACGTTTTGATAGTCACTGCAGAGGTAATTTTCGGTTGGGACTCCTGCTAATGCCTGCAATTGTCGCTACCAAAGATACTGCTCTGCACGGCGGGTTGCGTCTGGCTCACCTTGGTATTGCGGTGAAGGAAACAGACCTAGCCACACGTGGACCCTCTTTTACTTTAAATTATCAATATGTTTAATTATAAAATGAGTAAGCTATGTCATACGCAGGTAGGAATTCTATTTAGCGATACCTTATTGATCACTGTAAGCTTTGTATTAGTTGTAAAAAAGTGTTGTTGACAACCGAAATATTTTATAATATTTTATTTGTGCTTCAAGGATCAACAAAGACGATGTAAATGTCAAAGAGAAGGTTACTACTAGTTAGCGCGTTGGCCAACCTACTATTGAAGAGTTTGCCAATGACCAGCACTTCCTGTTTAGACCAGAGATATTTGATACGAAGAAAATATGACCTCAGCAGCTTAACAAAAAACTTCAAACATGTGAAATTCCATATGATATTGTTCTTTACTAAAGGAGAGGTATTTTTAAAAGAAATATCCAACTTTTGCCCAAATCCAGCTAAAACCCAACTATTTTTATGCAGGAGAATAGCTTACAAGCTCAACATCTCGTAGGTAGCAAGGAATAGAATTGACAATCGTACACCATCTAAAATATGTGGCTGTTACTTTTGACCCACATTGGCGTAGAACCGTTAAGGTCAAAAGAAAAGGTTCAAAGAGTAAGATAACGCTGGTGGCACTTGATCGATCACCTTCAACCCTTGAGAACGACGGCACCTATGTTCTATCCTATTCGTGAATATGCGTGCCTATTCTAGTACAAGTCTGCCCAAGTAAACGAAATTGATCAGGCACTGAAATAGTCACCTTGGCTAGTAACATGATGACTTAGGTCGTCACCTCTAAAAAGTGTGTAGTTTTATACTATCACTGAATGTTTAATTTGTCTGTTTTAATTAACTTGTAATTCTACTGTTTCTAATGGCGGATATTCAACATTAATTGAATTTATGGTCAATCTAGATACCGAAATAAGTTCTGAAATTAGGCTTCGCAACAGCAATCCATATATGTAAGATGTTCATCTCTAACAAAATCTACCATAATGCATGAATTGCACCACCCAATATTAGACATGAAGAAGTTGTAATTCAAAAAAAAGAAGACGCACTCCAATGAACACACTCATTTACTGGATATCCAGACTGCAGCAAACTAAGGACCGCAGTTCAGTATACGTTTCTTGAGAACCAGCAAGTTCCTTGTATTTATTATTACTTCCAATATGGAACATCAATTAATCAATACAATCTTCGCCGACATATTATTCTTAACTTACAAATACGTTAAATCTATCTCCTCCTTTTATGAACTCGTCTTTACTGAAATAAACATTAATTTGGCACAGTACATGTATGAGACGATATTAAACACGGGAAGAGAGAGAGAGAACAAATTATGCTGGCTAGGTTGCGATCTAGGCGCGGCTTCACTACTGGGACGCACTGCAGAACTTAAAAAATTTACTGGTTTACACTAAGAAAACTTCCACATTGAGACAGAGGCCACGTGACTTTTAAACGTAGACGTCTAACGGTACTGCGTAGCGAGCACCAATGACCGTGTTTCCCTTTCGTCCAACTAAAGGTGGAGCTACCATCCTCGACAAAATAATCTGACGGGTGTTTGTTATAGCATCTCTGGCTATCGGCGCTGGTATGCATTAACCAGAGAGCTAAGCCTCTTGCTCCCCTAACAATGCAGAGATTTCATTTCCTACAGTTGGCTGACTACCGTTGGGATCAGGGCGCCGGACAGTCTAGCGGGTAATGTCGCAGCGTCATCAATGACTGCTGCATGAGCTTACCTTCTAAAACGTCCTGATCTATGGCTTTTCCTTATTCTACTGCGTTACTTCTCTTTCCAAATATTCTAAGATACTGTTCTTAATTTACTATTACAGCTATTTTTGCAGTTCTCTAATAACTTAAATTTTCTCCTTACTACTTAC
The DNA here is from genome assembly GCA_031002005.1 of Vandiemenella viatica. NCBI lineage: Eukaryota > Metazoa > Arthropoda > Insecta > Orthoptera > Morabidae > Vandiemenella > Vandiemenella viatica. Next base: position 79,529,319 of record JARYHS010013630.1, read on the forward strand.
TATTAATTTTCGCAGAACCGTCCACCACTTTCTGCTTATTAATCCCGTAGTATTACAAGATTTTCATAGTTTGCACAGATCATTCCAGGCGAATACCGGGACAGTTCCTTCGAAATTGCTAGAGCCAAATTCCTTGCCCCCATTCCTTTCCCGCCTTTAATTACCTCTACCCTGGAGAGGAGTAAAATCGAAAAAGAAGAATATTCGGGACACAAAGGAATGCAGACTTAAAGTAAGGGGAGTCCGGCTGCATTAATCTGATCAGATGTGCCTTAAAACAAGGGGAAAATACGATAGCGGTAATGCGCCCGGCCCCTGGGCTTGATTGGTTTGATAGGCTGGGAAGACAATTGGAGAGATTTAGTTCAGGAAACAGCGGAAACAGTGCAGAAGCCACCTGATAAGAGCAATGAAAGGTTCAAATTGTGGTTCACACAAAATAATTACTAATGAACAAACGCTTATATGATCTATCAGTCGATAATGTTTTTATTTTCCTCTGTGTGTATGGTTAATGAGAGAGGGCGAACAGTCGATCGCCCTTTAGGAAGGGGAACCTGTTTGTAGTGGAGGGGCATAAGGGAAGAGAGGGTCGGGACAGTGGTGTGAGAGCTGAGTCTTCATGTTGTATGGGATGTGATGTGTGAGACCGCAGGTTTGTATTATCCATGAAATGCGTAATCTAATGCATTGTAGTGAACACGTACGGAAGCCTGGTGGAGAGTCGTCGACAGCCGCTAAACTGCGACCGACGGACGTGTAGCTGCCGTCAATACAACATCGACTGCCCTTCCCTAAACAGAATGGTAACGACGTCAGTATAAAAATTGTCAGTGGTAGCTGCATCAACCCAGTGCAGCCCTAAAACGACTAAGTTCATTAAGCGAGTCCCGTGTTCTATGAATATTAAATCAAGTTTAAAAGCGTGAGACAACTTCAACAGCATATGTGGTGATCTACTCAATGTACTTGTCGTTGTATTAATAAACTTTCAATATTTCTTCTTAATAAATTATATTTTTTTGCCAAGTTATTCATGTAAAATAAAATCCGACTCCCTCCATTAATTAATTCTGTTGATTCATGAAATTATGAATATCTATTGTTTTTAATTGGTGTTTTCTTGTTACAAGTCATTTATCTTCCTTCAAACAAACAGTATCATTATTCTCTCTATATATATATATGTACATATTTGAGACGAGGTATTGATCTCCCTTGATACCTAACCGAAATCTATAAATTAGTAATCATTTTAAAGTTTAAAATTTCTCTACGGCAATATTATAAATTAAGAAAGGATTTTTTCGGAATGCGATCTTTAAAGAGCAAAATTATCATTATTTTTAAAAAGCGTTTTTTTTTCCCCTCACGAGCCATTTATGTTCCTTGATACCTAATCGAAATCGACAAATGAGGCATGATTTTAAGGATAAGTTTACAGTTTTTATAACATCATATTTTAAGAAAGGACTGTCAAGGTCACAAGTATGAGGTAATAGACATCGCTGTCGTCGATAACGATTTATCGCATTTCCACTATATAACAGCATCTCATATCACAGAGATGTGGCTATATTGTGTGTTTTTCGAGCAGTTTAAAGTATTTCCGTGAGGTCTGTGACACTTCGGCTTCAGGAAGGGAATACCTACAGGCGTTTACGTCAAAGTAGAGGGCTGCAGGTTACCATACATTAGGCAAACTAAGAAAGATATTGTTAAAAATGAGCCGGTTCACCTTTCAGCCTAATGAAAACCACCAACATAGTTGTTCATCGAATTTTATTTGAGGCATTTTCGTACAAGTCAGTGATTTGTTAAACAATTGCTGCATAAACATTTTATTAGCGAAATTTTCGCACGAGATCATTTACTTAAAATTATCTACAGTAATGCAATCAATCATAAAAGTCAGAAGATAAAAGGAGTTATTTACAAAAACAACAGCATTATACATCTCACATTCGATGAATTTCCCAGTGATCTATTGAGAATGAAATATGTCTCTATGCTTTAAATATTATTTTGTTTGTGATATGATAAGTTGATTAGACCCTTCCCGTTTAATCAAATATTACGTTCGAATGAGAAATGACAAGTGAACAGCCTCTGCTTTAATTTCACGGATGTATACAGAAACTTTATCTCCTTCACGAGTCATCAATTTTTGAAGTTTCCAGAGTCGCATAATAATCTTATTTCTATCATATCCCAGTATGGAAACGGTAGCAGAAGCTGCATAAACAGTGTGAGTGAAACACGGTATTTAGGGGTTCCCTCCAAAATTCTAATATTGATCCTGTATTCAGCTGAATAAATTTATCCAAATTGTATGTAAGCAGCGTAGTCTTAATACCGAAAATG
>JARYHS010013630.1:79532682-79631730 GCA_031002005.1 Vandiemenella viatica
TGGAGTCGTATATGTATCCCGGCGTGCAGGCGCGTTGTGTGTGAGGTGTACCTGGCAGGGGCCTTTACTGGCAGACTGAACATTTTCACTGCTTTGGCCATTATAAAATAAGTATATTTTGTAAAAGTGTGATGAATCTCGCGGGCCGGAAAAATTTTCAAGGCGTTTACAGTTTAATTAATATAGTCTTCTCGGGTGACTAGCCGAGTGAGCAGCCCTGTTCACTCGGCTAATCACCCGAGAATATTTTAATTCTCAACGCCCAGAGAAACTGCTATCTGATATACGTTACAGTGTAAATTATAATCTGTAATTGTCCTTATAACTTTCCTGGAGGGAGAAGGGGGAAGGGGGAGAGACACTTAGTCGGTTACTTCGTATCTAATAAATGGACCCAGTGCCATTCAGACAGACTTGGTTATAACGACCAAGGCCGTGGTAGCTTTCTTGAACATGATTAATAACTTGCAGGATGAGAAAAATTTCGTCAGGAATAATTCATGTATAAGGTCTTGAACATGAAATTGAATTAAGAAACAGAGTATATCCGCAAGCCATTAAATACGCTTATGAGGATCATAAACTGAAACCGTATTAGCAGAAGCAGTGATTAAGTGTTATAAGCAGAAAGTAGAATCCGACAGATCTCATACAGGATTTCAGGAAACACTAATAATTTCTTATCTAAATACTTGAGAGATCGCGAAAGACCAATTAAAGTAATTATTGAATATAATTTCAGAGGCATGTTGGCAACAAATAAGATATTCTTATAATGAAAAGCTATACGATATTCATATTTAAAGATTACTCATTAGCTAAAGTCGAAGCCATAGTAGGTGTCATAGCCGGTTGGTTAGTGTAATAATTCTCCGTAGCAACGTCGTGAAGAATAAAATGGTTTTTTCCCCATTGCCTCCCTCGGTGTGAAAGTGTTCGTAAGTGTGGATGACTGTAATGATGTTTGTGTTTGGTTTATAGTGTTGTTTTGTATTGTGGATGAGAGATAAAAGGAGGGAAAGCGTGAAACAGAGTGACACCCTATTGGCGCTTTCTCCCCCGAAAGACCAGTATGCTGCTAAATATCATTTTTTCTACTTCCCCCCCCCCCAAAAAAAATCAAATTGAATTAAACATAACTAGAAAGTGCATGCAACATTACCTTTTCAGGATAAAAAAAAAAAAAAAACAAGTTTCCCCTTAAAAAACGAAATTTAGAGCAAATTTCAAAAATGATATTCGAGTTTTTATGACCGAAAACATTAAACCGAATAATGCCAATGCTGCAGGAAAACATTTTGTATATTGCAGCAGAAACAGTTACAATTTGAATGGATGAGATATTTAAGTTCGCTCAATTATGTACGTACATAAATAGCTTATATAGCTTATTAGCATATTAAACATTCGCAAACGCAGTAGTCGGTTGTTACTTTACGCAAAGCGACGTATGATTAACGGCAATATGCAGATCCGTGTAATTCAGAATGAACTCAAACGTGAATTCTATCAACGTGAAACAACGCTACAATTAACAACAACAAAAAGCCAGGCACGTGCGATTAAAGCCTCACTCATTTAGGCTTCCGTACTCTAGTGGTCAAACACATATCTCGCATGAGGGAGGACAGACAGCATTATATGGTGCAAAAATTAGTGCCTAGCACATTTTCAGGTTAGTTTGGAAGTGTGTCATAAGGCCGTTACATCTTCTCCTGGGGCAAGCTGGCCTACAACTATTGTAACTGGTCCTCGACATCCTTAATACTGGCACTGGGATGGAGTTGACGTCGGGGTTGGTTAAACACATGTTCTATCGGAGATAGATCTAGTTGGCCACGGGTGTACCTGAACATCACGCAGACAGTAAATAGAGACACCAGCCGTGTGTAGATGAGAGTTGCCTTGTTGAAAAATGGTATCTCTTCCCAGTGTAACGTCACGGTAATGCTAATGAGAAAGTGGTAACATGTGCGACGTAAATGATTAATAATTAATAAGGTGATAACTTAAAAAGAATCGAGAGAGATGGAACTTACTACAGAACTTTAAGCTTTAATATTAAGATTTAATTAAGAGAAATATTTTAGTATATTGAGTGAAAGGATTAAGGTAATTAATAAGATGATACGTTTATTAAAGACATTTTTTAAGAGAAGCTTGTTCGGCAGCCATTATGGGTTTTAGCTGTGACGTCAATCGCCAGACATGTATGCGCCTTGACTCAGCTGGGACCAACCAACCTTAGAAAATGAAAACTGGCCCTTGTTAGAGCAGAGGTAGGTTCACGTCTCTGGTTTTTGTGCAGCAGAGCCCATAAGCCAGAGGTGTTACCCTGAGGCTCCTTAGGTTCGTTTGTCTAGGTTGGTAGCTCTGTCTAGACTCCGACTAAAGTGAAACCCTATCATTGCCATGCCTTAAGACGTGTGTTATAGAAGGTATAACGCCCGAGTAATCAGCCTCAGTGTGTGTAGTCCCATCTCAGTGCAGTCTCTTCACAGCGTGTCGGTTGTTCAGTGGCGAAGCGGCGCCATGTCGACTAGCTTGCTATTCGACCAATAAGATAAGTAATACGCTCTATCCCTCTCCTTGTGTTTAAGATCTGTCCTACATATTTTCAATGATAACATTAATATGTATGTTGTTGTAAAGAAGATGTTGCAAGTTAATGAACTAGTCAAATAGTAAATCATATTCGTAGGAAAAGAGTAGTAAGCTCGTAAAGTGTTGTGCTACGAGCTAAAGATTTAATAGATGTGGAACTTGATTTTAATAATCAAATTTTATTGTAGCTCTCCCTAGTTGACCCGATTAAGATTTATTGAATATATATGGCTCTAGATGGAACAGTCTTTGGGAGTCCGATAATAGTAAAGCAAAGACACCAAGGAATAAACGGGAGGTAATAAAAGAAGAAGATGAAATAAAAGAAGAAGATGAATATGCCAAGCAAGTAGGTAATGAGGACAGCAGCATCGTAATAGAGACGAGGGGTGGTTACACCAGGTCGCCACTATGGTCACCGACGATGGTCATCACAGTTAGTGCAAAACCGCGATTGGTCGCTGAACACATTATGACGCCATTCATTGCGTTTGGAGATTCAAGCTGCTTTTGTGACACGGTTCTCCTGACATATCACTGTCAATACGCAAATCAATGGTTTCATTCAACTGGCACGGACTTCCTCTCTCAGTTAATTGCATATCAGATAAAATTTCAATTTGCCACGGTGGCTAATGCCTCAATTTTAGAAGCGATTCCTAACTCTCATTGTCTCTGTAGTGTGGACAGCAATATGCGGCGCCCATCCACCTTACGATATTTTCTGAAGGGCTTCTGCTATACCAGGGAAATATCCCTCACGAGCCTTTCAGAACCGTTCTTATGGAATACTCTAAATATTTGGCATTATTTAATATCGTTTTACTTAAGTTAAGTAATATAGCCAATGTCCTGATATACTGCACAATGCCACAGTTTTATGACGTGCTAGTATCAAAATCGTGTCATTGAAGGAGAATGTTCAATATCAAAAAATTAAATCACCAGTTACATTGCAACAAGAATTAAGAAAACGGCAGAAATCTTCCTCCAGATGTTAATATCGTAAAACCATGTTATCCAAAGTTTGAAGAGACTGGCACAGTCAGCTACACTGGCTGCATGATGTGTGCGACGAAATTTTGTTGCAGTTCGTTTTCTTCAAATAAATGTTTGTAATAAGTGAAGGATTTAATGACCACCCTGTACTACACCGATGAAGGGATAATGTATAAAAATGGATTTCTTTTACTACTGGCTGAAAAGAAACTTTGTCACACTTTTAAAAATATCTCACTGATTGTTTTTTAGGATAGTGTGGAAAATTTTTCACCCTGATTTTAAATTATGCTATCTGTAATGGTAAATAAGTCTATGTGATGACGTAAGAAACTTTTATTTGTCTGTATATACTCACTGTCACTTAAGTCTTAACAGACTTTCGTGTTTTTAACTTGGCCGACTGCTGTGCCGTCTGAGGAAGAGACAGGAAACAATCTGCACTTCGCTCTTATAATGTCCTATGAAAGAGTGTAAGGTCATTACTCCTTCTGAGAATCTCAAAGGACGACGGAGATGTTCCAAAAAATGGAACGAGGGAATCATTATTCCGGGGTTTCTCCTCTACGGTAGACGATTGTTAGCGAGACAGGCCCTAAAAGAAAGAGGCACTGACAAATACAAAAGATAAAACTCATAAATAAACAAAGTACTCGGCAGTCACAAGTAAATTACTAAAAAATAAATTACTAAAAAATAGAGACAAGTCTGAGAAAGTTCTGGGAATTTCTCTGTAGATATACACTGCTACAACAAGTGGAGGGACATTTATTTCCAGATGCTTGTTTAGTGCGTCAGCAAATATCAGAAGAAAGCTTACAGGGCTGTTCCCTATCTTTGTTTTTATTAGCGCGGAGTCATCTCAGAATCAATAGTATAGTTTGTTAGTTCCATTTTCACAAGGACGAATTGGAAATGCCAATGCCGCATCTTCTGGCTTAGATAAAATTTCGAATGTTAAATTTCCTATTTACGGAAAATATATGGTTCTTCCTAATCTGCAGCGTTTCTGGACTCGTATCTTTCTCTAGTGTTTGATTATATTCCCAAGTTTCAATAAAACACTCTGAAATCTGCAAACGCATCAAAATAAATTTTGGATATTAGACTAGAAACTTCTGGCGAAGACAGTCTAATGTCTGTCTTTTCACCAATGCTCTTTAATAACTTAAATTTTACTCTCATCCTAATACCATATATATGTGTGAACACATTTTCCGAAATCATTTGGTATAAAACAATATAAGCTAAATTAATTATATTTATAGATTTTCGCCTAATACAAGTCAAGGTCATTACAAGGGGGAATGGGTTGGGGGAAAATAAGGCAAGGAATTAGTCAATGGCCTTTTGAAGGAACCATCTAATCATCCTTTGGGACTGATTTCGCGAAACCGCGGAAAACCGAAATCTGAATAACTGACAGGGATTCGAACCTGCGACCTCCTGAATGCGAGGCCAGAGCGTAATTCTAACGCACCACGCTGAGTTAGCTAAAAGGAATCAATTAGAATTTCGTGTTATGCATCTGATGCCGAAATAATCGTTATCGAAGTGAGAAGTAATAAGTCATAAAACGTCGGACTGCATAACAGTAAGTAGAGTTTCATCTTACTTCAGTTGACAAGGTTTGTCAAACCTATAACTGCGATACATATAAAACTACATGCGAAATTTTAGACCTCTTCTGCGATTATCGATACAAACAACTTGTTGGCGAGCCATCATGGTGCAACAATTGCAAGTGCTTATGGTGAGAAATTGACCATACTTATTAAAAGAACACGAGAACACGCGATCGAGCTGTATTTCAAATCGTGAAAACAATTAATCAAAAGTAGAAAGACGTATAAAATTGTACACATATACTGTATGATAAAGATTCATAGAAAGATATTAGAACTTACTGGTTGAATAATGACCATATACACTATCAACAGTATCACTAAACATCTTTCATGAGTATTGGACATCGTTTTATGTGGATAATTAAATCTGTACAGGTGTACACCAAAAAGGAAAGTTGCGAACTGGGAAGGTCCTCAGTGGTATAAGCAATAAGCGAAAATGAAGTAACCCAAAGATGATAACAGGCAGAAACAATCATGCGTCTAGCAGTTAATGTTTTTCAAATTAATCTGATCCCTATTGATTTCGGAGGAAGACTAAAGAAATTTTGATCGTGTGTAAAAAACGACAGTCGTAGTATCAACATTATACTAAGATCAAATGTTATATTATTGAAAGTTACATCATGGCTGAAATAATTAACACAAAAATTGAAAATATTTTTTTGATCAATTTATAAATGTAATGCAGATGTTTGTTCTTTGTTTTGAATTAAAAGTCTCTTTTTTAATTAATAGGCTCTTTTGAGGAGGCCAAACAGCAGGCAAATTTGAGAAGATGAAAGGCTTTTCAGTGTTTCGAAGGCTACCTAGTTGAAATCAAATTGTTTCAGAGTTTCATTTATAGTAGAAAAAGACCCTACCTGCCAACATGACAAAACCTTAAGTCACTCAAATTTTCAAAATATCTAATACTTAGAAATAATCATCTGACCAGAGTGGTCTTCAGTTCCGCAGAACACCACATATTCCTTATCTTTTAAGACATGATATTATTTACTTCTAACTAATTTGTGGCAGAGTCCAATTCAGCAGCAGTGTAAACATTACTTACTAACTATAATATAATATCATGAAATTATTTTAGTGATTGGCAGAAAGTAATGAAATGTAACAATTTTGTTAATGATCATGAAGCATTTCACGAAGTATCACACAAACTCTCATTTTCAATGATTAAAGCTGACGCAGTTTTGTGAAGGGGACCTGCAGTTTAAGGTAGAACCCAAGCCACGGAGCATCCTAGCGTACTTCAAACTACATAATAGCCCATGCTAGAGGTGAATGTCCATTTAAGGGCCTTCAAAATCCCTGCGCTGACAGGAATTCGAACAGGGTTTCTTTAGGTCTCCAGTCAGACGACTTAAGCACTGATCCATCAGACTTCTTTTTCTTGGTAGACTCATATACAGTTTAAGTTGTTGGTAGATATAATGAAAAATTGAGATTTTTTGGTAAAGTTTTGTAAAAGCACTCTCAATTCTTAAAGAGGATTATTTTTTTAAAAGTTTTGTTGGTGTTAGTCCAAGTTGTCACAACCGACTGCTGAGCTGTGTGGAGAAGGACTGTATGTTTTTTACGGCTTTTTACGTATTTTACGATAGAAAAACATACTTTCATAAGGCATAATTTTATAGACATGAGGCATAATGGCTACTAGTCACATTTACTGAATAACGTTCGATTATTAACAATCGTTTTTATAACTCAATGTAATATAATTAAATTCTGGAAAAATAAGCTGCTTGCTGACAACAGCTCGCCAGTATAATTATTGATATTAGAATAGTTCACTACGGGAAATTCACTTTGCGTTTATGAAATATAGCAGTATAAAAGATAGTATATTTACGCAAAACATCAGTTTCACATTTAGAAACTTAATTTATACCAAATATTACTGCGTTATCTACAAAAGACAGAAATCACTACTTTTAAAAATATATGTTATTTTATTTAATCATTTCTGTTTCTTTTTGTTTTAATATGATAATCCTTTCAATCGTTATATTAAATGCATAAGTATAATTTCTTAAAAAACGAGGTTCTCTGTGCTTTAGGTACAGTGAACGATAGGAAATGTCGAATCTCATTCTATTCGTGTAGTAAAAAAAAGTTAATTGAAGTTACAGATAAGTATGCTACTTTTGATTGTAATTCAAGAATATAAGTATTTACTCAAAGGCTTCTCATCATTTGTTCCGATTATTAAAATTTTATCGATGGAAATTGGAAATATCTGTTCTTGGTGGCAATTGTAATTTCAATTCTAATTAAAAGTTAGAATCTATTCCAAAATGGAAAATAAGTTCTCTATTTTATTGCTTTCTAAACAATATTAGAAGAACGACATATTATTGCTGTGTAATTAAAACACTGTTTCTTTCACCTCCTGTGGCGAGGGAAAGCTTGGAATATAGCAAGGCAGTTTTATTCCTTTCGGCATGAAGATATGTTTTTGACGCGTGAAAAACTAATTCAGTTTTAATTGCCTAGTATTTATTGACAGTATTTAACGGGGCAACTAAATATTAATCTTCGATGTTATCTATTTAAGCGCTTAAATAACATCGGACATAATTAAATTACAGTGTTTGTAAAACGCGACGGCACAATTAATTGAATGTGTATAGTCCAATTAGAAGCTATTACACTCCTGCTGAATTGGACTCTGCCACAAATTAGTTAGAAGTAAACTTTGCGGGTAGTAATTTTAGCACTTTTGTTCTTATGGCAGCAATGACAATTATATGAATTTAAATAACCTTCTTTTAAACATCGTACAACTCAACCCCTCATGTTTAGAAAGTGAGCGTCACGCAATTTTTATTCTCGGGTCAATGGGAATTGTTAGTTTTTAAGAGGTAATAAATGTACTAGCTTCAAACCCGTCAAAATTGACAGGTTAAACGCAATATTCTGTCAATTCGTTTCTTTTCAGTTGGTTAATTATACGGAATTGTTATTCTATAATGCTCATAAAGTTGATTTCGTAATGATCTACATATTTCGTTTGCAGTTTGCATAGCAATACAGGTGTAACGTCTACTGAATTAATGTCTACAGAAGTATAGAACCAATGAATTTAAAAATAAACTAGAAATCCCCCCCAAAAATCTGTTATACCACGTAATATGGGTTGTATTCCTGGTCCAGGCACAATTCACCAAGATAAATATGGAACTACCTCCATCCGCATTAAATAATAACTTCAGTAACACGGCGCTTATGGAAGCAGTTTAAATAATTTATAAGCTGATGATATCATTGTGAATCATGCTGTAACAAAATGTGTAGGTTGTGATTCTGGTCAACTTAACCACAAGCTCCACTAATATTGAAGTTCGGAAATCATAGTTTCTATTACCCTCATTAACATAAACAACGAGTATTACCTATAGTGGTAGTAGGAATTTGTTCTGGAAACGCTAGTAAGGAAACTGGAATAACGATAATTTTAATGATATTTTTCGAATATAAGTACCTTGCTCTGCTTAGATTCTCAGAGTATTTGGATATGATTTATTTTACTTTAAATGACAGAAAGTATAATTTAAAACATGGATAGCTGTTATTTATTTGATTGATATATTTCGCTATTACATACGTTTCGTTGAAATTTTCTACGCGTTTTTAATAAACTTCATTGTTCCTTATCGTATGTCAAAAAAACTACTTAGGTTTGTTGTAATTAGTTCTTATAACTACTACAGAGAATATGCGTAAACATCGAATGCCCTTCTCCTTACATGAATGTCTGAATCTAGTTGTCGTAAATAAAAAAAAGCAACGTGTAAATTTAAACGAATGTACCACTGTAACTTTGTAGAGTACGATTTCCCACATTAAAATTTATTTATCTCAGCTCTTCGTCTTATTGTGCTGTTACTATCACAACAGACAATTATCTTTCATCTAGCGTCGCAATTGCACTTACTTTTAACACTATAAGTACAAGAAAAATTCAATTCAATTATTTATTTGAAATTTACTGTTCCTTTTATAATATAAACGCAAATAAAGTCAATTAAGTCATTCACTTGAATTTTGCTGTTAGCCAAGCAGCGCTGTGGTGGAAATCAGTGTAACTAAAACTTCGGTTATTAACGAAACTCGCCGAAGATTACCGACTCATTGAGGTGAGTGTCTCCAGGCTAAACCCATTTTATTAAATAAGCTGCAGATGATTTTGCAGGATGGTCCTTTGGCTTTATGATTCACACACAAAATTGTGGTTCTGAAATTATCAGGCCACGTTGGGAGCTCCGGTTCGATTGTCTGGTTTCAGATTTAGTAAACATGATAACCCGCTACAGCTATCGAAAGGCTGTCCGACCGGAGAAATTCTGGTATCAGTTTGTGCGTAAGAAAATGGGGTAATGGAAGATGTAGCCAAGATTCATAAATAATAAAAATACATAGATAAACACTTTCTTCCGAGATTACAAGCAAAAATAGAAAACAATACGAATTAGGTGAAAAGGATTCTTTATGATATTATCGACACAAACAGTGATCGAGAAGAAATATCTAATGGTGATACAGTTACCTAAATCTATCTCGGAAGAAGAAGCTGAAAATTCAACACAGCTGCGAAATGCTGATGGGGCAATTACGTTATCATCACATTCAAGATATACTAACAAAGACTAAACAATGACGACACAATCAGTGCAAACAGAAAATGAACCAAGATAGATTGCCACACCTCAGAAGTCCAAAACGAAGGAAGATGTCAATAAACCACGTCTCCAGTGAATGCATTAATGACGTTTCAGCCAGACACATCTGAAGTATCTGAACGAAAACGACGGGCCAGCAGAGAGAGTAAAGAAATTGTGGCTTACCTACCTGGTGTGTATAAAGTGGAGAACGTGGATCTCATCGAGACGGATACCAGTACATCGGCTCTGCGTAATCGATACATTGTCATTAACAAACAGCAGTACTGCTATTTGATGTGAAGTAGAAATACATAGCAACGGGAACTGCTTATAGAGATTATTATTTTCTTTTTGTCTCTTTACGCCTCGTAGACATTGAGGTCCTAATATATATGAAGTGTCACAGTTGAGTGCCAAGTGAAGTGTGTGATTCTTTGTCCTGACTTACATGGCACATGAAAATGAAGGGAGTGGACAAAGGAGCGAAAGGGTGAATTATGAAACATCTCATGGATTTATATATCTTGTAACAAGTTAAAGAGAAACGTATTGTTTACTGGAAGAGAGGGCTTTTATTAACAGCCTATATTGAACCTTCGAAATATCATAATTTACTGTGATGATTTTTAAAAAAGGAGCTTGTCGATCGCTTTGTGTCAGTCATGTACGTGTATGTTTTTTTCTAAATGATGGCAATAAACACGATGAGGGTGTATTGTTGACTGTCTGAGTGTCATGTCTCCTGCAGTTCCACCGCCCGCATGGAAGCAAAACCAGGAACGCTCTCCTACCGAGCAGCATTGTCGCCCATTGTTACCCCCACACAGCCGGTTGCGATCAGCAATTGGAACGACTGGTCATTGGATGTTTTGCTAAAAACCTTCTTCAAGAATGGAATAATAAAAGCTGAAGACCACTGCTCCAACCTAACTTCGTCTATCTCTTCTGGACAGAGAATTATTCCTCAGTATTGACCGCCAAATATATTGATAGCAACGTGTGGAACTAAATTTTATTACCAGATAATTCCCGCCACTGTCAACTTATGCATGTCTGCAAATGATTGTCTTAGATTACCAACATCAGAGTAACTGCCGCTGAAAGATTTCCATACTTGGAGGTGGAAGAAGTCCATGTTGTATTCCTTTGCCATAAACCCAGTCCGGGGTCGGCAAAGCATTATTTGTTGAGTCTACCGGCACACGGATGATTACTCTCACTGCCTCGTGTCCGAAATTCCTGCACAACACTACACTATTCAGATTTCTATGTTGAAAAACTTACAACTATGTTCCGTTAAGCATATTATATGATGCAAAATTTTAAAAAAAAAAATTATATATCCTTGCGGTATCCGCAAAAATCTCTCGCAGCCATAAAACATTCATTTCCTGCATCCTTCCACAAAAAATTCTCTGGATTATAGCCGCGTGAATTTTGAAACAAGTATTGACATCTGAGGAAGATCACGGTTTTTATGGCAGTGTGAAAGTCAGTTGTTTCAAGATTTAGTCGATTGGAATCTACTTAAAGTTTATAGAGGACTTCCACGTAAAAGATTCTGCTTGTATGCTATAGATCATAGGTTCCCAACCTTTTTTGACCTACCGCCCCCTTTTCAAAAAAAAAATTACTCACCACCCCCCTGAAAAAAAACAGCACCGACGTCTTCTGTTGTTGTAATCAATGTTGTGTAATCCATAGCGCTTCAATTTAATAGGATTGTTGCCCACTTCTTCAAACAGTGATTTGATGGCACCCCTCTTAGGTGAATTGGGCTATATTAAATATTGAAAAATAAGGACAGATTTTTAAAATTACTTTATTAAAGAATATTAAGAATATTATTGCCTTGTACAAAATTTGATTAAAAACATATATTGAAAATTATCAGTGAGAGGTCTGAGCTTGGTGGAATGATACTAATTTTTCTACATTTGGTGCTATATTTGTCAGCAGGAGTCTTAAATCGCCGCGTTCCACTACTGGAAATCTGTTTCTTTTCTTTGTTAGTAAATTTCTTCCTACACTAAATCCCCTTTTGGCTCAATATGACAACAGGAATGCAATAAAAAAACAAACTTTTTTGTTGTAGCCCACAAAGCCGGATATAAATCTGGAATTTGAGTCTGTAGCCAAAATTCTTTACATCCATTTTTTAATTTCAATTTTAACTCTTCATTTTTGACAGTTCTGTCAACTCTTCCTGTAGCGATAAACCTGCTGTTTGTAGGTTTGAGAAAGATTCTAAAACCCAATCTAGAATGGTCATGTTAATAATATCCTGAAATCTGTTTTTAAAATCTTCATTAAGTGCTTCCAATTCCCTCCATAGAAAATAAAAATTTAAAAAATAAAACTTATTTAAAAAAAAAGTCAGATAGCCTAAGGACGTTTTCACACACACCGGCAAAACCGGAGCCAGCGCCGGCCTTATTGCACCAAGTTCAATAAGTTTTTTGCTTTGGCGGAAGAAATAGGCATCGACCATTCAAAAAACGTTACTTTAATAGATTATTATATCGCAGAACGAAATATAGTAAATATTTAATTAACATACAGTACTGGATACATCCTGTGTTGACTCAAATATAAAACGAGGCCTAGAAAAATAGTGAAATAAATCAAGTACACAAATATTCTGCTATATTTTTGTTTCATTCAAAAATTTTGACCAATTACGAAATCAACTGAATTTTTTAAATATTATACAATAGCTACGACTGCGATTGAAATCTATAAATTTCTTGTATTGATTTTTAAGGATCTCGTTAAAGGAGCGAACTTTACTGACTTGCATGAGACCTACAGATTGGGAATAAGCACAAGTAAAGTAAAATATAGGCGTGGAAAGAGATGTATACATTTCTGAAAGAATATTTCAAAATGAAAAGAAAAAGAAACAAACTGAAAAATGGTAAATTACATATTTATCATTAGTATTAACAAACGCTGTAAATAACTTACACTTTACTTAAAACTGTAAGTCTGGTTGTGCTATAATTTGTGGAATCAATACAAAGATACTTTGTCAGTATCGAAGGTGCGTTTCTGTGGCAAATTAATAAAATAAATTATGTAACCTGTTCTGTATTGTTATAGCTAATAATAAATGTATAGCTGATCAAC
The DNA here is from genome assembly GCA_031002005.1 of Vandiemenella viatica. Taxonomy (NCBI): domain Eukaryota; kingdom Metazoa; phylum Arthropoda; class Insecta; order Orthoptera; family Morabidae; genus Vandiemenella; species Vandiemenella viatica. The sequence goes on from JARYHS010013630.1 coordinate 79,545,707, forward strand.
TTTCAGTTGTTCTTTTTTTCTTTCACTTCAAAATCTTCTTTCAAAATGGGTAAATCTCTTTGCACACATTCTGTTCTAACTTTGAAATAGTCGGCTGTTTTATCCCACAAATAAGGTTTAATATCAACTAATTCATTTAATGTTATAGTATCGTGCGAGTAATTACATATTATTACAAAACTACAGAAAATTGTCGGGACTGAGATTAGATTCTCTCCACCACAGGCACCAGTGTGAATAAGAAACAATTAAATCAAAGGGCCGGCGATCTGCTGGACCAGAATACGTGTGAAAGCTCTCATTTGATTACATTGTATCTGGCGCCGGTTTTGCCGGTTGAAAACTGCCTAATAATATCCCGTTTCAATATATGCCGGCCTTACACGAAGTACTTGGCAAGTGAGGGATTTCAATATCACGATGCAATATAAGAGCTGTAGGCTCCCAAATACGACGTCATTTGTACCGGAAACAGACGCCACATATTGATTTAAGGAACACCTACCTTTGACAGAGAGGCCAACCATAATAGAAATATTATTCCCATTTAAACTACGAACGCATATACTTATTTATTTCATTGTGATAACATTTCCATATTCACGTTCAGTACAAAGTAAAGCAAATTTACATTAACTGAAAGTTAAAGTACTTCCCGAAGCTGCTATTTCGCTAACAAGTTACGCGCTTCCGAACATGCGCACATGCACTACAGAAACTGTTCACCATCGACAGAAGAGACTATCACCGAAACCGTGGACACGTTCAGTTAACCTGACAGTATTGCTGGTTTTCTGGATCACAGTATTTTCTTAAATTTAAATTTCATACAACTTCATGTCAACCATGGGTACACCATCAACCATAGGTACTCTTACTCTTCGTAAAAATCTCGAAATTTCGAAAATGATATGACTCTTAACCCTCCTTAAAACGTATGGTAAATTTTGTTGATAATAATAATAGGAATAGTAGCAGTGATCAGTACAGAATCGAATGGAGTTAATTAGCACATGATAAAAAAAATGAAATAAAAGATTAAAACTTAGTTGAAATTTCACAGCATATTCCTCACCTTATATCAATAAATAAATATAATAATAAGCAAATTAATAATAATGAATATGTACTAACCTCTGTGGCAGATAGATATTCCAAAATAAATAATTTTCAGTAAGTAGGTGCACGTAACCTGTAGATACCGCATGGGTTCACAGTCACTCTGTCTGAAGGCACTACCGAACAATCGACCACTGACCAGTGTAAACGTATCATCGTTGATCGCGCCGGACACAAACATACTAACAATGGTGATCCTTGTGGTGCACAGCGCTTGCTGTGACTCATTGACGAACTATTCAAGCAGGTGTTAGGAGCAAAGCTATTGTCAGTATTGTGTACTAATACCAGCTTTTGGTGCACAGCGCTTGCTGCAACTCATTCATGAACCATTCAAGCAGGTTACAAAGATATAATGTACTAATACCAACTTTTAATCCCCACTGATCTTGCTTAAAGGGCGTTTGGAATTACTTGCTGAAACATTTGTTCAATGTTTTTTTTATTATTAATTGATCTGATGGGCACGTCCTTGAAAATGTTGGATAGGGGGGCGCTGGCTGGGCGTCAACGCCCCCCAGATTTCCCTTTGTTCACAAACGCCCCCTTCGAGCTCTCTAACGCCCACCGGGGGGCGGTACGGCCCACGTTGGGAACCACTGCTATAGATCGTATCCCATGAAACATTAATATATTATTATTTTAACAAAACCACCAGCTATCAGTTGGCAGTAAATTAGCAAGAGACCACATCATTATGGGGTAGTTGTTCATGATTAATTCTTAAAAAAAACACTTTTGTAAGAAATAAATTTTACTACGTAGAATTTCCTAACAGAAATACGACAAATTCCAGAAAGGTGTGAGATTTCCAAAAATATTCACGTTTTCGTTTTATCTCTATCCATTTCGAATGTAACGTGACAGTGACAGTAAGGATGACAAACACATACAATTGTAAGGCCAACAATAACACTAAAAGTGAAGCAATTTTGGTGAAATTTCACTCATAGGCTTACCGTTATGAGCTTTCGTCTGACAAAATACCTTTTTTTTAATGATGAATGATTTGAAATAAATTCAGAGCTATTTTTACCTTGAAACGCTACAAGTAGAAACATTAATTATTTTAAACAATAATTTCAATAGTTGGGCAGAATGTCTTATCAGTGAGAAGTAGCTGAACCCAAATAAATGTCAGTTAACATGTAAGGCCAACAATAACACTAAAAGTGAAGCAATTTTGGTGAAATTTCACTCATAGGCTTACCGTTATGAGCTTTCGTCTGACAAAATACCTTTTTTATGCTTTTAAAAACGGAAACTGAAGTTTCCATATTGCTTACTCCATCATATTTGTATGTTTTCTGACATATTATAACCCCTTTAATATACTTCATAATTTTTATCGTAAACACGTAAAAACATTTCTAAAACAAGAAATTTGTTAACAATTTTAACCAAATAAAGACTTTACTCTCTATATATTGTATATTATTTTATTTACGAGCACACAAAATTAACAAAACATAGGTTTAAGTATATTAATAACGTGCAAATATCCAGAGTTACATCCAAAACGAGAACAACATTATAAAAATCGAATGTTACCCCACTGATCTGATGTTGCAATACATAGGGATTAAAAAGATGCAAACACAGTTTGGAACAAATTGTAAAACTTAAAATAGAAAATAGTATCATAGAAAACTGATATCATACCACACACTGAAGAAGATTCGAAATAAATTATTTTGAACAGCAAATAAGTACATATTTCCTCAGGAACCTGATTCTGTTCATACTAGAGTGTGATAGGTAACTAATATGTAATATTTTATGTAACTATCTTATTGATATGTAAAGAAATTATATCTGTAAGTTATTTTATCAGGATCTTCAGCAATTTTTAACAGCTTTTGTGGTATTTAATAATCGTTTCGAAATTCATTAGCGTAGAATGTGAATAAAAATATTCCGGTCTCATATGCTTCAGCTAAATCTGTTGTTTATGCATTATTCATCACGTGAGAGATGAACAAACCACAAATAGAGAATATCATGTTTACGTGACGACCAAAATCTCGGTGAAATTAATCTGTGATATAGGACGAAACCATTTGTTGTAGCAGTTTGAGAACCGTTCAGAAAGAAAAAAAAGCAGTTTGTTTGTACGATTCTGGAAAGCGAAAACAATTTTTCTGCCCTGTAATTGCATAGTGCAACGCGATTGATTCTGTTACTCGTCGCGTCATCTCTTCCGTTCTCTTACTGAAGAATTGTTTGATTTTGTATGGATTTTAAACTGTTGCCTTCTATCCGGAATGAAGCTTTTACCAGGAAGTGTTTGCAGATTCTGTTATGTTCACTAATTTAAACTAATGTGCTGCAGACTATGCAAGCGTATTTTAAAATTAGGTGCGTAAATTAATTTGAATAATTGGATTTGTGAAAATATAATTACGAGACACGTACTGTTGCTTTATAGTATCGCTTATCATCTAATTTTAAAATTTTTAATTGATTTGCAATTTTACATTTCCTGATAGCAGAGCTGCGATATTTATGGTATTTATAGTCAATTGGCGTAACGGTTTCCGAAATAAGCAGTTGAGATGCGGTTTCGCAATAACAACGCATATTTGGAAGAAGTATATTAAATTAAAGGATCAACAGGTACCGATGTGCCAGGAAGGTCTGAATGGTTTCGTCCTTCAGGTGCTCTCATTTCATCTTCTGGATGTCACAGATATTAGACCTTACTCAGTAAACGGAGAACAGATGCGAAAGAAAGTCTTATCGTTCATTTATTTTACAGAAACAATACTTACAATAACCTACACTGATGCTAGAAATCTATGATCTGGCCAAGGATACGATTCATCAAACATTTACTGTAATATAGAAGACCAATAAACATGTGCGAAACCTTCACACGTGTAATCTTCCCCTTGTTGAAATTAAAGTGAAATGCATACACACAATAACAAAGATATCTTATTAATGCGAACGTATGTATAATAACTATTTGTATACAATATTGGATGGCACAATGCAATTATGTTAATATTTTCCTCATCATTTTCGGTAACTGGTATAAACATTTTGTTAGAAAATTTTACATATAGTTCTTTAGAAGTAAATAAAGCATTTGGCAAATACAACCCAGTTCTATAGAGCGTTTGTCCGCAAGACGTTTTGGTAGTCACTGCAGAGGCAATTTTCGGTGGGGACTCCTGCAAATGCCTGCAAGTGTCGCTACCAAAGATATTGCTCTGCACGGCGGGTTGCGTCTGGCTCACCTAGGTATTGCGGTGAAGGAAACTGACCTAACCACACGTGGACCCTCTTTTTCTTTAAATTATCAATTTGTTTAATTCTAAAATGAGTAAGCTATGTCATACGCAGGTAGGAATTCTATTTAGCGATACCTTATTGATCACTGTAAGCTTTGTATTAGTTGTAAAAAAGTGTTTTTGACAAACGAAATATTTTATAATATTTTATTTTTGCTTCAAGGATCAGCAAAGACGATGGAAATGTCAAAGAGAGGGTTACTACTAGTTAGCGCGTTGGCCAACCTACTATTGAAGAGTTTGTCAATGACCAGCACTTCCTGTTTAGATCAGAGATATTTGATACGAAGAAAATATGACCTCAGCAGCTTAACAAAAAACTTCAAACATGTGAAATTCCATATGATATTGTTCTTTACTAAAGGAGAGATATTTTTAAAAGAAATATCCAACTTTTGCCCAAATCCAGCTAAAACCCAACTATTTTTATGCAGGCGAATAGCTTACTAGCTCAACATCTCGTAGGTAGCAAGGAATAGAATTGACAAACGTACACCATCTAAAATATATGGCTGTTACTTTTGACCCCCATTGGCGTAGAACCTTTACGGTCAAAAGAAAAGGTTCAAAGAGTAAGATAACGCTGCTGGCACTTGATCGATCACCTTCAACCCTTGAGAATGACGGCACCTATGTTTTATCCTATTCGTGAATATGCGTGCCTATTCTAGTACAAGTCTGCCCAAGTAAACGAAATTGATCAGGCACTGAAATAGTCACCTTGGCTAGTAACATGATGACTTAGGTCGTCACCTCTAAAAAGTGTGTAGTTTTATACTATCACTGAACGTTTAATTTGTCTGTTTTAATTGACTTGTAATTCTACTGTTTCTGATGGCGGATATTCAACATTAATTGAATTTATGGTCAATCTAGATACCGAAATAAGTTCTGAAATTAGGCTTCGCAACAGTAATCCATATATGTAAGATGTTCATCTCTAACAAAATCTACCAGAATGCAGGAATTGCACCACCCATTATTAGACATGAAGAAGTTGTAATTCAAAAAAAAGAAGAAGCACTCCAATGAACACACTCATTTACTGGATATCCAGATTGCAGCAAACTAAGGACCGAAGTTCAGTATACGTTTCTTGAGAACCAGTACAACCTCTTACTTTACTCCACCGGAAGGAAGAAATTAAATGAGGAAGTAACAACTGGATAACAACATTATCTGGCTCTACCCATCATAAAACAGTCACATCTAACACAAAGAAAACTGGACTGCTCAGAAATATCTCAATCACCGGCGCACTGGAGTTCGAAGAAAGAGATCGAATCCCCAAATGTCGGTCTCCAGATATGATTCACCAACTGTGACTGTGATTGCCTCTGGTTCATGGAATATTTATTCACCTGCCAACTTTTAGCTGTAACATGATCCACGGAATAATAATTTGCAGCTGATAACTCTCATCGTTCTAGAAGTTTTCCGTTTCTGGTCGAACGTGGTGTTATGTTTCAGGATATAATTATAATTTTTAGAATTCCGGTGTTAAACATTCTAATCTAGCTACGTCTACCACAAAATCCACCTATTTCCTTCTGAAACCATGTGACATTTTCAATCTATATTTTATATATTAACATGTTCTGTTAACATCTAAATTTTTGTTTTTTTGGTCGATCCTGGGATATCTGCATATGTTTGGATAATGTAGTAATGGTAGAGGGAAAATAATAATAATAATAATAAATAAATAAATATAAGATAATTATAAAGAAATAGATTTGACTGGAGTTTTAAGGAATGCAGAATTCGACTGTTAATCGCTTCAATGACTGTCACAACTTTAGTGGTGGTTATTTATGTTATTATGTGCGCTCAAAGCTTCTTCTCTCGACACGTTCTCTATCGGCAGACAAGATGCTGCGGCAGATGAAAAATTATATTTTCAGAGCGAGTCAATCCCAACCTAAGGTTCAATGAGATAGAAGCTTATTCCGTGACTGGAAAGCTGAAATACCGACACAGACCGTTCCAGGTTTTCTTCAGCTTGAAGATTGATACAGGAGGGAGTAGAAGGTGATTATTGTTTTAACAGTGGTAATGTATTATCCCACAAAAACAATTCTTGTAAAGTCGTCGTGCTTGTGTACTGACAAAAAGTTATGAGATCTTGTTCTGAGCTAAGTCCAAAATTTGCAGAGTGTATTCACTCCCGTCTCTGAAACAGAATGGTTTCTGTCGGTGTTATGGATCATTTATTTTGAATACAAAATCTGGTAACTTTGCCATAATGCTTCCCATGTTTAGTTTTGTTTTGTCAAACTTATAAATACTTGAAAGCCAAGATTTTATTCCGCACTTTTTCGGGTTTGACAAGTCTTATAATAAATCATATATATTGTGGCTTACACTTCAGTAAAAAATAGAACATGCATAATGGCCAAGTCACGATTATTTAAATTCTGAATAAACGATATATAACACCGAGAGAAACCATTCTGTTTCAGAAAGTCAAGTGAACAAGAACTCAACTTCTTGTAACTACACAAGCACGAAACATAGTCAATGTTTACAAGAATTGTTTCTGTGAGATTTAATGCCTTTTTGTAAGTTGATCGCTTATTCTGAATCACCGCTCAAATCTAATTATTCCATTTTAAAATCGATTAATAAGAACATTTCAGAATTGAAGACATCAATATACGTTAGCAACAATGCCCCCCTCTCTGTAAACAATGTGTATGTGTGTGCGCTGTAGCCCAGCAATGCTGATTGCCGCTGGTTTAACTACCAACATAATTAAATAACGACTAACATCCAAATTAAGCATAGGAACAAAGTAGAATTCAGTTAAACTTGCTATGCATTTAAAAATTCTCAGACAAATAGCTTCATCCAAAGCGAAGCAATTAAGCGGCAAATATGTGCCAGAATTTTTCATATTTCGGGTTGTCATTTAATAAATACGGGAAAAACACCAGTATTAGACTTTTATTATGATTTAGGAATGAAACCATATATGAGTTCCAAACTAGTTGTTTTTAAGATTACTGGAATTACAGTGGGATTTTGATGTCGGTTGTGTCGTGGTCGAAATTTTGTTTTGAACTTCACTTACTTCCAAAGAAATGAAAGGAAGAAAGTAAAATTTATCACATTAGTTAAACTTATTAAGTTCTGCTTATAAAGGAAATCTTATTAGTGTTGAAAATAATTTCACGTTAGGGGTTTGTAAGGGTTAGATATAAGGAAATTTAATTGTTTTGGACTTTTGCGGGTAAAATTTATCTGTGTACTAAATTTCAGATGTCAACGGCTACGGGAAGTACCTTAGAGTTTTGATGACACTCAATGAGTGAACGACTGAGTGAGTGACAAAATCACTAAAATTTGCATATAAATAACATCTGAACTAAGAATAGTACTGAAACAGAGTTTAGTATTTTTGCTAAAATTGCTGATCGAACAGAAATTTGAGACATGCAGCCGGAATACGACGGAAGAAATTGAGGTATAAAAATGGCCGGAATCGCTTCAAGAATACAGAAGGCAGAGCTGCCGTTGACTCGACTTGGCGAGTGCACTGCCGCGCATCCACATTTGCAAGGATATATTACATGCGGACATTGGAATAATCAGACCGAGCGTGTTGGGTGAGTGGTAACATACTGGCCTCGCATTCGGGAAGACGCGGGTTCGGATCCCCGTCTGGTAATCTTGATTTGGGTTGTAATCTCTCCCTCTGTTATATTTGTTATCTTTTACTTGGTGATATCCCGTTTATTCCTTCTTCTTCATTTGTGCGCGTGATTTCTGTTAACGGGACTTCGCACCAAAGACTGCTTTTTAGAGTCATACACGGGGTTAAGACTGGGGAGAATTACAATAAAATCTGATATTAAAGCAAGTTCCTTATTTTTATTATTACTTCCAATATGGGACATCAATTATTCAATACAATCTTTGCTGACATATTATTCTTAACTTACAAATACGTTAAATCTATCTCCTCCTTTTATGAACTTTAAGACTCGTCTTTACTGAAACAAATATTAATTTGACACAGCACATATATGAGACGATATTAAACACGGGGAGGGAGAGAGAGAGTACAAATTATGCTAGCTCGGTTGTGATCTAGGCGCGGCTTCACTACTGGGACGCACTGCAGAACTTAAAAAAAATAATGGTTTACACTAAGAAAACTTCCACACTGAGACAGAGGCCCCACTCACATGGCTACTCGACAGCCGAGCTGTCTAACCCAGCAGCTTCTTGTGCATCCGAGACGCCAGTCCACAATGCAACAGCTATGAAGGCTAAGACCAAGAAGAAGAAGACGAAACTAGGCGGCGCCTTCCCACGTGCAGTAGGTTTCATGGCGGAAACCTCCCATTATCCACCGGGGGCTACTGAACGCGTCTTTGAAGGTGCCACTCCAGAAGACCTATCCCTGAATGTATGGAGACGACGCCTCGAACGGGGCAATCCGAAGAAGTGGTGCTTCTTCATCTCAATCCTCCTTGATGAACGTCGATTCACCTGGAAGATACCAACCTGTGACGTCACCACCTTCGAGCAGGTCTTGACCAGCAGAGAGCACCGCCATCTTGCTCTGAAGTGCCGACCAGTTGATCTCGAGGCGTGGCCGGAGGCACTCGAGTTCCCGACCCCGCTGGCCAGTGATTTCGACTGGGAGGAATACGTCGAACTAACCAAGAGAAGATTCAAGACCTCCAGCTACGATCCTACTACCTGCCGAAACTACAAGATCACACCGATTAGGTCTACAATATTATCTCCATCACCTTCACAAAGTGACGAAATTGCAGCTGCGACGCCTGATACTCCAGCATCACCTCCATCACCTTCACAAGGTGATGAACCTGTAACACCGTCATCTGATTCCTCAACACCGGCAGTCTTCCTGGGACCGGAACAGGGTCCGGTGCCACCAATCCACGTTAACTGCGCTGGAAACTACTGGCAATTACTGGTCCAGTTGCAGAGCGCCATGAAGCTCCCCATGTTCAGCTGGCCAGACCATCTGGGACTTAAGATCCTGCTGTCCTGCCCCGCAGACTTCGAGGCTGCCACCCAGATGCTACGGGAAGCCTCCCTGTCCTTCGACATCATGCTTCCTGGTCACAGAACAAAGAAGACAGGCATCAATACGCCGAGTACAGCAGAAAAACCACCGTCACGAGAGCTGGTTCAGTGCTACAGATGTCAGAATTTTCGACATCTCGCAAGCGACTGCACTGAACCAGCTAGATGTGTCCGCTGCGGAGGAAGACATTATGTTGCTGATTGCGACAAGCGTCGCGAGGACGCTGTTTGCTGCAACTGCGGCTCGTCACACGCTGCTTCTTATCGCGGATGTCGAGCTTGGAAGCAGCAACGTAGCAAGAAGAAACGAAGCCAACGTAGTGGGTTCCATATGCAGCCCGCAACAAGTCGGCAAGAGCGAGGGCCCTGCCCTCCAGTGACCACACGCACCGAGCAGTTCCGAGAAGCCTACTCGCAGCCAAGAAAACAACGAAGTAGAGCTACAACAGCGGAATCAACTGGGCAACGTGCTGCTACTACTACCAGACAGCGGCCATCACAGAAACAAGTAAGGCCGAAGATCACCAGAGGGGAAAGCAGCGGAGGAGGCAGAGTAACATGCGACCACTCCTTCTCCAGACACGCTGCCGATCAACGAGAAAGAAGATTAGACGAACTCATCACCCTTCTCACGCAGTTGATAAATCACCTGACAACAAAAGAAGACATGTCTGCCTCCTCGAGGCAGCCCTAACTTCGCCACATAAAACGCGGCGTACCACTTCTGATGTAACAAGAAGGACGCGGCGGCAACCATCAGAGAAGAAAATCATTAACAGCCTATCGCGAAGACTCACCGACAGTGAAGCTACAACCAATCCAAATGCTGTAGGAGTAAATGTCTAGCGACAAACACTCCGCTATACTCTGCTCAACGGAGCAGTTACTAGGCTATAGGCCTTGTATCCACTTGAGCACGCTCAGGCGAATGAGCCGCTCAGTGAAGCGAGCGGCTCAAGTGTGGACGCCTGAGCGCGCTCGCAACGAACGACAGCGAGCGCGCTCGGGGCGAGCCGATCGGTTGTCGGTATTTTGGAATGCTCAAAGGCGAGCCAGTGTGAGTCCGGCGCTCAGTGTGGACGCTGGTTTTCGACAATGAGACGAGCACGTGGGATAATGAACTTTGTCTAACTCTTATTGATGCTTACGAATCGAAACGGGTATTGTGGGATAGCTCGTATGAACAATATTACAATAGAACTAAAAAAGATGATGCCTGGCGCGAAATTAGCGAGGTATTAAAATGTAGTGTTGATGAAGTGAAGAAAAAAATTACAAGCCTGCTAGGGTCGTTCAGGCGGGAACGATCGAAACAGAAGAGAACTTCTATAACGGGAAGTGGTAAGTCTTTTTTAATAGTGTTTCTCGCAGCTAATATATGTTTGTAACTAAAATAAAAAATTGGTACCAACCTTTATATAATCTTGGAGTGACTGAACAATGGCATCACAGACTTTCGGTACAAAACGGCTGATGCTTTGTTTAGATACTTTAAACATATATTGCAGACTTGTGTAGGAATCTCCTGAAGCTAGGAATCTTAAAGTTATAATTAATTTATCTGCTGGTGGGATCGCATCACGCATATGCGTATCCTGCATTTTAATATGTTCAAAATCAATACTTGACATTCTCGTAAAGTTTTGAAATGTCTCATTGTCTCCTTCAAATGTCAACTCGCGAATTAAACTATTAAGATGATTTCTTCGCTGACGATAACTTTCCCTAATCCACCACCTTGGTACTTTCCTTTTCTTCTTTGATATTGCATGGATAATAATAAATGCTGCAGCTGCCACACGCACACGTGACGACATGTCAATAGCCGAGCGTTTACTGAGCACCGGCACAATGCTCGTTCGACCAAAATTTCCTTTTACAATCAATGAGCGGCTCATTCGCCTGAGCGTGCTCAAGTGGATACAAGGCTTAACGGTACTCCGCAGCGAGCACCAATGACTGTGTTTCCCTTTCGTCCTACTGAAGGCGGAGCTACCATCCTCGACAAAATAATCTGACGGGGGTTTGTTATAGCACCTCTGGTTATGGGCGCTGGTATGCATAAACCAGAGAGCTAAGCCTCTTGCTCCCCTAACAATGCAGAGATTTCATTTTCTATAGTTGGCTGACTACCGTTGGGATCAGGACGCCGGACAATCTAGCGGGTGATGTCGCAGCGTCATCACACCAAAACCATCAATGGCTGCTGCATGAGCTTACCTTCTAAAACGTCCTGATCTATGGCTTTTACTTGTTCTGCTGTGTTACTTCTCTTTCCAAATATTCTAAGATACTGTAGGATCGTAATTTTTCACGGCGTTGAATATTAATATATTTTTCTCGGGCTTCTAGCCGTGTTAATATATCATATTTGCGGGACGTTTCGAAGGCGTCCATCTCTGCCTCCATTCTCAACCAGATGTCAGTGTATAACTGTTTGTTTATTCAACCGCTGCTACGGAAACGGTGGAAAACAAAAAACAACACAACGCGATTACGTCATCCACTCTTCTGCTCGTTACCGGCGCGAAACTGTTTCAGCATTTTAATCGCCGGGTTCCAGGCCGCACTGAGTTGATAACCAGTGTCCCTGTTGACTAATAAATCAGTTAATCTTATTTCTACAGCCTCTGTAATAACGCTGGCCCAAAAATCTTTGACCCGGGCTAAAATGGTTGTTTTTTCAAATTCAAAAGTGTGACCTTCTTGCACACTATGTTCGGCCACCGCAGATTTTTCTTCTTGCCTAAGTCGAACATTTCTGGCGTGCTCTATACATCGCTGCACAATGCATCGCTGCGTCCGTCCAATGTAGCCGCGGCCACATTCACATGGTATATAATATACACCAGGGGTTCGTAAACCTAGGTCATCTTTAACGATGCCGACCAAGTTACTAATTTTAGTGGGTGGTCTATAAATTGTCTTGACTCCGTGTTGTGATAGCAGTCTACCTATTTTGAAACTTAGGGCACCCACAAACGGCAGAAACGCAAGGCCCTTGGTATCACTCTGATCTCTCCGTCGATTTTCCTTCTGTTTAAACGCACGAGTAATCTGTCCCTGATTATAACCATTATTTAAAAACGTTTTCCGGAGATAGTCCAATTCGCCAGCCAGGCTATGTTTGTCACAAATCCTTTGTGCTCTGTGTACCAAGGTAGTTAATACAGAGTTTCGTTGTGCCGGATGATGACAGCTGTTGGGATTTAAATATAAGTCGGTATGGGTAGGCTTCCGATACACAGTGTGTCCCAGCGAACCATCAGCACGTTTAATAACAAGCACATCAAGAAATTCCAGTGAGTTTGTGGAAATCTTAGACAACATGAAGTTAGAACCTGGTGATTTAATTATGAGCTTCGATGTGGTCTCTCTTTTTACTCGTGTTCCCTTGGTCGACTCCTTAGATCTGTTAAGGAGGTATTTTGATCAAAAAATGATTGATATTTTCCACCATGTGTTGACAACCACTTATTTTAAGTTTGAAGGAGAATATTACGAACAAGTGGACGGTGTAACAATGGGTTCGCCGTTGTCTCCTGTCATTGCTGATTTCTTCATGGAATTTTTTGAAGAAGAGGCACTAAACCACGCACCACTCCAGCCGAAGTGTTTTTATAGGTATGTCGATGATACCTTTGTGATTTGGCCCCATGGCAGAAACAGTCTTGACCAATTCCTTGTGCATCTCAATTCAATCCATGAAAATTTTCAGTTCCCAATGGAATTGGAGGAGGACGGTTGCCTGCCGTTTCTTGATGTGCTTGTTATTAAACGTGCTGATGGTTCGCTGGGACACACTGTGTATCGGAAGCCTACCCATACCGACTTATATTTAAATGCCAACAGCTGTCATCATCCGGCACAACGAAACTCTGTATTAACTACCTTGGTACACAGAGCACAAAGGATTTGTGACAAACATAGCCTGGCTGGTGAATTGGACTATCTCCGGAAAACGTTTTTAAATAATGGTTATAATCAGGGACAGATTACTCGTGCGTTTAAACAGAAGGAAAATCGACGGAGAGATCAGAGTGATACCAAGGGCCTTGCGTTTCTGCCGTTTGTGGGTGCCCTAAGTTTCAAAATAGGTAGACTGCTATCACAACACGGAGTCAAGACAATTTATAGACCACCCACTAAAATTAGTAACTTGGTCGGCATCGTTAAAGATGACCTAGGTTTACGAACCCCTGGTGTATATTATATACCATGTGAATGTGGCCGCGGCTACATTGGACAGACGCAGCGATGCATTGTGCAGCGATGTGTAGAGCACGCCAGAAATGTTCGTCTTGGGCAAGAAGAAAAATCTGCGGTGGCCGAACATAGTGTGCAAGAAGGTCACACTTTTGAATTTGAAAAAAACAACCATTTTAGCCCGGATCAAAGATTTCTGGGCCAGCGTTATTACAGAGGCTGTAGAAATAAGATTAACTGATTTATTAGTCAACAGGGACACTGGTTATCAACTCAGTGCGGCCTGGAAACCGGCGATTAAAATGCTGAAACAGTTTCGCGCCGGTAACGAGCAGAAGAGCGGATGACGTAATCGCGTTGTGTTGTTTTTTGTTTTCCACCGTTTCCGTAACAGCGGTTGAATAAACAAACAGTTATACACTGACATCTGGTTGAGAATGGAGGCAGAGATGGACGCCTTCGAAACGTCCCGCAAATATGATATATTAACACGGCTAGAAGCCCGAGAAAAATATATTAATAATTTAAGATACTGTTCTTAATTTGCAGTTCTCTAATAACTTACATTTTTCGTCCTTTAAAGTTACTACCGGTACTTACTATTAATTTTCGCAGAACTGTCCACCACTTTCAGCTTATTAATCCCGTAGTATTACAAGGTTTTCATGGTTTGCACAGATCATTCCAGGCGAATGCCGGGACAGTTCCTTCGAACTGTTGCTAGAGCCGAATTCCTTGCTCCGATTCCTTTCCCGCCTTTAATTACCTCGACACTGGAGAGGAGTAAAATCGAAAAAAGAGGAATATTCGGGACACAAAGGAATGCAGACTCAAACTAAGGGGAGTCCGGCTGCATTAATCTGATCAGATGTGCCTTAAAACAAGGGGAAAATGCGATAGCGGTAATACGCCCGGACCCTGGGCTTAATTGGTTTGATAGGCTGGGAAGACAATTGGAGAGATTTAGTTCAGGAAACAGCGGAAACAGTGCAGCAGCCACCTGATAAGAGCAATGGAAGGTTCAAATTGTGGTGCACATAAAATAATTACTAATGAACAAACGCTGATATGATCTATCAGTCGATAATGTTTATATTTTCCTCTGTGTGTACGGTCAATGGGAGAGGCCGAACAGTCGATCGCCCTTTAGGAGGGGGGACCTGTTTGTAGTGGAGGGGCGTAGGGGAGGAACAGCTTGAAACTTCGCGGAGAAAGGATCGGGACAGTGGTGTGAGAGCTGAGTCTTCGTGTTGTATGCGATGTGATGTGTGAGACCGCGTGGCCAGGTTTCTATTATCCATGAAATGCGTAATCTAATGCGTTATAGTGAACACGTACAGAAGCCTGATGGAGAGTCGTCGGCGGCCGCTAAACTGCGACCGACGGACGTCTAGCTGCAGTCAATACAACATCGACTGCCCTTCGCTAAAGAGAATGGTAACGACGTCAGTATAAAAATTGTCAGTGGTAGCTGCATCAACCCAGTGCAGCCCTAAAACGACTAAGTTCATTAAGCGAGTCCCGTGTTCTATGAATATTAAATCAAGTTTAAAACCGTGAGACAACTTCAACAGTATATGTGATGATCTGATCAATGTACTTGTCGTTGTATTAATAAACTTTCAATATTTCCTCTTAATAAATTATATTGTTTCTGCCAAGTTATTTATGTAAAATAAAATCCTACTCCCTCCATTAATTAATTCTGTTCATTCATGAAATTATGAATATCTATTGTTTTTAATTGGTGTTTTCTTATACAAGTCATTTATCTCCCTTCAAACTAACTGTATCATTATATATATATATACATATATATTTGAGACGAGGTATTTATCTCCCTTGATACCTAACCAAAATCTATAAATGAGTAATCACTTTAAAGATTAAAATTTCTCTACGGCAACTTCATAAATTAAGAAAGGATTTTTTCGGAATGCGATCTTTAAAGAGCAAAATTATCATTATTTTTTAAAAGCGTTTTTTTTTTTTTTTTTTTTTTTTTTTTTTTCTCACGAGCCATTTATGTTCCTTGATACCTAATCGAAATCGAAAAATGAGGCATGATTTTAAGTACTAAGTTTACAGCTTTGATAACATCATATTTTAAGGAAGGAATTTATTGGAATTCGACCCTTAAAGAGCAAACGTGTTAACTGTCAAGGTCACAAGTATGAGGTAATAGGCATCGCTGTCGTCGATAACGATTTATCGCATTTCCGCTAGATAACAGCATCTAATATCACAGAGATGTGGCTATGTTGTGTGTTTTTCGAGCCGTTTAAAGTATTCCGGTGAGGTCTGTGACACTTCGGCTTCAGGAAGGGAATACCTACAGGCGTTTACGTCAAAGTAGAGGGCTGCAGGTTACCATACATTAGGCAAACTAAGAAAGATATTGTTAAAAATGAGCCGGTTCATCTTTCAGCCTAATGAAAACCACCAACATAGTTGTTAATCGAATTTTATTCCAGGCATTTTCGTACAAGTCAGTGATTTGTTAAACAATTGCTGCATAAACATTTTACTAGCGAAATTTTCGCACGAGATCATTTACTTAAAATTATTTACAGTAATGCAATCAATCATAAAAGTCAGAAGATAAAATGAGTTATTTACAAAAACAACAGCATTATACATCTCACATTCGATGAATTTCCCAGTGATCTATTGAAAATGAAATATGTCTCTATGCTTTAAATATTTTTTTTTTTTTTTTGCGATATGATAAGTTGATTAGACCCTTCCCGTTTAATAGAATATTACGTTCGAATGAGAAATGACAAGTGAACAGCCTCTGCTTTAATTTCACGGAAGTATACAGAAACTTTATCTCCTTCACGATTCGTCAATTTTTGAAGTTTCCAGAGTAGCATAATAATCTTATTTCTATCATATCCCAGTATGGAAACGGTAGCAGAAGCTGCATAAACAGTGTGAGTGAAACACGGTATTTAGGGGTTCCCTACAAAATTCTAATATTGATCCTGTATTCAGCTGAATAAATTTATCCAAACTGTATGTAAGCAACATAGTCTTAATACCGAAAATGGGGAACGAAGTGTACAAAACAAGAAACAGGAAAATACTGCAGTGATCCGGTTAGTGTTAAGCAGATATTGTTGATACAGGAAATATCAGCAGCGCACTTAAAAAACGTTTCATCTACTTAAACATCAAAACGTCATTGCAACATGAAAATTTGAACACTATGAGGAGAAATTAAAAAAAAAGTCGTACACCAGTCACTCTAGGATTTAACGATTTTAGAACAGCATAACGTTATATCTATTTATTTCATAATTTTGTTCAAAACCCTTGTTATATTAAAATAATTATACTATACGAAATGCACTGAAATAAAAAAAGCTGATTTAGTAGTATAGTATTGATGGAACCTAAATTTACTGTAAGAATTTCAGTTAATTTTCAGAACTGTTTAACACATTTTTCTTGAAGCATAGCGCATTATTTTTACATTAATCAGTAGTCATGTTTACTGTCAAGCAACGTAATTTACGCAATTACTCATGGTATCCCGTAAATAAGGAATAACGCTTTAAATGTAACTGACCATTCACATCTAAAATTATGACCTTAGAAAAAGTAATACGTTTTCAAGTTCTAGAAGCACACCACCCCAATATGTGCCATAATGTCTTATTTTAAGTCTCAGTCATGAAAATTGTTCACTGCACACAGTGGTCGATCCGTGATATGCGCTGGACTTGATGACCTTTGACCAAGTTTATCCACGACAACGCAAAAGCCCCCTAAGTCTTTTTATGCTTCTGCCGAGATCACATGACTAAGAACCCCTGCATTTTTTTAAAATTGGGTATGTCTCAAAGACGTTATTTACTATAGCCCAATATCAACAATTGAGGACCGGGAAAGGGCATCCGATCAGCCGCTCACCAAATTAATACGGCTGGTCATGAATGTCGAATTAAGCGGGACGTGTATTAGTTTAACATTAAATACAGTTTTTAAAATAAAAATATTAATTACCGTAATTAATGTCTTCATTTGTAGTCATGACATAGCATAAACGAATGCAGGTGGTTAATTAAAATAATAAAATTAAAATGTGATTAAGGCTTGAAAACCACGACATTTTGCTAATGTCAGTTTTATATCTGGTGGGTCACGATTAAGCCTTTAAAAATTTGAAGGGTTATCCGCTGTTAACTTGACACCCTGCGTTTGGGCAAAGAGTTTGCACTTGTGGCGGTAGTAAATATAAAACCTGAGAGCACTTTTGTTGACATAGAGGGCTGCCTCAAGTGTTCGTGATATATGTGAAGCCCTGTAGCAGACACGACAGGTGATGGACAGACGTCACATTCAGCCAGAGAGACCCTTTACACAACTGCCAGCTTCGTGGGTTAGCGGCAACGTGCCGGCCTTGCATTATAAAGAATGACACGGGTTCCACTGTCACCTCGACTGTGCGGAATTTCGATAAACATTTGCAGATATTATTCTAATCTAAGTTGTACGTCAAGCCTTTATCAATAATCCAACAATTATTGACCATTCTTG
Organism: Vandiemenella viatica; assembly: GCA_031002005.1. Classification (NCBI taxonomy): domain Eukaryota; kingdom Metazoa; phylum Arthropoda; class Insecta; order Orthoptera; family Morabidae; genus Vandiemenella; species Vandiemenella viatica. The sequence goes on from JARYHS010013630.1 coordinate 79,563,937, forward strand.
AAACATGCAATCATGGTAATAAATCTTTCTGCTGCCAAATATGACTACCTACTAGCAACCTCAAGAAGCGAAACCTCATGTTAATACTATAACTGACTAACGTACTGCCCTTTCAAAATCATTTAGATTTTTCGGTGTTTATTTTGTTATTACCAATGAACTCAAAATCGTTTCCCTAATACACATCGGATGAACAAATTGTTTAAGTGATTCAGGTATCAATCTGTATATGCCTAACAGTACTTTCTCACTGAAAATATTACTTTGGTCTCATACCTTAATTAAATTCAGTGCGGTGGTAGTACAGTGACGATTTCCATGCCAACATCATGTATGATCTTTTCTATCATATGTAGAATGGAGTTCTTAAAGTTCTTCGCAGCACGACTTCCTTCCGTCAAAAGAAAAGTTCCCACGCACCTCCGGCACCACAATTTTATTAATAAAAAAGTATATGCCTATTTCTCTGTACTAACAAAGAAATCTCTTTTTTTATGGCTTTACACCCCATCGACGACGAGGTCATTAGAGGGTGGAAAGGACTGGGAGCAAGGAACGGAAGGAATTAGGTATTGGCATTTTGAAGGAAACATCCCGGCATTCGCCTGTAGTAATTTGGGGAAACCATGGAAAACCCAAAGCTGGAAGTCCGGACGCGAACTCGAACCCGCGATCTCACGAAGCGAGACCAGAACGTTAACCGTTCACCCACCACGCTCGGTCAGTGACATCTCAGAGGAAATTCACTAAGTATGTGATGTTAGGATAAAGGATATCAGCACTAGGAGGCGGTTAAGGAGACTTAATGCTTCCAACTGTGCAGAGCTAGGGTATCGTCCCTCGGGCGATGAATCTACCTCGCACCCCACCTCAACCCTCCCCCCCCCAACCCCTGACATATCTTCGCACCTATCTGAGAGAATAGGCCCCTTTCCTTTTTTGACTTATCTGTTTGTGGTACTATCCAGAACTCAGACTTTTAAACTAACAGGAAAGGTAAGAACATATTAAATGTTGTAACGTCTATCTTGGGGACGTTTATATTTGGGTCACACTGTTTTATCATTAGCAAAATTATCAATTTGGAATATCAAAAGTCATACTTAATCTTCAGCTTATCACATGAAATGTTATTGTAATGAATAGGAAAACTGCAAAATTTGTACAATTTATTATTGTGAAATTAGGCAAACATTTTGTTTTTATTCTGAGGTTAACAATTACATATCATTGAATATCAAACAGCTAGAGCAAAATCTCAGGGTCATTACTGGGTGGAACGATTGCATGAGTTTCCGTCCGGGTCGTAGCTTTTACCATTGTTCACAGCCCAGGTCAGCGACCAGGCAAGACCAGCGCCACATGGGGTCTTCCAGCTTTCTCGACCGGCCCAGCGTGATGGCAGCGTCCCCAGCTGCCGACTCGTACTCAGCGAAGGTCACTTCGGCCGTACTAGATGAAGATCTGCACCAGAATGTCTCGTCGTCCGTTCTTCTCCTCCGAGCCAGACTCTGTACTTGTCGTAATGCGATTTCGCGTCCGGCTCTTGGTGAATCACCGCAATCCGCGCCAAAGGACCAGCACCACATTGGCCCCAAAACAGACAAGAAAAAACACCAACACGGCAATAAATTGAGGCGGCTTCTCTATTGGCTGGATCGTCTTCCCCTACTCTCCTAAAGCACTCATTTACTAGGAAACGTCACTAAGGTTTATTTTTGCTAGTCTGCGCCAGTTTTCGGCGGGAACTTTCCGAAACGTGCGAAAATAGAAAGCGGGTCTCAGTTATTTATGGGGGTTATAAATCCGCTTAATGTCCAAGTTGAGTCGGACGTTGTCAGCACCCCCCAAGGTGCGTGTAAATCTGGACGCTTTAGTTCCGTCACGTTTCTGTTCGTTGACACGACGCATCGGCAATATTCACACATCCCGTGGGATCACTTAGTGCCTAATGGCACTGTACTTTTTAATTCATTACAATGTTTAAACTGCGGTTAAGAAAAGTGTCGGTCGTATTATCATATTTTACTTCGTATTTGACTTCTAAACAATTGCATGCTTTTATTTATAAGAAACATTTTTACATCAAATATCTTCCCTCCATGCGATGCGATACGGAGGGGTATACTAAACTGAAGATATTGATAAACGTATAAATTTATATTATAAGTATATTACGAGAGTATGTTTAGGCAGTACGTGTAAGTTTGAACTTTGTAATGCCTAGCTGCATTCAACCAACATTCGGACTATAATCAGTCATCTGAATACACTAATTAGTATCAACGCTGAAATAGGAGACAGGTAACGTGCTGCGTGGTTTCTTATGTTTTGTTTTATTCGGGCCAGCCCGATTACTATCCATATTTCATCATAAATAACAATTTCTGCTTTCCTGTTTTATTTCTTATGGTCCAACGTAATACAAGTGTCATTTCACTCCGATACCTCTCATAACCCCCCCCCCCCAATACACGGACTACGTCTTCCCACCCCCAAATTACGCAAAGTTGATGGTATTAAATTCTGGTTAGAATAGATATCTTCCTACCCGATACAACATTTCTTTGAAAGGTTCCTATTATTACTGAATCCAGACAAGTACTTTCTCATTCATATGTTTTATCTGTTGGCCCTGAATGATTGCATGCTTCTTGAATCAAGATGTATTTCAAAGATATTTTCATTTTCCTATAGTTTTTTAAACGAATTTCTTTAAATATATTGTACTGGTTCAACAGTCGAATGATGTTTTCAGAAAATATATTTATTAGAATTTTAACATAATTCTATGGTCATATAAACAATTATTTTCTGTGAAATTGTACTCTAAAATTTTTCTGATAAGTCACTGAAGTCACTCAATTAGCGAAACTTTTGAAGTCAGTTTTATTTAGTACTTGAAATTAATGGTAAATTAGTGCCACGATAGTAAGAAAGTTAGATTGACATAAGAATTAGAACTTGCGTGCAACAAATTTTTAGTCAGTGGCGCCCTCAAATTTTCACAGTGGGCTACAATACTGGAAGTGGTTTCGGCGGAAACAAGTCATAGTTTCACATTGGTTCCAAAAGGCTATGCTTGAGTTGAGAAGAAGGGTGAAGAAACTTTTTGGGCTACTTCATGAAACTTAATTAAAAACCAAGGTAAAGAGCGCGAAAAGATATGCTTGACATCCACAGTTACATTCCATTTTTCTTTAGTGTCATATATTCTACGAAATTTGCTGATGATCAGGTGATTTTTTCTTGTTAGTCTGTTAATAATCTAGGGGTACAGTCGATAAAGCTGTCGATAGTGCTGTTTTGTGGTTTTAATATTATCTACATTTGCAAAGTATTTCTTCAGAAATGTATAACATCGCAGCGTATGGTGCAAGTAAGTTAAAGCGGTCTTGCGACCTGGTGACAGAGTTTCGATTTGCTGCATATTCCACCCGTGTCGTGATTTGAGCTATAGTTTAATGTAAAACTAAAACATGCAGCGTGTTGAAGCACATCATAAAATCAAGCACAGTTCTTAAAAAATCAACACCTCCTGCTGAATATAAACCCGGTAACCCAAATTATAACACTATGACATTAAAGTTTGCATACTGTAGTATTATTATTCTTTTTAACAGCAAAAAATTGTTGATTTCACTGTCCCACTTTGAATTGCTACTGAATTATGCCGATCTAGGCAAAGAGAATATTTGTAATATGGTTGCCTAGTACCTGAATATTGACATTTAAAAAATAAAAGATTTAACACATATTTTAAAAACACCTTTAAATATTAGCGTGAAATTGATTAGTTGATTTTGAACAATAAATATTAATAAATGAACCCTTTTTTCTCGGTGTTGTATATTTGTGAGTGTTTCTCGGGAAACAAAGTGAGTAGTACTATTTTAATACACAAAATTTCGGCGACGGAGATTTATATCACCGAAATATTTTGTATAAATGATAATATTGCTCGGTTGGTTTTTCGAGAAACATTTATAAAAATATTAATATCGTTTGGGGTTTGTTATTGAATATTGGCGGGCAAATAATGACTTTGTAACAGCCATCCGTAAGATGCTAAATTTTACATAGTATAGGCAGAAGCTAAAAGCAGCTACTTATTATAATTGATCAAAATCGTAAACCACATATTGTCATTAATTCACTCGCAATGTATTAATTGCTACTTCCCATAATTACGTAAGTACAACAGCAATATTTGAAGAAATATAGAATATACCATAATTAGTTATAAGAATTTAAGTTTCCGTGACGCCATGTCATGGTATTAATTATTGAAGTTTTTACCAAATTTCTTATGCCCTTTGTAGGGCGAAACTTCACTTACTCATGTTTTTCATTCTCTACTAAACACAACTAACGTATAAAACATATCTAAGTACAGTTTCACCCTAGAAGAAGGCGAAAGCAGTTTGGCCAAAACGTCGCTAATTAATACCAGCACATGGTACCACCCCAGGAGATTGGAAACTATATCTTCCGGGTGCAGAAGCTGTCGATGTTTTTTTTTTTTTTTTTCGATTGCATGAAATCAAGAGATTCATTTTTCATAAAGAAAAATTCAAATTTTTTGTTACAAAATGTGATGGAAACATGACTTGAACTTGCAACACATCTTGGACAACAAGGCTCACCAGGAAACTGCAGAGGATCTATTGTGATAGGTGGATGAACGCAACTTAGAATTATTCGAACATACTAATGTCTCTTAAGACTTCCGCGGCTGTCTTTGTACATGAATTATAGCTTTACGGGCTATGCCGCGTCGTTTATTGGATAATTTATCTAAGCTTTTTTTTTTCCAGACAATTTTATTGATTTTTTTGTGATATAAATGATTCCATGAAAAATATATCTCAACTTAATTTAATTATAAAACTATTATAACTCCATTTTCAGGTCCTTTTATTTTTGTTAGATACTTGTCTTGTCTGACGTATGCATATTGCTATTCGGCCCCAACACAGCCACATATTTCATTGTTTTTTTTTTTCCTGTTTAGTAAATATCCACCTTGTTGTCTGAGAGATTTCTGTAAGTAGCGATTATCAATATAAAATTAGTCAGTTATTAACACTTAATTTCTTGTAGATGGAGGCTCAACGGGGCTAACGGTATTAGGGTGAGATACCTGAAGTTTTATACAACAAATTTAACACAATTTTTTTTATTTATCTATTTAAATGGTATGATTTTATTTAAATAGTTTGCGGAGGGATTCTTCCCATTTTTTATCCTCTTCTTGAATCTATGGTAGTCTACCACAAGTTGGACCCAAAGATACTGTTTATATTTATGTTCACATAGCAACCGTCGCCAAGCATCGCTGCGGTGGAGAGAAGACCAATGGTGGCCTCGACGTGTGAAAGAGGCAGCAGATATCTTAAGGAATTCCAACAACATCAAAGAAGATAGCGGCCTTTTCCTCTGCGATACTAGGCGAAGGTTGCTGTGTGAACATAAATATAAACAGTATCTCTGAAGAAGGCTGGAGTATAACAGCCGAAAGCTTAGATAAATTATCCAATAAACGACCCGGCATAGCCCGTAAAGCTATAATTCACATACAAATGTCTGACTCTGATCACCAGTTAAGATGTTTGTTTCCTTATCCTCCGGTCATTGTGTCCATACAAGTTGATGTTAGACGTAAGAGTTAACAGAGACCCAGCAAGTTTGCGTGACGAATTGTGAGGAGATGCGGTGCCAAGTTATCCTGGCTAACTTCGTAGTTTACTTGGCGTCAATGTTTTGGTGAACTCCATGTCATGTTGTCGGTCGGTAATAGCTTTCTGAGGCAGCTTCAAGGTTCCTGACGAAGTTTAAATTTAATCTTAAAAAATTTGGAAGCACCTTGATAAAAAAAAATAGTGAATATTAACCCAGACATGTTGCTGAGAAGAATCTGACGTTTTAGTAAAAATTAGACATTTTATCATTAGCAACACCATGATTGTGGAAACTATACAATCCGACTACTATCCCGTTATAGATTGTGAACGCCCTCTGGTGGCAGATATACTGGCAATTCTGTTTGCCAACGCCTTGCTAATTTCACGGAAACAGCAAAATATTTTTAAATAGAAATTAATATTATTATCTCAATACTGCGAGGAGTCTGATCAAGCTGTCTCGTTAGAATACCGAGTAATGCTCTTCTGCCAGACGGTCACAATTGGCAAAAGTCGAAGACCATAAGGTAAGTAAACAAGACTTATGAGTAATTAAATTTCACTAAAAATTCCTTTCTTTTTAGGACCAAATATATCTTCTAAACTTATTTTTTAAATAGTTTCGAATAATTTTTAAAATTAGAATAAAAGGAAATAAGGATTTGTAACCTTGGAAAAGTTACAAAATAAGTTCAGTGATTTTTAATCTATAATCCGCGTGGTCCGCAGGCATAGTATTAAAAATTTAATTCAGATTTAATTAAACATATCATAACGAAAATAAATTAACCGTGAGTTTTAACATCACATTATTAGCTTTTTTTTTATTCTTTTCCTTAATTTCGCCTCCCTATTTGTAGGTTTTATTATTATTTACTATTTGTTTAGTAAATATTTCTCAATATACACTGAAGTCATCAGATAGGAAGATGAAAATATCCAGATGGCGGTAGTACCAGGGAAGTAAAGTATAAATGTTCCTTGCAGTGTCGGAAATTTCGTTTATACTGTCCTGATAATGGCCGCATGATACCAATTCACAGACTTTGTACTCGGAATGGTAGTTGGCGATGGACTTATGGGTCATTCGAATCCGGAAATTATTCAACGTCTCTCGATCCACAGTGTCGACAGTGTGTCGTGAATCTCTATTTCCGGCGTTACCTCCGACTATGGACAACGCCGTGGCCGACCACGTCTGCTTAATGACCGACACCATCGACGTGCGTGTCGCCGTTTCAATGTTGGCAGAGAGGCAAAACTGCTTCAAAGAATAGCCACGTTCAATGTGGGACAGTGAGAGACGTGTTCATGTGGACACTACATCGAAATTTCGCTACAGAAGACCTATGTGAGTGCCTCTGCTAACAGAAGGCCCTCAGCTACAACGCCTCTGCTGGGCTCGTGGACATATCGTTTGGAACCTAGATGATCATATCAGTTGGACTATAAATGAGTCAAGAGACCGTGTAGTCAAGAGCTGATAGTGAGGTTCGAGTGCGGCGCAGATCTCACGAGACCGTGGATCCAGATGGTCAGGAAGGCGCTGTGCGCGCATATGGTGGCTCAATACAGTATGGGATGTGTTTCACTGGGACCGCTGATCAAACTGAACAGACCAAAGACTGGCATTGGTTATGTTCATCTACATGGAGACCATTTTCAGCCATTCGTGGCCTTCGTGTAGGCCATACATCATTGAACTTAACCAGAACGACAATGCGCCATATCACCTGGCTAAAATCGTTCACGACTGGTACCAGACATGAATCCTATCGAACATATCATCGACACGATCGAAAGACAATTCGTGTACAATGTTCTGCACCGGCAATCTTTCCGCGAATAAGGACGGCTGTAGAGGAAGAATATTTCTTCAGAGGACTTCCGACGACTTGTTGAGTCAATGCTATGTCGAGTTGCTGCCCTTTGCAGTACAAATGTGGTTCCACACCATATTAGGAGGTATCCTATGAATTTTGGCTCTTCAGTGTGTAATACACTTTTAATAGTTCACTTCCAATTTCAGACCTGTGTTGCCATAGGAATTCAAAACCTACTTTAAATTTATAATGTTGTAATGGTTCAATGCAATATGAAGTGAATGAAATTAATATAAGTAAAAAATTTGTCCCATGAATCTTAGTGCTACGTAAAATTATTTTTGAGGTCATAATAAGCTGATCTTTTAATGTAAAGGTAAAAATTAGACAACATCAAAGAAACAGCGAGCTTCAACTACGGCATTAGCACTGGAAGAATATTGGGGGTGGGAAAAGGGATGGAATTCAACTGTGACCTGTTCGATAAATAATCCCATCATTGACCTAGAGCGATTTAAAAAACCACGAGAAAACTTAATAATTACGGTTGGAATTGGGATCGAACCTGAGTCCTCTCTACTGCCTGATCAGAACATTAATTTTTGTTGAGATTATTCAGTTATCTCAACAGTGAAATTCTTAATTTGACTACGGTAATTAGTAATAATTAAAAGCTTTTGACAGTAAGAGGTTGTTCAAGCCGTCGTGCATTATGATTAAATTGTGATAATACATTTGAAAATCTATACAGTAATTTCTTCAATTATCAATAATTTTGTTTAAAAAATATAATTTACCATTTTAACATCATCAAGTATCCCCACTGATAGTATTGTGAATAGTATGTGTTATTCGTGGAATATTCTAGTAAGGGACTAAACACTACACGAGAAAAATAATTCTGCTGCAAGTTTCTGTATCCTTTTTATAGAGCAGTTCTTGTTAAGGAAATTAAATACACGAGAAATTAAATCAGAGTTTTAGGAAGCGCAAATTGGGTATCGGCCTCATTAATACACGGTTAAATAAGTTTTCCAAAAGCAGTATGACACAATTTTACTGTAGCATATAATACTATTTTGCTACATTATTTAATCACGAAAACATGAACTTTTCAATGCAGTTTCTTCTTACGGACATGTTACGATGTTTTTGTTACCTTTTACCTTCACTGATCTGACAATGGTGAGAAAGAGATGTGATGTTGGGTTAGACAGTCAAAACTGCATAATCAGTGCTAAAAAAAAATCCTTTTTGTTTGACATAGTACATTTACGAATGAATCAGATTCATCATTAATGAGATGCAGTTTCCATGCATCTTCAAACGACTGTCTGGCAGCTAAAGTGTTAATAACGTAGAATATATTTTATTAGTATTAAAATACCCATTGTAGTTCAACCGAAATAAGTCAGTTTCAGAAACCGCATTTATTTGTTTCGCTTAACGTATTTATTCTTCTTTAAAAATCGTATTCCGAGAAAATAACGAAATGAAGCTTTTTATCAGAGGTTTTTTTTTTTTTTTTACATTTCTGTCTTGTTTATGAGGCATTTCTGTTAAAATTATTTTTTCATTCAAACGAAAATTTATTTAAATTTGTAAAAATATTACCCAGTAAAACTAAAGCTTATTACTCTTCCAAAAACTTCAATCATCAGTAAAAATCTGTTTAGTTTGATGCATTATTTTAGGTATGATTATTAAAATTATGTACGATAATCGATTGTTCTTGGTACAGATGTCACCGATAGAATAGAAGTCGTCAGTAAAACCTTCTTTAACTTATTGAATGTTAATCGATTATTCTTTTAATATCGGTATACATAAATGTATTCTCAAGTAGCTTCCAATAATTGTGATTTTTGCGTTTTGTAAATGACTTCGTACAACATTATCTACTCACAGTTCCTACTATATGTTTCCCGGTGTATGTTTTTCCTATATATTGAAGTACTTCAGCAGAAAATGCATATCTTAGTATTAAGAACTGTTTTAAGGATTAAGATAAACCATGTAACTTCCATAAAAAACGTCACGTATATAAGTGTCTTAAAGTTTCTATCTTATGTTGGAAGTATCCATAATTGCTAAGCATTGCACTCAAACAAAAGTCTAAAATTCATCACTTAATTAACAAATCTATAGCACTATAGAGTAACTATGATTCGGCATGGTATAGGTGTTGTTGGTAATTGTATACGGGACAAGCAAAGCGTAGGCAATATCGGAAAATAATTGAAAACAAACTCGGAAACGAGATAAAGTTCCGGGATTCCAATTTAATTTTCTGCATGGTATGTCACATCCCTCATAAAAACAAAAAAGTCTCTTCAGTAGACTTTAAGACTTTCCAGCTCGTTGAAAACATCTGAACCAGGAATTAGTGGTGGGGTTTACGAAGATGGTGGCAAGAAACAGGACTGAATTCAGCCATTGGCCTTGGACATCAAAACATTTATCTAAAATGATTTCGGGCTAACATGGATAATTTAAATTTAGCGACGAATTTTCTTGCAAATAAAGTTATAGATTAGGGCTTACTCGATAGATGAGGCTGTTGTAAGTAAAAACAAAATCAATGAGGATCATTATTATCGGGGTATTTCCTACTATTTACAGTAACACTGTGGGTACGAAAATATTTAATTTTGTAAGTCATTGATAGGAATGTCGTTATTAATATGCATCCATAGCTTGTAGAAGGGAAAGACAAACCTATTTTATTAACGATTTATTTCTTACTGTGGATGAAACAATGATTGGTAAGATGCTGCGTTTAAAGGAATGGCAACATGTAATGACGGGTCACTAGTCAATGTTGAGTAGTCAGTAAGATGTTAAGTAGAATATAACACCGCGGTTCATGACGTTTTACGTGTAACAAGTATTTTCAGTATTCAATGCTCAACTTTTAGTAAAATTGCCTTTATTCGTCCATAATAGCGATATATTTTTTGCAGTTGTAAAGCTAAAGTGTGATATCTCGTATTTGCATTATAATGAGTCATTCGGCTAGTTTTATTGAGAGTTTCCTTGCTCCCATGGTCTTGCAGCTCATAAAAACCATAAGTAATATTTGTTGATCCTAAGTATTTGAGATATATTTGCTTGTTGGACATTATATTTATTAATCAATCATTGTGGAAGTTAAGTACAGTAGCTTGTTGTTGTTTTATTATGAGACTAGACGGCACGTGCGAAAATATCACGAATAAAATACGATGAATAGTGAGGTTAAATGCTTGTAATATAATGAAAGGTAGAGCAGCACTTTTGTAGCAAATATAGACATAAATTTTTAGTGTAATAGGTGCGCATCAAAATACTTACAACATATTACGAAACAATTAGGAAAATTTAAAACACTGTATGTACAACAAACTGTCACTGACCTTAACTAATACAACCAACCTGAACAAAATGCACACAACATATCAACACCTCTGTGTTGCTGTGCGAATAAAATGTTTACATTGGAATTTTATAGCAAAATAAAAATATTTCCTTAACAGAAAAAAAAAATATCCGGAAAGCTACTTATTATATAAAATGCAGTTTATTGATATCTCTATGATATCTGCTGCTGTAATCTAGGGACTTGGATCTGAACTGTCTGATACGTGCGACCTCTTAAAGCATCTAATTCCGAAAAACTTTTTCTTAATTTATGATTTTACCTAACTGGAGACCTTAATCTTTAAAACGATATGACATTTATCGATTTCGGTTAGTAGATAAATGGCTCGAAATAAATTAAAAAAATAATAATAAAAAAATAAACACGCTGTAAAAAATAATATTGAAACTTTTGCCATTTAAGGTTCAAATTCCAAAAAAAAAGTGTTAGAAATGATGATATTTTTGCCCCTTAAGGGTTGAATTTGGTGAAAGTTCTTTCTTAAAATATGATGTGACCAAAGATACCTTAATATTTAAAACGATACTTCATTTATTGATTTCGGTTAGGTGTCAAGGGAAATAAATAGCTCATGACAGAAAAATGAGTTGTTTGTAGAAATATTAATACTTTTGCCCTTTAAGGGTCGAATTTTGAAAAATTTCTTTCTTAAAATATGGTGTAACGGAAACGAAGACCTTAGTAAGACCTCATTCTTTAAAATGATACCTCGTTTATCAATTTTGTTTAATTATCAAGTGAGATAAATGACTTGTGACACGAAAAACCCATTTTAGAAAAACTGATATTTTTGCCATTTGAGGGTTCAATTCCGAATAATTCCTTTCTTAAAATGTGATCCGACTGCAGCGATACCCTATTTACCGATTTCGGTTAGATATTAATGGAGATAAATGGCTCGTGACACAAAAATGTGCTGTAAAGCCATTGATAGCTTTTCCCTGTAAGAGTTGAATTCAAAAAAAAAAAAAAAAAAAAAAAAAAAAAAAAAAAAAAACAACAAAAAACAAAAACAACAAAAAACAAAAACAAAAAAAAATTCTTAATATACGATGTCACCTAAGCTGAGACACTACTCTTCACAATCCTACTTCATTTATAGATTTCGGCTAAATATCCAGGGAGATAAAAGGCTCGAGACATAAAAAACGCATTTTAGAAATAGTGAGGGTATAATTACAAAAAATTCCTTTCTTAAAATATAATATGACCACGGTTGAGTCCTTAATCTTTAATATGATACCTCATTTATCTATATCGGTTATATATCGAGGGAGATAAATGGCTCGTGACAGAAAAATGCGTTGTAGAACCATTTATAATTTCTTAATATATGATGTCACCAAAGCTGAGACATTACTATTCATAATACTACTTCATTTATCAATTTCGGTTACAGTCCAGGTAGATAAATGACTCGATACACAAAAAACGTAATATAGAAATATTGACATTTTTTCCCTTTAAGGGTCGAATTACGAAAAAAATTTTGTTAAAATATAATGGGACCACGGAGGAGACCTTAATCTTTAATATGATACCTCATTTATCTATATCGGTTAGATATCATGGGAGATAAATGGCTAGTGACACAAAAATGCGTAATAGAACAATTTAATTTTTCCCCTTTAAGGGCTTAGCTAAAAAAAAAGTAATTCTTCCTTAATCTATGATGTCACCAAAGCTGACACATTACTCTTTATAACTCTACTTCATTTATTGATTTCGGCTAGATATCCACAGAGATAAATGGCTCGAGACACAAAAAAATCATTCTGGAAATATTGATATTTTGGTCCTTTTAGGTTCGAATTATGAAAAATTTCTGTGTTAAAATATAATGCGACCAAGGCGGAGAACTTAATCTTTAGTATGATACCTCATTTATCTATGTCGGTTCGACATGTATTAAGATAAATGTTTCGTGATACAAAAACGCGTTGCAAAAATATTCATACTTTTGCCCTTAAAGGATCGAATTCCGAAAAACTCTTGTCTTAATATATGACGGCACCAAAGCGGTGATCTTAATTTTTAAAATGGTACCTCATTAAACGATTTAGATAGGTATTCAGGGAGATAAATGACTCCTAACACAAAAAACAGAATTTTAGAAATATTAATATTTTTGCCCTTTAAGGGTCGAATTCCGAACAAATTCTTTCATAAAATATGGTGTCATCAAAGTGGAGACCATAATCTTTAAAATGACATCTCATTCATTGTTTTCGGTTAAGTATGAATGGAGATAAAGGCTTGTGACAAAAAAAAAAATAATAATAATAATAATAATAATAATACCTTTTAGAAATAATATGTATGATTTATTTCCTCCTGCAAATACAATATTTAGAATTGTGACTGAAAACATGAATGAAGCTAATGTATTAAATATTTAATTCTTTGAAATGTCAGTAATTTATCTGTTAAACCTAGAGAATTATTGGGTTGACCTTCGTAGGTTAACACACACACACACACACACGCGCGCGCGCTGTATTAAATTGCGTAATTTACGCGCTTGTTACGACACTATACCGCTATAGACATCTGCAGTGTGATTGCAGTTGAACTCGAGCTATGGTCAGATGACTGTTGTGTCATAACTCTCCGCAAAGCACTTTTCCGGTCTGTAATATGTAATTCTTGTCCCCCGGACGAAGGAAACTGCCTATAATAAACTCCGGCGCCGGACTTGTTGACCGCATACTGTGCTGAAGGCGATGTCGTTTCCGTCCGAAGACAATTGGCAGATCTGCAGCCTTTACAGCCGATTGCCAGTTCTGTCCGCACGGAAAGCTGACTGCCATGTTTTATATTCTCCCCACTGAAGCAGACTGGAGAGTGATTCATTCAACCATGAATAGGAAGTGATCGACCGCCCCCGAACTCGACTTGAGGATGAGTTTTCGACCACAACTCGAGATGGAATGTCGTTTCCTGAGTTGTGTAACTCAGAGTAAACCATTGTTACACACTTTCCGGGGCGTGGATAAGTTATTTCTCGTCACGCAACCCAATAAGACTCTAGACTGCATGACGTCACTGAGTTGGAAATTTTAATTTTTCCCATAACTGTCAGTGGCGTTTCCCACGCTAGCGACCCTCTTTCGGAGCCTGCCCCTCACAACACTTTGCTTTGTTCAATGTTGCTAGATATTGTTTCCTGTTCATTGCCCGCGAAAGACATTGATTCGGCGATGTGAGGTCGCTCGTGGCTAACAGTCTTTCTGTTTGATGGTCGAACGATGACTAAGCGGGACATCTGCTCGCCCAACTGGACACGAGGAGAGACCTCACACACATACGGCGTGAATTTATTGTCTTTCCCAACCAACAGCAACAATACATAGCTATCAAATATATTGTACATCAATGCCGTGTGTGACATTACATTATTCAAATGATTGATAGTAAATTGAAGACAAAATGCTCTGCAATACGATCAGTAAGATTTATTAGAGGTTTTTGGTTCTTACTATTAGAAAACTTTAGTGGAAACAAATATGTTGTTGTTGCATGTATTATTTAGGTAAACAGAAATAGAAATTTGATTTACAGTGGCAAACGCTTTAACTTACGTGGTTTCAGTTGGAACGAAGTGTAGTTTTGTTTCTTATCGCATTTTTTCTGCAGAAATAGAAAATTAATCACTGTGTAATATGTTGCTTGTTGTGCAATGTGATGCAAATATAATGCGCACTTCAATTCCTGTACAGATTATTTTAAAATTTAAAGTGTTGTGTGTCTGTGTGAATGTCCTGTCCGTCCTGTGGTGTCTATACTGGAGAAAATAATCCACTGGATGATATATCATAAGACACATTGAGCTGGCTGAATCGCTGAATGGCTTAGTCGCCGAAAGCCATAAAAAAAAAAAAAAAAAAAAAAAAAAAAAAAAAAAAAAAAAAAAACCTTGAGCTGACGGTCTTGGCAACGCGTTGTGGACGACAGGTCGCCGGGCGCCGTTAACACTGCGGGTGTCCCGCTACCTGTCCAGCCCAGCTGAGAGCCGACAGACACATACGCTTTCCCTGCTCTGAGACCCGCACCGCGAAATTCAACACAACGCGCCATCGCCTTCTCTTTTTTTTCCTTATGACTTTACGCCTCGTCGACGTCGAGATCATTAAGAGCGGATGGGATCGGGGACAAGAAACTGGAAGGAATTCTGCCATGGCCTTTTGAAAGAAGCATCCCGGCATTCGCCTGGAGTGATTTGGGGAAACCATCGAAAACCCAAATCTGGATTCCCGGACGGGTATTCGAACCGGCGTCCTCCCGAATGCGAGGCCAGAATGTTAACCACTCACCCACATCGCTCAGTCGGAACTTCTCGTCTCGTCAGTGAGGTAAATAGCCTGCACTCACAACCGTTGTCCGCGTAGACACAGGATGCAGATTTCAGAAATTACGTAATATAATTCCACTGCTTTTGTTGAAACAACTATTTTATACATTGATGGAATTGTTTTCAATTTATAAAATAATGTTTTCCATTTCCTAAAAATTAATAAAGTCTATATACATTTCCGTTTATCATTTATATTACAGTCTCTGGTTTTAAGGGAAAGATTATTCCGACCTACGAGCCACACCCAATGTTATTTCATGGGTTCATTTAGAAAGCTTATCAGAAGAGTAAGTTGCAAGAGGTACTCTTTGGGACATTTCGCTATCTACAAAAGAAAAATTTTCCCACTGTCTTATGTCTGAAATTAAGTGCTAGTTTCGTGGTCATGATCATCCTTCCGTCCAAGTACGAGTTCTTACCAAATCTCATAGTAGGTATGTGCCTCGTACGCGTTCAGTACTTAATTCATCCGCCTCATGTTTTTAATGACTCTTAACCAAGCTCTTTTATCTTATCAGTTACTGATTGTGTTCTACGCGAATTTCTATAATTGCAAATGTAGCAACCCTCTCTGACTCCTGTTTTTTTTTCCCCCATAATTAGGATCCTGTTCTGCCAAACCGTACTCGGTAAATAGGCTGTCCAAACTTTTGTATCCCAATTCCCTTTCTTTCCTGGTGTACACCTGATCATGGATCTTCAGTAAATACGCACCTTTGAAACCTCTCGCTACCATCAAACGTGTATTGCAAAACTGAGCTTACAATCAAACGTTATGAACTTTAGTCAAGAAATTCCTTACCGTTATTTTTCGTTCTATTTTTGTTATTTTTCCTCGTCGCATGTTGACCTACTCAACTAGACGTTCTGTAGCCGTTCAAAATTTTTTGCTCTTTGAATGCTGTTAAATAACACTATGTTATCCTCGTACAACCTAACTACTGATTGTAAATCATCAGCTCGATAAGTAATTAGTGATTAGAATAATGAAACGTGTTGGTCTCACTAAACTTCCATTCTCCCTGTGTGACACTTTCAATTGTAACTTTGCACCATTCTTTTCGTTTCGTAATTATTTAATGTATGATACCGGTTTCTGTTTTTCATTTTTCATATCATCTTCTATTTATTTCAACAAGTGCTATACGTCACTAATATGAAATGGCTTTGGAAACCTTTTCAGTCACATAGTTCCAGAATTTCTGTATGTCCCATTTACCAAATTTATTGTCATATACAGTAAAGTATCACTAACATAATAAATTCGACCAGTCTAAGAATTTTCCAGTGTATATCTAACCAAAGTAGCGAAACCAAATCTGGACACTTAACGCCGTGCCGGAATTGCTCACACCTGTAGTAACCTTGTTCTTTTGCAGTACCGCAATGTGCCGACAGGAACTTCATTGCAAAATAAAACGAGAGACACTTCCAACCGAAATCCAGCTTCTGATACAGAGACTGATAGTTAAAACATAGTTTTTGCCACCTCCTGGTGGGAAGTTAATTTTTATCTGAATCAATTATATCAGTGTTTCTCAAAGTGGAGTACACGAACCTCTGGAGGTTTTTCTCAAGGGGGTTCTCAGCGCCTGGGAAATTTAATAGTGTTACGTGGAGCTTAAAAGTTTGAGAAACACTGAATTATACGATAAACGTTCCTGAAAGGGTTGTAAGTCATGTAATTAATTAAATCTCTAATAGCTGGAGAATTAATTTGTTAATTTGTACTCGAAGCTAACTTTAATTATCATTGTTGAACTGTATTTACTATCACGTTTAGTTCAGACTACGCAGTATATTTTGCCATTTAATCAGAACAGTGCCTGTTTTCTATTATGTTTAACTGATTGGGCAATACTTTTTCCAGGTTATAACAACAATTATTTTTCAGTTCGCTATTTCTAATTTTCTTTTTTACGCTATAAGCATCACTGGAACGAAATATTATCCCGATTAGAGTAGTATCCAGCTTCCGAAGAAAAAATTTAATTTGTTCCAATTAAATATATGTAAGCGTTACTTATCGTTATTAAATATACTTATAAACACTGGTTTCAATACATTGATGGTGGAAAAGTTTATGTTAATAATTTAGATTAATCCAAACAAAATGCTTTTGTTATAAACATTTTAGTCATGTTCTTAATGTCAATAGTTCCTTTGACCCGTGCATCTTATCTTCCAAAAATAGTATTTCATCGCATGAAAAGATTGTTTAACAAATAAAAAGGTTATTGGATGATTTCTTAGGACCGAGAGTGGTGGGTGAACGGTTAACGTCCTGGGCTCGCATTCGGGAGGATGCGTGCTCGAATCCCCGTCCGGGCATCCCGATTTCGGTTTTCCATGGTTTCCCTAAATCACTCCAGGCGAATGCCGGGATGCTTCCTTCAAAAGGCCAATGGCCGAATTCCTTCCCGTTCCTTGTCCCCAGTCTCATCCCGCTTCTAATGACATTAGCCGTCGACGAGACGTAAAGCCATAAAACAAAATTCTTAGGCTTTCGAGGCGGCCTTTGTCGATAACTACTGGATTTTCCCAGAATGCTGTGATATTTATCTGCATTTCTAAACTTTCGGCTGACGTGCTACGGCCTTCGTCAGAGAAAGTACATCTGTTAATTTAGCAACGCGCACCAAACGTAATAGAGTACTAGGATGCGTCTTCGTTTATTTGTCGGTTTTCTTCAAAATATCTGCTGTCTCCTTCAATTGTCGAGGCCACCACAGGTCCGTTCTCACAACAATTTCTTGTCTTCAAATTACATCTCATACCCATTGTTGATGACAAACTACAGCAAATTTCAGTGCAACTAAGGAGGTTAAGTCATCCGTGGGAGTAACTTTCGGTATATTACCTGACGTCGTCTAATTTTCCGGTCTAAAAATTTACGAAAAACAGCTACCTCTCAGTAAACAAAATATAGGCTAGTGATTGGTTAAGCACTCTCCTAAGCTACACTTCACACATTATCAACCAACAGCTTCACCCTAACGATCATGTCGCATTGTCACGCTGATTTCTTCTGCTGATGACTGAACTGAAATACTTATGTTTCCTAAATCAATTCGTCTGAAATAAAGTGAAATTGTGTTCTCAAACTTCAAGAAATAATTAATTAAACTTTTGCCTGTAAACGCTAATTTTCTGAGATTGTGGGTAAAGTAAAAAAGATGCTATCATCACAGTCGGTTGAAACAGATTCCTCTAATCCGTTTTAAGACGACAGAGTGGAAGGGCATGGTAGCGTCGCTCTCCTGTCCTCTGTATCCCCGACGAGTAATTGGCAGAAGCCTAGAGGGGCACCAGGAGCAGTATCAGGCGTGCCTTTTTTTTTTAAAAAAAAGGTTCGATGAGATATGAACCTGTGTAAGACTGGAGGTTTTCTCGGAGTTGAATATGAATAAAATCTTCTCTGGTAACTAACCGAGTGAGTCCATCGATCAAACACGACGCTTCGGCGGTCATAACCCCTGCCGTCATTGTCAAGTTGTATTCTGATTCTGTGTCACGTATAATTTTAGCTGGGTCGAAAAATGTCTTCCCACTAAGTCAAACGTTTTCCTCAGAAATACTGATATACCGTACACATTTTCAAAACAAGATTATTCTTTACTTAAGCTAGAACATTAACTGGTGCGTTTAATCACTTGGCTAATATTATGAATATTCCGTAGTTGATGAATCTCACAAATTTATAAACACAAAGCTTTGAATCCTCAGCAAGTTAAGGTCAAATATTTTTTAATTAGGAGCCAAGTACGAAATAATACCAGGTATATCAGTCGGTTTAAATACTAAAAAAACTTTAAACTTAAACATACCATCAAAACTATATTCTAAATCTTAAATCATTTGTTTACAAGTTTGTTTGTCTATTCTGCAAACTAAGTTGAATTTTAATTTTCAGTAAAGTTATTCAACAGAAAGCTAATATATGATGCCAAGACGAGATTGCTGACTGAAAGTTTATTTATGCTGCCTCTAGCTCTTCTCTTTCGCAGTTTGTATGAATGTGGAGAATGTATTGCAATTGATTTACAGTTGACTGGTCTTCTACAAGATCATCATTTGGTGTCCTGTATCAACACAGTACAGAGAAACGGTACGTGAAAACGAAAGTAGTCGGTGAGGCCGCGTATTGTGTTTACCAGTATTGCATTGAGACGACCAACAGGTAGAATAACCTGCCGTCAATTGCTCTTGAATTACCGGCTATGCTGCATTTAACAGAGGCTGTATTTGCGACCTCACTCGCTATCTCTCTCTTGAGGCGAGTTGTGGCTGCCGAGAAGCATAAAAGGGCCTGCTGCGCCTACCACGTGTTTGACAAATTTTTCCGGGCGAGCCGTTATTTTTCGTGTCGAAATTTTTCGAGGCGTGTGTGGCCCGTTGATAGCAATGCACGGTCTGCGATGGCCCGGGATCTCGTGTCACCCCTCCGGGTGCCATTAATATCACTAAGTACACAGACTGGAGACCCTCTCCTCTGATACGCCACGTATGACTTTTCTGACGAAAACCACTAACAGATATTTAAAAATGAAATGTTTCTTTTTGTTGTATAAGCATCAGAAGAACACAAAATATTCTAATGGATAATTCTGAAATAATAACTTAAGGTATTAGGTTAGTTTTTTATTCTGACATGTTTGGTTGTTGAATCCTGTGAACTCTCACATAATTCTGAATTTAATGGATAATACATTATATTTGTGGAGCAGTTATCTATAATCGTGTTTCAGCTGGCTTTATGATTGCTTATGCTCATTGTTGCCAATGTAGTCAATGTCATCGGTTTTTATTATAAAACCCACCCCTCGGTTGCAAGTTTGGGGGACATTGTTCAACACATTCCCTGGTTATTCGTACCAGTACGTTAATTCTTTACATTCCTGCCTTGCCCATGTATGTTACACACTTGTAAGTTGCGCCATAATGTCAAGAATATACTCCACGTATAAACAACAAAGTGTAATGCACAAATTCAATTGGTTTCATCCTTTGTTCAAGGACCAGTAAAGTGTGTGCCTTATAGTTATTTTTTAATTTTATTTTTTTGATTTAATATCAATTTCTATAGAACACACCCGTTCCCGTGGATAGGTGCCTACGCCCTCACCTTCCCATGAAATGATTTTTTTTAATCACATGCCTACTTTTGCCCTTAACAAATTCTAACTTCAAACTTCGTCAGTCTATTTGGTAAATTGTTCATAATTTTCCTTGGATTTCTACAAAAGAAAATTTCCCCACTCTCTTTCGCCTTAAATCAAGGGTGAGCTTATAGTCATGATCATCTCTCCTCTTCCATGTACACTCAAAGACCGTTAATTTCAGTGTGCTATTTTAAACCACTAAACTTACTTCCACTAATTTAAAGTTCAAAAAGAGACTAAAATATGCGAAACTTACCGAATGGGAAATTTAGGACTAGTACCGGCATTTGATAGGACCTAATCCTATAGCGTAACACGGAGATACATGTTTCCTGGTGGTGTTCTTAGATAACTGCAAGCGATGGCTCATTTTAGACCGTAACCTTTGTCTCCGGTGTAATGTTCCTCAACCGCCCACGTAAAGCGAATCATTCTGTCACACGACTTAGCTTCTCAGCGTTATGATACATTGCATCAAGCCACCATGACAGTGTAGCTTCAGACTATGGAGCTCCATGAGCAGCAGATCTTTTTGTGATTAATTCGCAAACTTCAGTAACTGGGCTAAACATGGAAAGGTTTGAACAAGTA
This sequence comes from Vandiemenella viatica, assembly GCA_031002005.1. Taxonomy (NCBI): domain Eukaryota; kingdom Metazoa; phylum Arthropoda; class Insecta; order Orthoptera; family Morabidae; genus Vandiemenella; species Vandiemenella viatica. Next base: position 79,584,972 of record JARYHS010013630.1, read on the forward strand.
GTTTGGCTGTCTTGGACGTTGTGGCATTATCACTAACCCTACAATCAATTTGTTATTGTTATTAATATTAAATTATGTATTATTTACGAGATGTAAGTGTAATAAATAATTTTATTAATGTTTGCAACCTTATTTATATTATTGCTGGGTTTCCACAGCCGGTAGTAAGTGCAGTAACCATGGGTAACTTAGGGTTTTTGTATTAGTATAATCCGTAACCCTGACGAGCCATTTGTCAGGCAGCAGTTGTTGGTTTGGACGGATGTTTTTATATATACATATATATAAAGGCGCAGGGTTGAGTCAGGCTGAGTCGGCGGCTGGTCTCACTGAGAGACGGGAGGACGGCGGTTCGAATCCCCGTCCGGGCATCCAGATTTGGGTTTTCCATGGTTTCTCCAAATCACTCCAGGTGAATGCCGGGATGCTTCCTTCAAAAAGGCCATGGCCGAGTTCCTTCCCATTCCTTGCCCCCATCCTTTCCCGTCTCTAAAGACCACGTTGTTAAAAAGGGACGTTAAACTCTTAATAAATAAATAAAAAAAAAATCCTATAATGTATGATAGATAGATAGATAGATAGATATGTTCACTTTGATCCCATGTGAGAATAATCTCGGGGATGTGGAACAGTACATACACTTATTTGTAATGTCAATATTACTATATAATTGATAATGTTATTATATATTGACAACAAGTTAGCTACAACCCATTAGTATAACCAATATCTCCTGTTATCTACAAATACAATCCCGAGTTAATTAATACTTATTATGTGGAACAGTATATACACTTGTTACCAGCATCTAATAATCAGTTATTTTCTTACAACCAGTAACCATGATAAGTTTCACTGTGATTTGCGACTACATAGCCTATTATATCATGTTAGTTGCTATTTATGTGGAACAGTACACACACTTATTAACAATATCAATTATATTACCAACAACTCATAAGCAGTCAATTACTTAACAACCTGTTAGTATGATAATTTTTCACAGCAGTTTTTTGAATGCATGCTATCCCATGTTAGTTACTATATATGAGTGGAATTTTGTAACCACAATAATTACTTAAATTGTCAAAAGTTTCAACAGAAAGAAAAACCATATATCATTTTAGTAATTGTGGACAACTTTGTCACCTTCCCCTTCCATACACCATATATACTATTTTATCAGTCATTCTTAGTTACCAAATTCCAAGAAGAAAATTGTTTCACAGAGTAAAATGGGTTCTGAAGCAGAAACTCTTTCAGTTTGGACTTAAAGTAGTTGGGTTTTTGTAGGTAACATTTAATTTCTGTTGGTAAGACATTGAATAAGGAAGCTCCAGTAAATGTTAACCCTCTCTGTACAATTGACAGTGATTTGTCGGCTGGTCTCACTGAGAGACGGGTGTATGCTGACAGAACAGCTCCTATAATGTACTGGCCTCGCATTCGGGAGGACGGCGGTTCGAATCCCCGTCCGGGCATCCAGATTTGGGTTTTCCATGGTTTCCCCAAATCACTCCAGGTGAATGCCGGGATGCTTCCTTCAAAAAGGCCATGGCCGAATTCCTTCCCATTCCTTGCCCCCATCCTTTCCCGTCTCTCTAAAGACCACGTTGTTAAAAAGGGACGTTAAACTCTTAATAAATAAAAAAAAAATCCTATAATGTATGAACATGTGTTAGTGAAGAATAGTAATAAAAAGCAACAAATTCTCAAGCAGAACGTTCTTTTATTTACGTACTATATACATACTTCCAATTTCCGAGCTGACGACTTGCAAGTGTAAAAAAAGACGATAATGTGGGCCGACCTCAAAATTACACGCCGTTAGTCTACAAGAATTGCTCCTAGAAGCTCGCAACGTAACGAGTTACAAAGTAAAAATGTTTGGCCCGACATTCTGGCCATTCCAATTACTGTTTACCATAAACATCAGTATGATTTCTGGGTCTGTCACAAATTTGGGCGTAAAAGACTGTAGGTTGCACAAAAAGATTAAAACGTGAATTGCACGATTTACAGACAGCATTAAAAAGTGCTATAAAAAGCAAACCTCGAGATGAGGAGCGAAGAAAGAAATAAAAGAATTCCAGAATTGTTTTATTTTACTGCATCAAACAATTAATACATCACAGAAACTACCACATAAAGAGAATTATTTCAAGATCGCGTGTATGGCACCTATATAGAAAGTCATTGTCAGTAGAGCTGTAAAATTAACGAGAAATTCTGTACCCGTATGTATTCCTTATTAAACCAATCAGTTCCCGTTACTTACGAATCATTACTCGTTACTTTCGGAAACAATCGAACAATAGCATGAAGCATTGTATCGAGTCGCTCCACGTAGGGGATAACTTCGTTACTATCTTATCGTTTCGTTACTCGGTACTTAAGATACAATCGTACACTAGCATGAAGCATCGCATCGCATCGCATACGGGGCGACTTCGTTCGTACTTGGTAAAGTTTAAGTAAATTGTTTATTTAGTAAAATAAGTTTAGGTAAGTTGTTCGTTTGGACAAAACTTAAAGTAAAGCAATTAGCACATGGATCTTACGGAAAACCTCCGAATGTACACTTGATTTACTTTAATGAATATTATATACGAAAGAATAATTTAATTTCAAAGAAACACCTGTTTGCCAACAAAAACAAAAAAGACCTGAACTTTCACCTGACTGTGAAATATCTAGTGACAATGACTAATGACTGTTATTTTTCAAAGTAGCCTACTCAAAACTCTGCATATAAGCCTGATATGATAATATGACATGTATTTAAAAAATATTATAATGTTATAATCGCATCAAAGTATTTCTTTTTTAAATAGGAGGTTTCACCGCTGTCTTCGTTTACTGTTTTCAATTATTTTTGTGAATTCTTCAACTTTTTCTTATTATATTCGTAATTGATGTTTCGTCGCGGTTACAACAAACATTCAACGTCAAAGTCAGTACCGCGTTGATGTCATGGTTACTGCGGTAATTAAATTTCATTAATTGCTATGTCACATTACTTCTGATACAATTGAGCACTAGCATGAAGTATCTCATGAATAACTTCGTTAGTACTTTGTAAAGTTCAAGTAAATTGTTCATTCCGTAAATTAAATTTAGGTAAATTGTTCGTACATTTGATTTACTGCACAGAATATTACCCAGTTCAGAATTATACCTAATGACACAATCGCAGCACACTTGAATCAACTAATTTAACTGCTCATTCAATCGCTGGGCGAACCGTTCCTGCTCCCACATGACGCATAATACGTCGTGTTCGTTCGTTTTTCGAATCAAAACTGACATCTATACCACAAACGCGAGTAACGAAACATGGGAGTAACGAAATGAATTTGTGAGTAACGATTGGGTACTTCGAGTCAGGTGACGAACCCGTTGCTACAGCTCTAATTGTCAGCTTTAGCGCTTTTTTTTTTTTTTTTTTTTTTTTTTTTTTTTTTTTTTTTTTTTAATCTGCTTAACGTCTCTCTAACAGCGAGGTCTTTAGAGACGGGAAAGGATGGGTGGCAAGGAATGGGAAGGAATTCGGCCATGGCCTTTTTAAGGAAGCATTCCGGCATTTGCCTGGAGTGATTTGGGAAACCATGGAAAACCCAAATCTGGATGCCCGGACGGGTATTCGAACCGCCGTCCTCCCGAATGCGAGGCCAGAACTCTAGCCGTTACACCACCACGCTCGGTGCTTTAGTGCTACAGGAATTGCTAGGAATAATTATTCCTAGTTGAAGGACGTGTTTATGTGAATATAGCCGAATGTCTCCAATATCTAGATTTTCAACAGGTAAAGCAAACCAGGTACAAAAGGGAGAAACAGTCACAGGTAACATATAGCAATCAATGTGCTTCATGACGTTTTTAGTAACTGTTTCGATGTTTGTTACTAAGTGAAGTAGGTGGCGCTAGCCTGCCTGTTGGCTGCAGGCTCTTTGCTGTCACTCTACTCGGGCGGAGTGCCTGGCGCACATTATGCATGGCTCCTTCGCTCGAGACCCGCATGTTGATACCGGCCTGCCGTAACGCGACTCAGAACACAGCGCGCCAAATGCGACACTTGCAGACATAGCTGCCGTAACACTTCAACGACTAAGCGACTATTTCTGACTTCTCACAGAATAGAATGATAGCAATTGAATATTTGTTCGTTCATTTACTTTCCGAACGAATTTCGCTTCTTAACTGAAGCATATTCAGAGGTTTTCCTGTTGATTGTGTATACATGTTACAAAATCGTTATGATTTACATCTTGAATACTGAAGATCTTATACAAATTATAATCTACTTACATTTTAAGATACATTGCTCTATTTAATCACCATTTTCAGCAGCAACACACTGTATTGATTTATTATTTTATCTGCAGTTGAGGAAAATGACCCACATGATCCACGTATTATTGCAGCTAAGGATTCCATGTATGAGCATAGCGGAAAGTTTTTTGCTGCACGGAAACAAATTCAGTAATTACCGAGGAATCCCACCTGAAAAAGCATACATTGCTCTTATATATTTAAAGAAACTGGAACTTTGATCACTGTAATTTGTACTGAAATATAAATTAAAAGTCACCATACCAGAAATGAAGGTATTCTAAAAATTTGGAAAACGTTCATTTAAAAAATTCCTCTAACTAATTTAAAAAAGTTAAACATTGGAAATGAATTGTTTGATTTGGATGTAAGGAGTATCTACGATTTTAATTACAGTCAAAACGTAAAAACTTTCAATAGGACTTTTGCAGAGTTTTTTTAGTTAAATAAAAAAGTAAAAAAAACAAAAAAATGACAAAACAACACTTCAGTGAGACCTTTGCAGAGGTTTCTGAGCTAGCATATTCTAGATCGCAGCTGTTGTGGCCAAATTCCAATGCGCTGGATGGTGTCACAATACAGTAGGCTGGCGCCCATCAGAAATTAACTTTTTTAATTATTAAATTTATGCTATGCCAAGTATCGATTGCTAGGTGCATTGCGAGACCGGCAATGGATTAGTTGATCAGTAGTGTTGTAACAGCCCTAATACCTGTATTTTGAATAGTATTGGACTGTGTGAAATATTTGTAGTGAGCCAAAGTTTGCTTGAAAGTGATTTGAGATGTTTGTTTTGTAATTTCTTGTAAATAAGTGTATATAGACTTTGTTTTAGGTAAGGAAATTATTTAAAGATCATTTAATATGTTTAAGAACCGAATGATGCAAGAGAATTTATTAAAAGTTTGTAATTACATGTATTAATGTAAGTTACGATGTCTACAGGACAATTTTCCACCATTTGAAAGGATTTCTGTAAATAATTTTGTATTTAAGTATCTCTAATTACCATTTCTAATCATTTTGTAATGTTATTAATTAATTTTGTATCAATTCCGATTGTTTTTAATATGTTTGATTGTTTGAGTGATTGTTAATGATCGAGAAATATCGGGCGGATGCCTTTGAAGAATTCTCGTAATTTCGATAGACTCTATATAAACAGATCGCCTGGACAGAGTATGGATTCAGTGTTACAGAGACATTCATGCAAGTTTTCATTCAGTTTTCGATTCAAGTATTCAGTATTGCATCTTTGGATTGTAACAACTATGCTTGTGAATGTCGCAGACTTGTTTTGATTGAAAATAAACGAGCATCAACATACATTGTTTTTTTGGTGGACTTTTTAATTAATAAATGCAGTAAATTAACCCACCAAAGAACCTTAACATGGCGACCGTTGACATGACGAGAAGTTCTTAAACATCTGTGGGATGTTTATCTTCTAAAAAGAATCTGCAGAAAATTGCGACGGATTATCGGCGATAAGCGAACATAACCTGCGAGGAAATTTCGACCGGCTACGACACGGATTTGAAGCCAAGCGGACCTTCTTCGGCCTAAGGCGGAGAATTTTCATCGGGAATCGGCTGTAATCTTCCGACGACGAGTGGATTTTCTTCGGCCTCAACATCGTCTTCCTACAGTGAATTGTGAAAAGTGTGGTTAAGTGTTTGAAGTCAGTGTGGTGTTTAATGCTTAAATAAGTGCTTCTAAGTGAAATTTAATGTGATACAAAAGTGAGGAATAACTGTAAGTACGGCATTGAATATTCAAGTGATTTATTTTGCATGTTAATGTGTGGCAGATTGGAAAGATTTTAATTTTCCTTAATTTTGTTTTTTATGTTGATTTTGATAATTACTAAAAATGGCTGATAGTCAGAACCTGCAAGCTTTTTTAGAATCATTTGTAGCCAATTTTAATGCAAAATTTTCTGAACTTGATGGTAAACTTGACAGCAAGTTTTTGGAATTCAGAAGTGAATTAATAAGTGATACTGATAGCAAGTTTTCCAAATTGGATAACAAATTTTCAGAATTTAAAACTGAGTTAAATCTTGACAGCAAATTTCCTGAAATTAATTCTCAGTTTGCTGTAATCAATGATCAGTTTTCTCAACTGCAACAAAACAATGACAAAACATTCTCTGATTTGACTAAATATTTTGATATTAAAATCGCAGAGCAATTTCAGGGTTTTAGCTCTCAATTCAAGGAAGATATTAACAATTTAGATTCTAAATTGGGGAAGGTAGTAACAGAATGTCAGGAGAAATTTGAGAAAGTTACAAAATTTTGTGAACAGAATAAGGCTGAATGTGAAAATTTGATTTATAAAGAGGTGAAGGAAGTCAGTGAAAATTGTGATAAGATGAGGGAGGAATATGTCACTTTATTCCAAGCCAATGATAGTAAAGCTGCTCAAAGGGTCAATGAGTTGAGACAGGAAGTGGTTGGTATAGGGAAAAATGTAAATGCATTGGCAAATCATCAGGAACAACTTACCCAGGGATTGGAGACAACCCAATCTAACGTTAATCAGTTAGAGAAAAGGGTTACTGGGTTGCAGATTCAGTTAAGTCAGGTTCCCTTAACAGGTAATCCAAATTTCAGTGTCGATGTAAAAGAAGAATTTGAATTCTATGATGATAGTGGGAGGCTTCACCCTATTGAATTTATAGATAATTTTGAAAGATCAGATTATTTTAATTTATTACCCGATAGTAAGAAAATTGCACTTGCGGGTAAACATCTAAAATCTTATGCTAGGGCATGGGGTGATAGACAAGCTAGGGAAGTGACTGACTACAAGCTGTTTAAAGAAAACTTTTTGAAACATTTTTGGTCGACAAGCAGGCAGATTCAAGAAAAGAGGGAGTTGATGACTGGAAGGCCCTATAAACCTGGTCGGGAAACTCAACATGATTTTTTTCATAAATGTTGGATCCGTTGTAAGTACCTAGACCATCCTTATGGAGAGGAGGAATTTATTGATTTGATAGGAGCTAGGCTACCTCAGCAAACAAGAAATTTAATTGCCACTTTGGATGTAGTAAATGTGGATAGAGTTTCTGAATTGTTGAGACGCTTGGATGCCCAGGAGTCATTCAATGAACAACATTACCACCATCAACACCATAGGAGGGGCAGCAGGAGTCCCCCTAGAAGGGGTAATGGGTCAAGGGATGGTAGATCGAGGGTACGGGAGCGTAACAATTATGCAAGAAGGAATGATAATGGGGGAGTGAGAGAACAGAACCCTCAATCTGAAAGGGAAAGGCAGCATGGGGGGCCACCTCTGTGACGGGCCCCGCAGTGGTGGGTAAGATGGTGGGTCCAGGTACCAACTGCTATAGCGTTAATGCCATTTCTATGAATAATCCCCGAGAAGATTTATTGGAGGAGGTAGAGGTAGCAGCAAGTGAATTTCAGGATAAGGTTATGACAGATGTAATTAATGATGTTGATGATGTAAAGGTTGATAATAAGATAAAGCGGGAAGGGGACCACCATAGTACCTTATCACTAGAATCAGTGTCTGAAAGTAATAATTTTCATGTAGAAGATTTTCGAAATGGTCACTGCTTAATTACAAAAAGGGGTGCAGAATTTATAGTGCATACTACAGTGTGGCTATCAGAAACTTGTAAGGTCCAGAATGGCATAGTTGGGAGTATGTGTGCTAGGATAGGTGGTAATGAAGTTTGTAGAAGTGCTGAAATCGAGGAGTTTCTCAAATATCTTGAAGAGGAGGGTGATACAGTGGTGTGGATAGGAGACCCAGATGAGGAGGAGAATTGTAAGTCAAAGTATTTGTCTTCTGAAAAGAGAGAGGTTGAAAAGCCTTATGTACCAATCCCTAAGTTGGAAAAATGTCCTAACTTTGACCTAGCTGATACATTATTTAGCTCTGTATTTGGTGTAGATAATGATAATGAAGAAATGGGTGGGAGTAAGGATTTATTTGGACCAGTTTCTAATTTGGAAATTGTACAGAATGTGACTTAGATGACACTTTGTTTTGTACTCTCTTTGATGTGGAAGCTGATAGTGAAGTAGTAGTTGCTGAGAAAAATAATTATGTGGTGGATGAGATTAAAACAGTTTTAGGTACTGATTCATATAATTTGGTAAGTTTAAGTAGCAATCAGATGATGAAGAGTGGGGTTGGGAGTAATGATGGACTAAACTGTAGTAGTGAGAATAATAAATTTATATTACCAGTTGAGTCAACAGCATTGCTTTTAAGTGACAATCAATTTGCTAAAACAGAACCATTGTATGTCTCAGCTGTTGCGTGGTTGTACCAAAGTCTGTTGTCTGAGATGATTGGAAGTTTGTGTTTCTGTATGTATATAATGAAGCTTTGTGAAAATAGAAATGTAATATTAAATGTGTATACAAAAGTTGAAGAAAACTGGAAGGTTAGGAAAAAGTAACTTACATGGTTCTGGGTTTCCAGGGAAATCCTGAAACCCACTTATGAGAATTAATTGAAATGCATGGTTTGGGGAGGGGTCAATAGCCTGTAAATATCTAGTTTTGTAAATAAGTATATCAATTGATGCATGTAAATAGTTTGTGTGAGTACTTAAGTTCAGATGCAGATGTAAGCATTTCAATGTATAATTTGTGACAGTTTTTTGTAGAGACTTTTGGTATTTTCATGATGTTGTGACTTTCTACATTTTGGTGACAAATTATCAGCTGTAAAATGTAAACAGACTGGTGTAATTAACAAGCAGACATCAAGTGTGTAATTTGGAGTGAAAAAATTGTAACTTAAGGTGATGGCATTGAACGTTTGTTGTGTAAAAACAGTAAATGATAAAATGATTGGACCTGAGAAAAGACAATTATTGTAAACAAAATCAGTGTCATGGACTATGTGCAGATGTTGTATGAAGAATTGTATTTGTTCATTGTAAAAGTCATTATGGTTGATTGATTGTAATCTGTTCGTGTCTGCATTATGTGTACATTCAACCTGCTTAGATTCGTGATGGATTCAATCAATTTTATCTGTGTAAAATTAAGTGAATCCTGGGGAGGGGTTGTAACAGCCCTAATACCTGTATTTTGAATAGTATTGGACTATGTGAAATATTTGTAGTGAGCCAAAGTTTGCTTGAAAGTGATTTGAGATGTTTGTTTTGTAATTTCTTGTAAATAAGTGTATATAGACTTTGTTTTAGGTAAGGAAATTATTTAAAGATCATTTAATATGTTTAAGAACCGAATGATGCAAGAGAATTTATTAAAAGTTTGTAATTACATGTATTAATGTAAGTTACGATGTCTACAGGACAATTTTCCACCATTTGAAAGGATTTCTGTAAATAATTTTGTATTTAAGTATCTCTAATTACCATTTCTAATCATTTTGTAATGTTATTAATTAATTTTGTATCAATTCCGATTGTTTTTAATATGTTTGATTGTTTGAGTGATTGTTAATGATCGAGAAATATCGGGCGGATGCCTTTGAAGAATTCTCGTAATTTCGATAGACTCTATATAAACAGATCGCCTGGACAGAGTATGGATTCAGTGTTACAGAGACATTCATGCAAGTTTTCATTCAGTTTTCGATTCAAGTATTCAGTATTGCATCTTTGGATTGTAACAACTTGCTTGTGAATGTCGAATGAAAATAAACGAGCATCAACATACATTGTTTTTTTGGTGGACTTTTTAATTAATAAATGCAGTAAATTAACCCACCAAAGAACCTTAACAGTGTGAATTGGAGTCTGGCGTGAGAACGTGTGTTGGGTACATACCTCCGGGTTTTGTTGTAGCTCGGTATAAGTCGTGACCGGAAAAATTAGCAAGTGATTTGTGTTAAAGTGTTTAGGGTCCCCGTGAGATACGAATTACCGGCTACCGCGTCGGTAAACGGATCACTGACAGAAGGAAACCATGAGATTACGTGGCGGAGTGTTGGTGAACTATTTTGGTATGAATAGCTACGTAAAAGTGATTAATGTGTTAATTCTTTCACTCCTAAGAACTTGCATCTTCGGATTAGAATTACTATCAGTAATTTTACTTGTGTGTACTTTAATATTTTTTTCCAATTGTGGCCGGGTACATTTGTGCAGTACAGAAAGTTTGAATAAATCTTTGGCTTGTGGTCTGCATACACCAGGTGTTCTTTGAAGAAACTTTTCATCATATATGTATTGATTTGTACCCTAGCCAGCCTATGGTGGCGGACGAAGTCTGATTGACTTTTCCATTAGGTGGTCTAAATAAACAAACATTAAAGGTAGTCGGAAAGAAGAACTATTATCAATCACGTATTTTTATATTGTTTTCCGACATGGCTTCGCGACAGGACAGTTTTGTGCTATGACAAGGATTAGTGTGTGCAAAGAACGGCTAACCAATTAATAGTGATACTGTATTGTCGTTAGGTACAATATTATTTTTAATTTGACATGGGATACGTACTTTTAAATTGTTTTCTGACAAAGGCCAATGGCCTGGGGTTGGGCAGCCTTGATCTAGAACTATTTAATTAATCATAAACACAATAAACTTCCAAACCAACAAGAAACACGTTAAACAAAAAAGGTGGCTTACAAGCAGCTGAAGAGTAATACGGCCAACACAGAGAGAGGTTACCAGACATGGTGGGTACCTTGTGGACTGCGTTACTGGCACCTGAAGATTTTAATAGGGGTCGTTTTGCAACTGCCCAACGTATGGATTATACAGATGATACAGTGGGCCTATATTGGAACCAATTGGTAGATGAGAGCATCCTCACATATCGTGAAGGTTCAAGTCGCCAAAGACAGACCACACCAAGGTCGTGAGGTGAATCATGAATTACGGAAAAACAATGCCTTCTATAATTCACGTTTGACTAAAGACCTCGATGTCGATAAGGCCAAAAAGCTAGAAGGAAGATATAAAAAAAGAATCGGCCCTAGGCATCCAGGTATTGGACTCGCTGCAAAATGTTTCATCGTGTCTCAAGGAAAGGTATCAGACAGACCTTAGCTTATTTCGGCTGCCGTTAATAACGAAGCACAGACAGCTGCGTTTGGAGTTGTGCTGTATCAGGGAGGTGATACGGACAGAGGAGTAATCTTCATCCATGGATCGCACTACAGGTGACAGTCATGTTTGCGCATGATGGCTCGATCTTGGCAATGTTGTGAGAGACACGCTTGGGTAATTTCAGCCTCGAGAGTCTTAGGGTATGACTTGAGGTCTGTTTGGTGGTGGTTTAAGGAATTTGACCGCAAATAAATACGTTAGATACCTGTAGCGTCCACATATTTTACTCCTCCTTAAACCTGGTTGTCTTTCAACAGGACTATGTCCTTCTACACAGGCTGGCCTCTTGAGCTTGCCAAAATCGAAAATGTGTGGGATCAGATTTGACGTTAACTCTGATTTTTCATATCTCGAGGACCGGCCACGTCAGTTCTTCTCCAACTTGCCGCAGGATACAATGGCTAAGCGCCTCGCTTCAGCATCAAATCGACGCACTGAAGCGAGGGTGGGCGACACTCTACAGAGATGGGACTTGCACCTTGTCCATACTCCAAATTGCAATTACCATTTCATCTGTAAAATTGAAATGAAGTCGAGAGACTATTCAACTTGTGCAGTTACAGTTCATTATCACAACTAATTATGACAACTTTTGTTTTGAGAGTTGGTATATTGTAGAATTAGTGCTAAAGAATGGTTTTTCAGTTTAACTCGATGGACCTTATACTTTTATGCTTTTACAACCTTCCCATTTTTGCTTAACATTATTTCACTGCCTGAGATATTACTTCAATCGGAAGTTTAAACCAGTCTCTGGTGTACCTATTCAAATTATAACTTTGCCATTACACTGTGAATGAAGTTATAAACAAATTTACGACCTGCGTACTCTCTTCATTTCTGCTTATTACTCCTAATTGTTATGTAAATGAATCCAAGTCTTATCGTAATTATATACGTTATGCAAATACATTATGTCAAAAATCAATGTTTTAGATGTGTGGATGATTTCTTTGTAGACACTATTTCGATGATTATATTGGAAATTCATGAAAAAATTCTCTTGTTTAAATTGTCTGTTTAAACCGGCTGCCACGATCGGTTGACAAAAATCCGTTATTTTGCTGTTAAATCACACTTTAGTTAAACTGTTCAACATACAGTCACCGATAAAAACAGTAATCCTCATGTAAAGGCAGACAGGTAAATATCCGCAGATTGCAGGAAACCTAAAAAAACAATTCCTTTTTCTAATGTCACTTCAACATCCCAATCTTAAACGCAGTTCACCTGTTCTTATTGAACTTTCCTGTACCTATATCAAATTCTTCTCTTCATCGTTAAGATATTTAAAAGACATTTTTCATTCTTCAGCTAGTCACTTGTGATACCGGCAACAGCATACATACTCTCTCTCTCTCTCCCTCTCTCGCAAAAAAATAAATAAACCATCTAATCCTTGATTTTTCTGATGCCTTCCTCTTTGATTCTTGTCTCAAAAGACATTTATTACTCATGTGTCATCTGCACTCCTCGTGGCCGATGCTAGTATTACCCAGTCTAGCCATCTAAATGCTTGTAATTCGACAGCTGCTATCGTCACCTTCCTCCTGTCTTTTAAACAAACTGTCCAATTATCATATAGTATCTGGTCTTCTGCCGGATAAGATCTTTTAAACACGACGTTTCGGCAGTCACCTCCGCTGCCTTCATCTGGTAGCTGTTATCGCGAAGTAGCTGCCGCGACGGTTCGGCACCGAACCGTCGCGGCAGCTACTTCGCGATGACAGCTCACCAGATGAAGGCAGCGGAGGTGACTGCCGAAACGTCGTGTTTAAAAGATCTTATCCGGCAGAAGACCCGTGAAGAATTCCTGTCTACCATACGCCAGGAAAAACTTAATTGTCATATAGTATCTGCTTCCTAATGTGTTCTATAGTAATTTTCACAGAATGGTATAACCATTCTTCATTGAACGCCTTCCAAACCCTATACTTGAAAATACCATCTCACCACCTACCGGCTTGTTTTCTGTACTTCCTGTCACATCCCTCCTTAATCTGTCTAATAGATGCAGGACTTTTTCCTATCATCTCCTTAGTTAGTATAGTGTGATCAAATGATATACTAAAATATTTACATTTCATGTTTCCAAACAGTAGCTATCCCTCCACCGTATAAACATGCGATATGATTTTTAATACACTTTTGTTAACTTGACCCATATGTCTATATGAATGTAACGCAATCTTTCAATTCAATTTTCACCCACTTCCAGTCTTCGGAATTATTTAAAATTTTGCACACATGTCAAGAATCAATAACAATACAATAATTTCCTAGTATTCATTCGGACAACAAAGTTCATATACTCCCAGTTGCGTAAAGTAATTGGATGGTCTCTAAGAACTTGATTGCTCGAAGCTAACAGGGAGAAAGATTTTCATGTAATGTTGACGTATCAGATGAAACGGTAAGGTTATGCGGATAAGAATTAAATAGTTTTCAGTTCATTGTCACACATGAAATGCTAAGACTCGACTGCGCTCATTACTTACATCTCAATTTTGATTTAAGACTAACAAAAAAGTTATAGCTTTCTTTTCTGAAATTAAATACGGATTGCTTCCGTTCGTCTTTCTAGAAATGTGTTACCATTTGTAAAATTACTTGCAAACTTTAAATATACATCGTATTTTGCGGTTATGTACTAATAGCATGAAATATTTAATGAACGGAGTTTTTTATGATGTGTAGAAATTTTTTTCCAATAATAGCATGTACTTGAATGACATCTGAGTTTATATCTGCTGAAAAATTTTGAAGACCAATCAGTGTTAACTGTAAGTTATTTGTTTAGTATTATTTCAGTTTTTGTAAAATTAGAACAACATCGGCAGCTTCGAAATAACATCTGCGTTTGTGTAAACACATTGTATGCTCAAGGTTTGTCGGACATGCAATAGCGCTGTTTGTATTAAGTTTTGTTGCGTCGTGGCTTACGAGCAGGTGCAACAAAACAACACACATGTTTTATTCTTTTAGTATCACCTGCAATGCTGTTTATTTACTTGGGTTTTGACGGAGTTTGTTTAAAAACAAAGGATGCAAGAATTCTTTAACAACTGTTGTGTGAATTATATGTTGCTGCATAAATAAAGGCATTGAGCTGGTGTTGAGGGTCCAGTTAAGTTTCCAGCTAGTATAATATTAATGTCAAGTGAATCAAAATTTCATTTTACATCTTAAGGAGAAATGACTGGAAGAAATTTATGTATTCGAAAATTAAGAAATTCTCTCTTGAGGAAAGTTTTTTGAGAGTATTGTCTGCAACTTGTTTCAGTTGTTGTTAATAGCATTTTATTGCAACGCAGAAGAATGAAGGAGTTTAAGTTTACTTATACGTGGGAGATCAGTATTTTTATTTTGTAATTTATTTTTATTTTTTAGTAAGAAGTATATATTGTCATAGTCGTTTTAGACATATATATTTATTCGAAAGAATGAGAATTTTAGGTGTTTGAAATATTTAGTAAAGTTAGTGGAGCCTCAAGTCAGAACAGAATGCAAGCGCGAGTTTCAGCAAGTGCTGTTTATTGGTAAAACACTGACGACTGACTAAGAGGGCATCGCTCTGTTCGGTGACGCAAAACCGAACTTACGAGCGACCACAGCGAGCCAAACTCGCTCACTTTGTCGCTCACATTACCAACCAGTCAATATGGGCTAATACTTAGCTAGGCCGTGTCTCGTTAGCTTGCCTCGCCACCATGCATCCATCGTGTCAATTCGCCATTCAGTCAAGAAGTTAACAGTCTCTAACAGTTAGTTTGCGCAGCCGAGATGCAGCTTACTGTAGAGGCTATTGGGAGTTATCCTTACAGATCGCGCTCTCAACTGTATTCATACAGTCTTCAGTGATTAATAAAAGGGACTCTAGATACGATAGTCGCCTACATTATTTATTAGGTAGATTCTCAGCTAGGTTATAGTTTTGGCCTGCCCTTTCCCTGCCTAATCGGTTCTCCAACCGTAAATAATGGAGTGGTGTCATGATTCCTGACAATTAACATCAATTAACATCTTATGATAGCCCACAAGTCTTTACTTAGATCATCAGAAGGCAGAAGACATCTTCAAGAGTGAAGACAGCGCAAGAGGAATAGAAGACTTAGTAAATGTCCCGAAGGTCAGTAAACTTCCACCCTAAAGTCTGCTTCCACCACAAGCCCACAAATTCACCCCCCATACACTCAGGCCTCTTGACAACGTAAGGTACGGCACAGGGGGTTCAGTCCGGCCTTTACAATATATTTTATAGCTATTACAGAACGTAAACTCCAAAAATTGCCACCAAATTGGGCTATATGATAAAGTAACGCATGATAATCTATTTCTCTGTAAAAGAAAACCTCATCATTTGAAAGAAGTCAGAGAGGTTTGTTGTATTGGAATATTTAACTTTGCCTTCAAGAAATATTTATTGAGACCTGTTCGCTGGACAGTATACGAAACCATGAATTCACTGTGGGCACATTCAGGTGTGCAACGATACGACCTCCTGAAAAAGGTGGTAACATGGTGGGGAACTTTGAAGGCGATGACAAAGCAGCCTTCGGCGTGTCCGCTGATCGATCAGCTGAAAAATGTAAGAGCTGGCTATAGGGGTTTGCTAGGAATACCCGACAAAGTGAGGCGGTGGACAAAGCCAAGTACATGGGAAGAAACAGTACTGAAACATTAACGGTGGCCATTTTGATGCATTTTATCCTGAAAATAAAATTCTTTTATTGGGAAACGCGTTTTTATTTACGGACGGCACAGAAAAAGCATAATTCCTGTTTGCGGTAACAAATTCTTTTTTTTTTTTTGTTGTTGCACGTGGGTGAAGCGGAGCAGCCTATTATTCCACGCTATGGCGCAATTGGTCAAGTTCCATCCCTCCATCGAACATGAGAGCAAGCTGGTGTAGAGTTACATTACGTAGCATATTTAACATTACTATGCCTCGATCCTCGATAGCGTCTTGGACTGCTGGGTGAATATCTGGTAGCAATGCCGAACCAGACAGCGGCTGGGCAGAGAAAACAGAGTCACAGCGAGAACACTATTTCAATCACCTGCCGAGTGATGGCCTTCGCCCGCCATCATCATAGGACAAAGCCGTCCATCGCAGCCGTTATCATTACTATCATATATATTGAGATGTAGTCTTCAGCAATACGCCGGTAAGTCTTAATTCTCACATCATATATACTACTTCTAAAGTTTTTTTGTTCCTAACCGAAATAATCAACTTAAAATGGCTTATTTTCCTTGATACCAAACCGAAATCAAGAAGTAAGGTATCATTTTAAAGATTAAAGTCTCCGCTTTGGTCACATCATATTTTAAGAAAGGAAATTTTCGGAATCCGACCCTTCAAAGGCAAAAAAATGTTAATACTTGTCCAACTTTTGTTTTCGCCCCATTTATCTCCCTTGATACCTTACCGAAATCGATAAGTAAGGTATTATTTTAATAATTTAAGTCTTCACTTAGGTAACACCATGAATTAAGGAAGAAACTTTTCGGAATTTGACCCTTACAGTGGAAAGTAATAACTATGAACTTCGCCCGTATCAGACAGATCAGATCAAAGTGGCTGAATAGGAGCAGCAAATATCACAGACTAGATATCAGCATCACATATCACAAAAATATCAATATACTGTGAGTTTTTTTTATTTTTTTATTTGGGAAATTTTCTCACGGGCTATGATCGCATCAACACATATCACATATGTGTTTATTTTGATCAGGTTGGTTGTGTCCATCAAAATCACTGCCAATAAATAATTTCTACTAATGAGGCGGTCCTTTTTTCATCTTATTACCTCACTATTCATCGTACCTTATTCGCGAAATTTTTGCACGGGTCATCTAGTTGTTACTAATTGTAATGGAACTAATGCCGCGGCGCCCGTTTCTCTATACACCTAATTACGATTATTACAGACTTGACTGACGCTACTCACCTGCCATCGCTGCGGTAAAATTGTCTAGAGACGATTGTCCATAACAACGGACTGTCCTCAAACTTCCTATCATTGGATATTTAACATAAATTCCAATTTTCTTAAATTAATTTCAATATGATTGTGATGTGTAAAAAATCACTTCATTTAAATTAATAAAATCGTTCGTTTTGATATTTTGAGAGAAAATGAAATCCCTAAGATGTGCATATTCATTCACATTCTAATTCAATAACTTTTATTGTCCACAAATAAAGATTACGTTTAGCGCAGATATATTAATATTAAATCATTACGAATACAATTGAGAAACCTTGCCATCTTTCTTTTACACATTTAAGTATGTTTTTAGAATCTGCGTTAATACTCTGTACACCGCTTTATAAGTAATGGTAAGAACAGTGATCCAACAAATGCGCAACATTTACATTATAAATACTATATTGTGGTTATTATTTATAGGTTTTAACTTTTTTTTTTTTTTTTCCTCTCTCTCTCTGCGCCTTAACCTATAACGAGTGTTCGTCTTCGCAGATATTTTTCGACAAACCTCATTAAGCTAAAGGCGCATACTAATTGAAACTAAAATGAAAGACATTTTGGCTATTTGGTCGTTAGCCTCACGTTTGAAGTCTAGTAAGTAAAAGACTGGTTCTTACTAAGTTGATACGCGTTGGAAATTAGCTTCAACATGGTCCATATTTGCTCAGCTATTTAATCCAATGGACGAGGGCTGCAATAGCATCTATTGCAACTGTTTCTAACTTCGTTTTTATTTTAACGTACGCTTCCCATTCCTGTACTACACAACATTATAAATCTCTTATTATTTTTGTATACATGCAAGAAATTTATTTTTTGTTTTATGTTTAAATACTGAATAATAAAACTTATTTTATTCTCTTATTTGTAGGCATTTATAACAGTTAAGAAGCTATGATTTAAAATAAAAGAGAACGTTTGTTAAAGTATATAAATCGACAGTAACAAATCATTTTGTATGTTTTCTAAAAGGCCCATTTCAGTACATAATTTACAAATTTTTTATAAATTCGCGAAAAACATCAGGGATAATTTATGTTTTCATTCTAGTTACTTGCACGCGACTTTTATCTGAGGACAGATTCTCCGTTAATGTAATGCACATATGCCACGCTTGATTGTTTACAACCTTGTTATCTATTGCTTTTAATTACAGTGCAAAAGTTCAAATGATTTGATGTTCCATGTGGCCGACAGTGGTTTCAATAATTCTGCTAAACATAAGAGGAGCATCTCTTCTGATCTGGAATAATTATACCTTACAAGAAAACTGTTAAACTAATTTAAGAAGTAAAAGTCAGTTCAGAGTTTGTAACGTAGAAAGCCTCTCATATCGATATTTCGACTATCGATATATCGACCATCGATAGCGCTAGCTGAATAAGAATATCTGTGTAAAAATAGGGTACAACAGCGCAACGTGGTATTGAAAGTAGTGTGGTTGTAAGGTGTGCGGAGAAACTTGTGAATAGTTACCACGTGGATGGTCCTTACCTGCAACAGCACAGAAAAAAAAGTTGTCTGATGTTCGATGCCGTTAATCGTTTGTCATGGTATCGGGGTGACCTTCATGGTTGATTTTGAACATAATTAAACATTGTAACTAGGAAACCATCAACTTGTGTTTCAATATGGTAATATAATCTGTAGTGTATCCCTTCATGACCCAAAATCTTTATATATAAAGATGAATGTATGTTTGTTTGTTTGTTTGTTTGTTTGTTGGTTTGTTGGTTTGTTTGTTCTTCATACAAATCCACAGTTTTTATCCGTTCTCGATGAAACTTTGCACACTTATCCTTTGAAACAAGGAGAAAAATACTGTCTACATTTGGTTGAAAAATTATCTGTATAAATAACACATTTGTCTCATAACTTCGAAATATGGCGGTAGACAGACACTTTGGATGTGGACGACTCCGTACCGAGTTTCCGCGAAGTGGCCTGGCAGCTGAGTGGCTAAAGCGCTGGCTTACGAACGTCATGGTCTCCGGTTCGAATCTCCGTCGGGGGTAAGATTTTTAAAAATTGTTTTTCGTCGTAAGAGTCAGGCCTGGGCCGTAGGTTATTCGGATTGAATATTAAACTGTAGATATTAGAAAGTTACGGGTGCAATGCGAGGCAAATCGTAGGTATTCTTGCAATGTTGTAGGTGTATACTCTTTTACGTTATAATGATCCCTCAGGTTTTGTTCGCAGTCAGTGTATAAGTGTGAACCACAGTAATCTTTATATATAAAGATGAATGTATGTTTGTTTGTTTGGTTTTTTTTCTTTTGTTGGTTTGTTTGGTCTTCATACAAATCCACAGTTTTTATCCGTTCTCGATGAAACTTTGCACACGTATCCTTTGAAACAAGGAGAAAAATACTGTCTACATTTGGTTGAAAAATTATCTGTATAAATAACACATTTGTCTCATAACTTCGAAATATGGCGGTAGACAGACACTTTGGATGTGGACGACTCCGTACCGAGTTTCCGCGTAGTGTCCTGGCAGCTGAGTGGCTAAAGCGCTGGCTTACGAACGTCATGGTTTCCGGTTCGGATCTCCGTCGGGGATAAGATTTTTAAAAATTGTTTTTCATCGTAAGAGTCAGGCCTGGGCCGTAGGTTATTCGGATTGAATGTTAAACCGTAGATATTAGAAAGTTAAGGGTGCAATGCGAGGCAAATCGTAGGTATTCTTGCAATGTTGTAGGTGTATAGTCTTTTACGTTATAATGATCCCTCAGGTTTTGTTCGCAGTCAGTGTGTAAGTGTGAACCACAGTAATCTTTATATATAAAGATGAATGTATGTTTGTTTGTTTGTTTTTTTTTTCTTTTGTTGGTTTGTTTGGTCTTCATACAAATCCACAGTTTTTATCCGTTCTCGATGAAACTTTGCACACGTATCCTTTGAAACAAGGAGAAAAATACTGTCTACATTTGGTTGAAAAATTATCTGTATAAATAACACATTTGTCTCATAACTTCCAAATATGGCGGTAGACAGACACTTTGGATGTGGACGAATCCGTACCGAGTTTCCGCGTAGTGGCCTGGCAGCTGAGTGGCTAAAGCGCTGGCTTACGAACGTCATGGTCTCCGGTTCGGATCTCCGTAGGGGATAAGATTTTTAAAATTGTTTTTCATCGTAAGAGTCAGGCCTGGGCCGTAGGTTATTCGGATCGAATGTTAAACCGTAGATATTAGAAAGTTACGGGTGCAATGCGAGGCAAATCGTAGGTATTCTTGCAATGTTGTAGGTGTATACTCTTTTACGTTATAATGATCCCTCAGGTTTTGTTCGCAGTCAGTGTGTAAGTGTGAACCACAGTAATATTATTATAATTAGGGATGTAAGTCTCTGTCTTTTTGATACGTTATGACTCCCAATTGGCTATATCGTTGTGATGGATTTTTATAAGGAAATCTGTATGAAGGGCACAGATATTTTTTGCAGTGTGATTAACAGTTGTAGTCACGAAATTTTGAGACTTTATCGAATGGTGACAGAAATATGTTGGCAATTGATTCTTATAACTTGGAAATACGGCGATAGACAGACACGTTGGATATGCACGTCTTCAGACCGTGTTTACGTGTAGTGAGCTGGAAGCTCAGTGGCTAAAGAGCTTGCTTACGAACGTCGTGGTCTCTGGTTGAAATCTCCGTCTGGGATCAGATTTTTAAAAATTGTTTATCATCGTAAGAGTCAGGCCTGGGTCGTAGGTTATTCGGATTGAATGTTAAACTGTAGATATTAGAAAGTTAGGGGCGCAATGCGAGGCAAATCGTAGGTAGTCTTGCAATGTTGTAGGTGTACATTTTTTTACGTTATAATGATCCCTCAGGTGTTGTTATCAGTCAGTGTGTGAGTGTGAACCACAGTAATATTATTATAAATACGGAAGTAAGTCTCTGTCTTTTTGTTACGTTTTGACGACTAAATGGCTATTTCGTTGTGATGTAATTTTATAAGGAAATGTGTATGAAGGGCACAGGATATTTTTTCCAGTATGATTAACAGTTGTAGTCACGAAATTTTGAGATCTTATCGAATAGTGACAGAAATATGTTGGAAATTAATTCTCTTCAAGAGGCAGGTTCGACGGTAGAATGATATAGCGATAGCTTTCCTGTCATATTATGCCGACTCGATATTGTTTGGGACTAATCCTTCGTTACCAACAACTTACTATATTTAATTCTGGCAAAAAAATCCTTAATCCACGCGTACGTAGTCGCGGGTACGAGGCTAGTATTCTCTATTTCGGTAGAGTGGCGGCCAAAACATTTTCTTAATTGCAACTCGTGTGTGTGTAAAACGATTTTTCCGCCATAAGTTTCATGCAGGGAGCAAGTAACTAGAATTAAAATTAAGATAACCGAAAGTACAGAGCGCCGTAAGTTATGCAATTCTAAGCAAAACGTTCTTAAAACGGATGTATACAGCTCAGTGGCCAGGAAAACGTTAAGATAACAGCTAACATGATACTTGCTTCACAATCAAAATGAAGATACAGTGGCGTAATTATCGGAGGGATACGCAGTGCCGTGCAGCGGGGTCCTCAAGACCCGGGGACCCCCGCCAACAAACCCCTAAGTGACCTCCCACGTTCAGAACATAAATATGAAATATTGCATTGGGGCTTTGAGCATGGAAACACATTTGAAAGATGAAGGGAGTTCCTCTAAATTCTTTGTGTTGTGTAAATTCGTCTGGTTAGCCACTTCAACCAATTTATTCAGCCGCAATATTTGTGATGCACTGAACTGCTTTATTTGATCCTTTGAGATCTTCTATAAAATATCTTTACTATTGATATTGTAACTATTGATGCCAATTTAGCATTTTATATGTTAAATTTACACGATTTTCTACTTGTTTAGTACCTATTTTTGTTGTTTAGCATTAGCATATAACATACTTTCTTAGCCTATTAATTAAATAAAGAAAAAAAAAAGCAAATATGAACTGAATGATCGTTTATTTCAAAATATTTGCAGGGGATTCACCAGCGGCGTTTGTTAGTATTCAGCAATATGGCTCGGACCTCTGGTGGCCGCTCTAGTCTGTAGTTCGTCCGTATGAAAGACGTGTTCAGTCTCCTTTGACATTTCCACGTGGCGGTTTCACGGAATCAGTGTTCAGAAATCTTCGAAAACGTGAGATGGGATTCACAACTTCTAATAAATGATTTTTTTATTTTTATTTTGCATAGACATTTACAACACTAATAAATGATGAAAAGATATTTTTACAATATTTTAGATCCTCTGATAAACCTCGAAGAGAATTTTATTTTTTATTTTTATTTATTTATTTTTTTAAAAAAGACACATTTTAAAGCAACAACGTTTCCTCGAAAACGACCGGAAATTTTCCAACTTCCTCTATACACTTCTCACGTCCCTCAGGTCGACACCGCACCGTCAGTGTCAAGAAAACTAAACTAATCACTTTGGCCGAGTGTCGGAAGGCAATGCGGGGATTGTAATGAAAAAAAAAAATGCACCTCTAAAGTCGGTCTACATTTTTTTACTTGATTAAACCTAACCATTTTAGTTATGACACTAATACTTTTTTTTTTTGCTCCGAGGCGCTTGGCAGCTTGGATACGCCACGGTGAAGATGAAGCTTCTCTAACTCGCATACAAGAAAATACAGTCTAAAAATAATGAAAACGGTCACGGAATGCATGACGCAATTATAGTAATAATATGACTAGTTTCAACAAATGAAAAGACGTATTCAAGTCACAAACTATGGAGTTTAGATGTTCCAAATTTTAACAGAAGGATGAACGTTGCATAAACCAAATCGTGTTTGGAGACTGGACGTGGGAATAAGATAGGGAGACGTTTCGAAATGTTTACTTCCATTAGGAACGCAAATTTAAATTTAAATTTTAATTTGATTGTACGCTACATTAACTTTTCTATCGTAGTTTAAAAACCTGTTATAGTTTACTAGAGCGATTCTATGAATGATTAAAGAAACTTTTGTTTTAAAAAAATTCTTTTTGTATCAACATTATAGGACAGATAGATTTATAAATTAACTTCTTTGATGTCCGGAACATCGATGAATACGAACTGTAGCAGTAAACTGAAATATTTCTTCTATTACTGAAGAAAAGTCAAGACAAATTTCTGTGCGGTATGATTGGTTAATTGAATTTCTCAGCCGAGGTTATATTAATTTTAAATGAAGTAAGCTATGAATTTGATTCAGACGTATTTCAAAATGTGTCACTATACAGTGGCCTCGGCAAACAACAATAACAAGCAATATTACTCCATTCCAGCATTAGAATCGGAAGTATTTCAAGAAGGTCCAAACTATGGCATTCTTCAATTCATTAGTGAGAATTTGGTGGTGGAAATCGATATTATTATCAAGAATCCAACTTCTAAAATACAAGTAACTGTCACGCTCTACTAATAAGTCCAATAGAAGAAGGGTACCATTTATATTATCAGCCGAAATTCGTCGCAGAAATCGGTCTCCCATTAGTGTTCCAATAACACTATATAAATTGAATGATTTCGAATATTCTTCGAGCGCGTAAGTCCTTCGTGTACAAACGACAACACATTGAAAATGGCATACACATTAATTCGATAAATTCCATGCATTTGGTTCAGAATCTATATTGTAGTTCTCTTTGAAGAAAGTTGAATGCTTTGTTAAAAGAATTAACAACGTTTGCAGTGATACGAATCTGACAAGGTTTCAAAGTCAGGTTACAATGGCTTCATTGATCATTTTAGATTTTCTGTTTCGTAAAATATCTTCTCCGTGTTACACCTACAATGGGAATAGAGTATTGTCTGCGTAAACTATATCCCAACGGAGCCACACGTCTACGTCACATAATTTATGGCAACCAGCGGCTTTTACAACATCGTGTATGATAAGGGGTGAACATACAGGAATAACAAAGAGGACAACTAATATGCTGAAAACATAATGTATTCTAGCTGCTTCCTCAAGCTCATTACATTACCCTGTAATTACTCGTACTTCTCGTAACCTGCAGTCTCGAAGAAACGAAAACATTTAAACAATGGGACACAGCTCAACAAATCACATTTATGTATTTTCTTATAAGTCCCTTCCATTATTACTTTTGATGGTTGGAGATTAAGCTATTACCTTGACAACGCCGAACTCAAAACGAACAAAGCTGACTTCATTTGCAGATGAGGATGAATGATAATCCCTTGATTACTCTCATGGCTACAACTGCCTATAGATGTCATAAATTTGGAGAAATTCTATTCTTATTAATTTAGAAATATAAATCTACTTAAATGATCGTCGATTGCCATCTGACTCACAGATTATGTTCTGCTGACAGATGTAAATTTCATGCAAACCAGCAAGCAAGCAGCGTCCAGATGTGGAAAAAAAGACTCACTGTAGGATAATTTATACATAATAGCAGATATTAAGTGAAATACCAAAAGGCTACAGAGATAATGAATAGACCCGTAAGTTTTAATTACAATCCGGAAAATTATTTTACATCAACACACGTTCAACATTTCGTAACAATTACTTCATAAATATCGAATGCAGATTTCGTGATATTTTGGCCTATCTTACAAGCAATATGTTAAAATTTGCAAACGAGATTAGGATCTTAAAGCAAATACGTACTCTAGAATGGAATAAATTAAAATAGGAGATGGAAGCTCTATTCCTGTTGCTTCAGTGATATTGTATAAGTTCCTGAGAAACGGTAACTGTAGTTATGCGAGCTTCGACTATAAAAATAATGTACATATTATTTCCTATCCAATACAAAATACGTCTCAGTAGATTTTTATAAATTTTATAAACAAAATGACATCTACGAACAACTACTGTGGTGAATGATTTTTATTCACAAGGCAATTTATGGTGTGGTGCATCATCAACACTGATGATGCCTCATGGCATAGGGAAGAAACACATCTGGGGAGTAAAAAACATGATAAAACTATAACACAAATTTAGAGCCATGTTATAATGGTGAAACCTCTCTGGGAAGTAAACAACATTCACCACAACAACTATTTGTAGATGAAATTTTATTTATAAAATTTATTGTTCGGCAAATTCTGAAAATGGCCTCCAAACAGATTTTTATGATAGTTTTACTAAATAATCGTCAGTAATAACGATATGTTTGTTGAAGTTTTCTATACTATCAGCAAAAATCCATAAAACGTAGCATAACATCCTTGAAACTAACAAATGTAAACAATGTAGCAGTAATATATGTTTGCTCTTTCCCAAATTGTTTATTTTCTTTCTCTAAGTTAATCTTCGTTCCAAAATGATAGCTGTAATGATGATTGATAAACAACTGATTTATAAAAAAAAAATCAATTTTACTATCTGCTTGGGAACCTGAAATTCTTGTCTTTTATGGTGATGAAATTTAATTAGATCTCATACTTCACCTGAAACTTTAAAACTAGTAAGTAGGATCGCAAGACGGACTAAATACAATAAATAAAACTTTGAGACCGGTAGAATCCGATTGTCTCCGATTCATGACTATCAATTTGTACAGTTAAAAGGCTGTAATATATTTCCTCTCCTCATTGTTGCCGAAGTTTCGGACTTGTGTATTTTATTCTATTAACTATACCGAGTGATGATTGTAAAAGAACTCTTTACCTAGTTCTCAAAGACCGCGAATATCTTAGGTTAAGAAAATCACGAATTCTTGAGGAAGTTCGGATTATATGAACACGTTGATCATAGCTACAATATGATTTAACATTTTCTCTAATTTTTAATTGTAACGGTTTCAAATGACTGAATAATGAATTTCGTTAATAATATAGGGCTAAGTTCTCTAACTTTCTCCGGCTTCGTGAAGGGTTTTAACTTTTTACGTATTTATAATGATTACTTTTCCATATTATTTATGAAAAGATTAATGTGCACGGTGCGCCACCTATCATAATTATTTGCCACACAAAAACGCCACTCACTAATTGGACAGTGCGGTGACGTCAAGGAAAATTTGGAGTTTTCATTTATTAAAATTAATGTAGGGCGCAACACTGTTTTCTTTCTGATGATTTAGTTCAGTTGGCGCGCTTAATGAGCTCAAACTTGACACGCTACAAGCTAATGATAGAAACAACACGAGTTTCATCCGTACATTTAAACAGACTATTGGCTGTTGTTTAAAT
This sequence comes from Vandiemenella viatica, assembly GCA_031002005.1. Lineage (NCBI taxonomy): Eukaryota > Metazoa > Arthropoda > Insecta > Orthoptera > Morabidae > Vandiemenella > Vandiemenella viatica. The sequence goes on from JARYHS010013630.1 coordinate 79,611,564, forward strand.
GAAACCAAAAAAATGTAGATTTAATAATGCTTACATCTACGGTTGTACTGAGAGTAAAGCAACTAGAGGGTCACAACACTGACTAAAATTCCGAAAGTATAGAAAAAATATTAAGACCTAATAAGGAAACTGCCTGTTTACTATGATTCGAACTTAATTCCGAGAAGTAATCATCCTTTACGAAATAAGATCACGAAAACAAAGGAGAAAACTATAATTAAAATAACAGAGGTCGAAAGAAATAGTATATGCAGTGGCAACATGAACTTACAAAAGAAAAAATAATTTAACGGGTTTTTGTTTCTATAACAGTAATATTCAAGGAAGATTGTGTCAGCGATGAGGAAATCAGGGATTGAAATAGATTATTGACGGAGGTTCTGATCAGAACCACTGAAGGAGTTTAGAATTTTGTAAGGGGCTATAGTGGAAGGGTTATGACATCACACTTGAAGCATCTAAGATAAACAGAAAACATGAATATGGAACATACTTACGTAAGGAATTTGCTACCGGGGCATGTGTTCCATTTAAGTTCACTCAATAGTAATAACCATAATTTAAAATACGAATGCATATACAGAAAACAGTTATTTTACGCTTTAGAATACCATTTGAAAAGTATATTGGCTAGATTCGTTTCTTTATTTAAGCGCAATGTGCTTGTAGCGCTACAGCTTAATCAGGCTTCCCGCACAATGTTCAAATAATAATGTTAATTGTTCAAGGAAAAGATTTACAGTTTGCGTTGAAATACAATCGTTGACGGGCAGAAATGGCCGGTATACCTGCAGCCACATACAGCCACTGAACAGCCGGCAGGGATTTACTTGGAACCAAAGTGAACAGAACCTTAATAGCGGAACAATAAAATGAGTGGAAAGGGAACATCCGCTTTTCACCACACTAGCCAGTCTCGGCTAGTGAATTGTAAACGTTCTTAGTGCGATGGCGGCTTCTGGCGTTCGGAAAGTTTGCTAGCACGAAGCAAACCCGAACATGAACGATCTTGTCCGAAGAAAGATATGTCGTATGAATCTGTGTGTGTGGCACGTGATTCAAAATTCCCCCAATACAATCCAATGTACTATGTTCTTAGAAACTTGTAATTAGCTTTGGTGCGAATTTCGTTTTCGCTTGTGCTACGAGTCCACCGATTGGTGATCCGAGGGCGATGCCGAGCTGTACTTCTCGAGAAGAAGGGAGGGTATTCTCGACATCATAGTGCGGAGGGGTTAGCGACGTAGCCACCACCGCACTTATATTATCGCAAGCGGGCAGTAAGGCACTACTCATGCGGGGTACTGTGCTCACAGCGATTCTAAAACTGCCTGGAGGGTCTCTTCCCAACGCCACTTCCGTCACGCCGGCGCTGTCTGTCTCTGCATCGTACTCTGGCGTCGCCATAAGACGGTAAGGCTATTTTCCATCTGAAAGAACTCAGTGTGCGCTTTCCTTAGCTTCCGCACCATGTACAGATTATTTATGGTGAAATTTGCTCGATTAGGAGAATCACTCTCTGATTAACATACTGCGCATAGCTCGTCGAAAACCCTTACTTCATGGAAAGACTTTGTCAAACGATCCTATCTATTTCTTTTGAAGTCAGTGACTAAATGGCGTCCTCATTTGATTAATAACGAAGACATTCGGTTTCCTGAAGAGTTCAGTTTGTATTCTGAATAATTTCGTTGAATTTCCACGTTAGATTTACTTATGATGGTTTGATTCTAGCATTTAAGTGAATTTTTCCACGTTTGTTTATTCTAAACATTCAATGAGCTAAATTGCAAGACAGGGTGTTGCATTTTGTCAAAACTTTGATTATTTATGTATTCAAGCAATCATAAATACGCCTATGTCTGTATTCCTCCCACAAAAAATGAATAAATTGTCAAGCCCGAAATTTTTAGTAGTTAATGACATAATGTCATTTCATACCAACTTCCTTGAAAAATCAAGTTATCGAAGCATCTGAACAATTCTCACTAACTATGAAAATTAATAACAAGGTAATTATAAAATATAATAATCATATCCTAAATTACCGAGCTAAGACGCATGTCTACCACTTGCTGAAATAAATTGCACTTTTTACATCTGGCATTAACTCAATGAATTCGTATGGTTGAAAGTATAAATCTACTGTTCGTTTTCATTGATTCGTATCATGCTTCCAATTTCGTTTTAGTTGTATTAAATACTTTATCGCAAAAGTTGTTAATCTAAGAAAAGACTTCCCATCCTATTGTAAAGGATCGACCGTGGTTGTAGTGGTCTTACACTTTGTGGGCGTTTTATGATATTAGTACATTGGGCAACTATCAAGTGGGCATATTGATATAAAATTATATTGAATTGTCAGGCTGACACCAGGCGAGTTTAGTGAAGCAGATTCGCCAACTGCGTTACTTAGTAGTCAATGAAGTTAACATTATTCTTAGCAATAGATAAACATGTACTTCTTACCTTAGGGACATATTACTCACATCATATATATCTGAAACAACTGGGTAACTTACTCTAACGACTGATAAATGATTGTGAACACCAGAAGAGTGGATTGAATGAGAGTATTTATTCTTTAGATACCGAACATAATACAGGCGTCCGCATTTCCAACTAAGTTATGATGGGAGGAATAACACGCGCAGTAGCCTCTAGAATTACCAATATGGTATCAACAGTAATGGAACTAAGTCTCCTTCAGACGTGTAATAATGATTAAGTATTGCATGAGTGGGACCAATGATAACTGTTAAGATTAAGAATAACTAATAGCAACCCAACGCGAACATTGTCAAATAGTGATGCACGAGACTCAAGGTATAAGTTAAACTATGAATTTAGGAATACATGATGATGCTGGAACTTAGAGACAGACGAGCTACATAACAGAATGAAATACTAATACTACAAGAAGACTAGAACAGACTAAGTCTAACTGCCATGCGGCAGCAGACCGACTCGCAACTATTACCTTGCTACATCGTGCCAGTCTCGTTGGTCAACTGAACTGCAGAGAGCGAGACAAGATGGCGTCTCCCTTTATATACTATCATGTTACTGGCTAGCCAGGGCGTTGCTCCTTGGCATGTGTATGGAATTCGCGACTCAGCAACTGAGGTCGCTACGGCTGAGCGCTAAGTGGAGCAGCTCTCTCCAATATTCACGAATCAATCTTAAACATTTATACTCATACATATATTAATATTTGGACCATTACACTACTCCCCTCCTTCCAAAAGATGCGTCCTCGCATCTTGTTTTTTAGGACACAATACGAGTGAAGAAGACTTCTAATTATGAATCACTCAAGATTTTTCACTTGTTTTTGGGAAATTATTAACTTTCAAAATGAGCGTTACTGAACGTGTGATTTCCTCCAAGAAAATTCTAACTAGCGGACTTGTGATGTTGTACATTTTCAATTTTAGAATCTCAAATAATTATAATAAACAAATCAAATAGTAAGAAAAACTCAAGAATTACATTTGTGTCAATATTATAACTGGTTTCAATGTTTATGAGCAAGAATTGTTTTGAAATATTGTATACTCAAAGTTACAAAATTGAAGCATCAATTTCTACCAAAATTGTGAAACGTAAAATTGCTAAAAGGTATAAATGTGCAATCAGGCAAAAGTGTAATTAGTCACAATGACACAAATAATAATGTAAATCACGTCAAATCATAGAAAAATGGAAAAATTGTTAAGTCAGATATACATGCTTGATTAATCATATGTCTACAAATGAAATTTAACAAACGTTAAGGTGTTACTAAAGTTCACTATTATGCAATATCTACTTGAACTCTATCAATCAACAACATCAAAGCATTTAATGAGGATACGTTATTATGAAACTACTCATTCAACCCTTATTTCAAAACTATCAGACCAATCTACTCCATAACAAAACTAAACCAGGAAATATTGTGAAAAATTATCTAAATTAACACTTTTGTAAAGAAACGAAACTATATGGTTCAACTCTACTTCAATGAATACTACATCAGACTCAATGTTTTTTTTATGCATAGTTTCAATAAACAGCATCCAGTGAAAAATTTCTAAATAGTTCAATACAAAACTTCTCGTGCTTAAGGACACACCACCGTTTACTTATTCCGTTAAACATTTACATCTCAAGTTCTAACAGTTCAAAACTGTCTTAGCCTACAACATTATTTAGAAGTGAAACACAGAAAGTAATAGAGAAAGTGAAATAGATGTAGAATAGCTCCGCCTAGTTCCAGTTTTCAGAATTAAAGTTAACTATTGTCATTACTTTTTGAATGGTCATAATGGTTACACAGATTATTACCAGCAGTTAGTAAAAACAGTATCAAGTACAACAGCATTAAGTAAAAACAGCAAATCCAATCACTAAGAAGAACCCAAAACAAAATAAAGTCTATTGAGGATGGTACTCATCAAGCGTAGCTGAAGGTGAAGTTCTCGATGACTTGAATTGAAGCTCGTGGTCTTGAGATTGGATGTACATAAGGTTTGTGTCCTACTGCTTGAGCTATAATCATGCACATAGGTTCATCCCGTACTCAGGCTTGGAACGGCTGAAAAATACAACTTGGACCAGTATTCTGTTCTTTTATGCACACACATAATTGTTTGAAATCCTAAAATTTCCAAGAAGGTTTATTTCACAAGTCTGTTTGGTCAAGGATCAAGTTCAAAACTTTTATCAAGGACCAATGGTTAACCTTCTATTGGCAGGGACCAACTGTCAACTTTCTATTTGTTGAGGACCAACTATCAACTTTCTCTTGTTGAGGACCAACTGTCAACTTTCTACTTGTCAGCATTGGTAGTTACAAACATAAAAAAAGGCTTTAAATAGACAAAATGAAACTTCAAGAAATTAATTCAAATAGTTAAAAATCAATTAAACTTTAGTTGAGATTGAATAAATATTACTAGTTACATGGGGAATGGAACATCCTTTCACAATTTTTAAATACAATCATGGAACATCATTTAAAATAAATCATTTCATAAACTTCCAAAAAATCAACATCACAGTCAAGTTGCAATAAGTTCAAAATTTCCAAAATTATCACATAAAATACATAATTCAAACAGTTAATGAACATAAAATGTTACACTTATCACAGGATTACATGCTATAAATTTCTGGCATCTTTACATGGTTAACTACATGATCAGGCTATCATGAAAAAGCATAATTAATTACACCCATTTAAAAATAGAAAATGATTGCTGTTAGCTTAGGTTAGATCTAGACAAAAGAATGACAGTAACTTGAGTATTTTTAGATTTGTAAGCTTGGTATAAGTAGTACTGTCAAATGCTAGCTGTAAAGTTTGACTTAGGTTATCACGTCACTTAAAGAATTAATTTACCAATTTACACCTGTCCTACTTCCCATTAACTAACCTACGAGTTTCATTTTACGACCCTTAGGCAACCTCCAATAGGACTCGTCTTATCCTTAGGTACAGCTGTTCATATTTTAACTGACCTTTCACCCAACTTAAAAATCACAATACCAATACAGCGTGCAGTTTGTGACAAATCGTGTCTCTATGTGACATCATAACCAATAATTCCAAATGATTCCTGGATAAATTTTAATGAACAGAACTAGATTTACAGTAATGAGTTTAACAGTCAAGTATTTAGCTTCTAAGCAGGACTAAAATTATAAAACCAATGCTATTTGCAAAACTGTTTGCAGGTTAGAATCCAAAATTGGTCAGAAATGTAAGGAATATGTAAAAGATGTTACTATAGACCATATGCCAGTATTCATAAACACATAGTGACAAGAATTGTTGCTACATCACTTTTAACAAATGCAACTTCAAAATTACAACACCATTCCATTACAACATGTGCTCTAACATTTAGAATTTCCCTTGTGGCTTCCTTTAAACAACTTTAATCATCTTATTCCTGTTCTTACTTTATAAGTGGCTCAACATCACTTCGACAACCATGCTGATATTACCCATTAACACATCACAAATACACAGTGGCTTACGACATACTTACAACAGATCATGTGGCCCACATTAACTCACATTTACACCATGTGGCTTTACTCTAACTGTGCCTCTACAACACAAAACCCAATATGCATTACCTGATGTGCGTTTGCCAACCCATATTGCACATTCTATTCAGGTAATCATACTGAAAAATAACAATGCAGACTGATCTGCCATGTGGTTTCCACATACCACATTTAACAATAAACAGCCCTTAGCTGCCCTTATATTCCTCATATGCATGCATCTATTCAATTACCACATGAACACAAAATTTGCACATTACCACATTATGCCACATAACACTTTACTTCTTTTTGCCACTAAAATTTAATTCGCCACTTATGCCACTTAAATACAAATCTAGCTTCCAATAATTTACTCGACATTCATATTACTGATAAAAACCACCAACCTGTGCTGTACATAACCTATGAAGGTTGTTTTTGACAAACACATTTTCCAACTTCGCATACAGAGGTATTTAGGCTATTAGATCCGTACTATAGCTTTCATCTTGGCTCGCGAAACCTCGACAATTGCATGAATCTGTGTGTGGCCTTTTAAACGAATGCTAAGATACACCTGACATGATTTCATTAACAAACGTTGAATACTCCTGATATGCAATGCAAATCATACTTGTCGAGAATTACATGAACTTTTAATAGTGAAGCTATGTGGTGAAGCCATTTGCCACGTATTTCAATACATTTTCAAACCTAATACCACTCAAATATAAACAGTTCATATTTTACCCGACAATTGTATCTCAAGAACATTTAAAAAAAATACATCAATTATACAATTAAAATTTAAGGATGTTCCTTTCAACACTGACAAAAGAAAAGTTGGTCCTTACTTGCTGTTTAGGTGATGCCACGTTGTTTCAGCTTCTTGTTTACATTCCACCGGCTGCTTGGTTCGCCATTAAACTTTTCTAGCCATATTCTCCAGCTGCTTGCTGATTGGCTGACTGCCACGCCATGTTCTGGACAGATCTGAAAGTACTGCCATCTTGTAGCTGTATGATGAACTCCAACTGGTTGCTTGCTCACACGAACCGGAAACAAATTTTGGGAACATTTAAAGATGAGATACTTTTGAAAAAATTTCTATACTACTGACTACTAGTAACAAGATAAGAGTTTACGAGTCGTCTGTTTAGTCTCAAAATCAAGCGTACGAATTATTTGATGAAATTTAAGAAAGAAAAATTTAGAAACTATTAAAAAATTATTTTTTTTTAAAGAAGTTTTAACACTTTTTAAGCAAAAGAGTTCTATATCGCACTTCTGATCACCATTGTAAAGGATTGACCGTGGTTGTAGTGGTCTTACACTTTGTGGGCGTTTTATGATATTAGTACATTGAGCAACTATCAAGTGGGCATATTGATATAAAATTATATTGAATTGTCAGGCTGACACCAGGCGAGTTTAGTGAAGCAGATTCGCCAACTGCGTTAATTAGTAGTCAATGAAGTTAACATTATTCTTAGCAATAGATAAAACATGTACTTCTTACCTTGGGGACATATTACTCACATCATATATATCTGAAACAACTGGGTAACTTACTCTAACGACTGATAAATGATTGTGAACACCAGAAGAGTGGATTGAATGAGAGTATTTATTCTTTAGATACCGAACATAATACATGCGTCCGCATTTCCAACTAAGTTATGATGGGAGGAATAACACGCGCAGTAGCTTCTAGAATTACCAATATGGTATTAACAGTAATGGAACTAAGTCTCCTTCAGACGTGTAATAATGATTAAGTATTGCATGATTGGGACCAATGATAACTGTTAAGATTATGAATAACTAATAGCAACCCAACGCGAACATTATCAAATAGTGATGCACGAGACTCAAGGTATAAGTTAAACTATGAATTTAGGAATACATGATGATGCTGGAACTTAGAGACAGACGAGCTACATAACAGAATGAAATACTAATACTACAAGAAGACTAGAACAGACTAAGTCTAACTGCCATGCGGCAGCAGACCGACTCGCAACTATTACCTTGCTACATCGTGCCAGTCTCGTTGGTCAACTGAACTGCAGAGAGCGAGACAAGATGGCGTCTCCCTTTATATACTATCATGTTACTGACGCTAGCCAGGGCGTTGCTCCTTGGCATGTGTATGGAATTCGCGACTCAGCAACTGAGGTCGCTACGGCTGAGCGCTAAGTGGAGCAGCTCTCTCCAATATTCACGAATCAATCTTACAACATTTATACTCATACATATATTAATATTTGGACCATTACACTATCCTTCTGGTAACATAGTGAAAAATGTCTCCACAGAAGCTGTTGAAAACCTGTGAATATAAACAAACGTATGTGTTTCTAAAAAGCTGGAATATTTCCTCAGGGAAAAATTTCTACAAACATACTTCTTTTCTTGTTTTAAAAACTTGTCTAGTGTGGCCAGAGTAGTGTTGTTATATGGTTCAGTAAACCACATATTAGCTTTGTGACGTGAATAAGCCTTCCAAGTTCAGTAGTGGGTAGTATGCTAGAATTACGGATGACATGAAAACGTTTCAGTTTGAAACGGCTAGTACTAAAGGGGCACTGAACGGAGTACAACTAGCTGGAAAGCGTACGACACATAAAGTTTGAAAGGGTCAAATATATTAACTGTAGAGACTGGCTCCGCATGCCGAAGATCACCAGTTCGAGTCCCGACCGAGGGCGTAGGTGTTTAAGTGTTGTGTGTGTGAATGCCGTGTCCGTCCTTCAGTGTCTATGAGTTCATTCGCAGTAGCAACAATGAAATTTAGGTACTGATACACTGGAAGGGTCATAATCATATTGAGCGGGCTGTATGGCCTAAGTAGCTGAATACCATAAAAAAAGCGATTTAGGAAAGGAAAACGATTAGATTGGTAGCAAAACGGTGATTCGGTGCACGCCGAGATCTTTAGAGACGGAACTCCGCTCGTTTGTTCCACAACTACAGGATTATTTTTTTCTTATGGCTTTACGCCTTGTCGACGGCTAAGGTCATTAGAGGCGGGAAAGGACGGGGGGACAAGGAACGGAAAGGAATTCGGCTATGGCCTTTTACAGAAAGCATCCCGGCATTCACCTGGAGTGGTTTGGGGAAACCATGGAAAACACAAATCTGGATACCCGGACGGGGATTCGAACCGACATCCTCCCGAATGCGAGTCCACAACGTTAACCATTCACCCATAACACCCAGTCATGACTTCTGAAAAAATAGTATCGCTTCATATGAAATAAAATACAGTGGACAATTTTAAGACCATTTCAAGAAATATAAAAGTAAATTTTGAAAAGTTGTGATACTTTTAATTTGAAAAATTTAAACTACATAGTGAGAAAATGAAAGCAAACTTGGAATTGAAGGAAACCGCCTTGAAAATTTGGAGAGGTATCGAATTTACTGATTTAGGTAGAAAGCCGACCAACAGAAATACGGGGACCATGAGCACGGTTGGACTCAGCCTTGCTACGTAGGGAGTTAGTACAATAGCATTGCCTCCGATGGATGTGCACTACCCAGAGCAACACAGTGGAACCACAATCGATTAGCCTGGATATTTTTGCTTCAGTATATCTCCTCTGAAGTTTTGTAGCAGTTAAGTATTGAAACAAACTTTCGCTTGTGTACCCAAACAAAATCAGTTAAGGACTCGAAGCAGTTTCCCTTGTGTACCCAAATAATGTGTTAAGATTATTTTGTTTGTTTTTATTTTTTTTACGAATTGTATTACTCTATTTGCGTAATTGTATTGTTTGAATACAGGGATTAAGGATCATCACAGCATTCGCCAAGGCAACCACTGTAAACTATCTAAAATGGTAATCGAAATTGCGTCACCATTGCAAGACATTTGCTTTTACCTAAAAGCAATAAGATATCAGTTGATGTCAGTGCCTCTTGTTTTCAAGCATAAGTGATAAATGGCTAAATATAGTTTGCTGAAAATGCTCATTTTACTAAGCTGAATGGAGCTTGAGGAATGGAGAATCTTTGAATCCATTGATATTATTGAGAAGTCTACAGCTCCGAAAATGAATTTTTTTCCTTGGAAATCCTCAGATATAGACATAGCTTTATGTCCTGTTCGATATTACTTGTAGCTATTAGTATCTTAGCTGTACGGCAGCAGATGAAGAATTATGGATGATACTAAGGTATCTCGTATTATTCAACCCTTTTTTTTCTTATTGCTTTATGCCTCGTCGATGACTAAGGTCATTAGAGGCGGGATGGGACTGGGGACAAGGAACGGGAAAGAATTCGGTCTTGGCCTTTTTGAAGGAAGCATCCCTGTATTTGCCAGAAGTGATTTGGGGAAACCATGGAAAACCCAAATCTGGATGCCCGGACGGGGATTCGAACCGGCGTCCTCCCGAATACGAGGCGAGAACGTTAATCGTTCACCCACCACGCTCGGTCGTATTGTTCAGTATACTCCCAACAAGAATATTTAAGAAATGAGGTGAAAAATGGGGGACATCGTTAAATCAAACCTTAAGACGTATGCACTACAAGAAAACGAACGATATTGCTACATTTACAATTCGGTGATGTTAGGTAATGTATGCTCTAGTTCGTTAATTTAAGTAATACACCTCAGCGAAAATGAAAGAGTTTTGAAATAAACTAGTACAAGATGATTGTAGGACCTTACTATTAGAAATTCAACACTTGCCATTACACTAGTCTCAATTTTTTCATTATTTTAGAGCACTTTATAGTTTGGAATGTGACATAATGCTCAACATAATTATGTCATGTTTTAAACTGAAGATAACGATGACTGGGAAGAGACGTTCTTAAAATGCAAATTGCGCGCGATTTGTTTATTCCGATGTATAATATTTCCCTTATAGATCTAACACTGATACATGTTTTGCAAAAAACATTGAGTATACCTACTCTCATTTGGCTAAAGCCAAAGGATAAGTAAAGGCAGAATGAAGTATGTGGTTTTTTAATAAGAATGGATAGTACAGTGCTCAATTAAGTTTCGCAAGCCATTGTGGGTATGACAGGAAATTTTAAGTTTTTTCCTTACATCAATGAGATGCGTGAAGTAATGGATGGAAGTTAATCTTTGTACTACTGACGACACAATTGCTTATTATTAAATATAAAGCACTAGCCTCCAACATTAGTTGTTCTTATGATGAAAACCAGCTATTGAAACTTCAAGCGACAAACGTCGTGATAAGCATCGAAGTTAATGTATGAATTTGTTGGTATATCTTACTAGTGAACTATAGTGTTGAGTAACATTATAAAAAGTACGATATCTTCTTCAAAAGGGGTAGATTTTGTTAATGATTTATTACTTTGAATAATAAATTGTGATTAAAGGGCAAACACAAATGAAGTATTCTATATTCATGTGAACTCGTAGATTTGATGTAGTTCTAAATCTGCAATCACAAAAGTAGGCGAATTTGATAATTACTGAAACATGTTTGAAATCTACCGTTAATTTAATTTGAGATTGGTACTTTGAGGAGTATAAAAGTGTCTCAAGCTCTTCGATACCGGGCCCGGTCGCTTAGTTCCAGCATTGTCCGTATCTTGAAGCCTTCACTAGCTGTAGCGGAGTTACGGGCCTCGATCCTGAGATGTGGTGCGGGAAGTCGCTTCCATTAGGTGGGCTCCTTGCACACAACTTGGTGTCAGACTCGTCAGCTGTGCATCGTAGAGGCTGCGCCCACAGCCTGCAGACAACTGCACAAGAATTTTGAGTAGCGTGTGCATCAAAGGGTGCATGAGAAGCTTTGTGAGGATGAAACTATCTTGATGTCTGCCAACTTGGAGCAGGGCACGGTTTGGTTCGTATGTCTGGGGATTCTTAACCTAGTTACAAAATGATGAAACGTTAATGTTACGCTACTATACATCAGCAAGGAATGTAAGGGAATAATAATGAAAAAAAAACTTCATTTTGTTCGTTATGGCTTTCTGTCCCATTGACATCTATGTCATTAGAGGCGGGAAACGTCTAGGGGTAAGGAATGGGAAGGAATTCGGTCATGGCCTTTGGAAGGAACCTTTCGGGCATTCGCCTGGAGAAATTTCTGGAAGTCATGCTGGACGGGAATTCTAACCAGTGTCCTCCTGAATACGAGCCCAGAGCATTACCGCTCACCCACCAAGCTCTTTCTTAAGTAATTAATGTCGCTCTTAATACTGCACTGTATGGAGTTCTAAGATTTTATTTCACCAATGTCATAATTGAAGATTGATATTACCCACTCATGGGTGTCAATATTTAATCACATTAGGCGCAATCACACTGAAAATTCAGTGTGTACAAACGTTAATTTAATGAATCTTCTGTTCTAATTTGATTCGAGTTCCAAAGTCAGTTACCTATTTTTGGAACAGATGTGGTGGTACCATGAAGTTGTCGTGGGCAATACCTTTCATTTAATGAAAAAAGAAGTATGTGCTTGAATTTATTTAGCGCTATAGGTGACTTTGTATTAGATAATGTGAAATAAAATAATTTCTTCACAGATAAAAACTCCAAACAAAATTTTAGAGAAAAAATAATATGACTTCAGGTCTCTCTCAAGCTCGCAATGACTCTGAATATACAATTAATGGTACTGTCCTTAGAACGGTAGATTCCGCTAAATACCTGGGGGTAACAATTCGTATCCCCATCCGGGCATCCAGATTTGGGTTTTCCATGGTTTCCCAAATCACTCCAGGCAAATGCCGGGATGCTTCCTTAAAGAGGCCATGGCCGAATTCCTTCCGATTCCTTGCCCCCCCCCCCATCCTTTCCCGTCTCTAAAGACCTCGCTGTTGAGAGACGTAAAGCAGTTAAAAAAATCGTAATAATGTGTCGCGGAACGAGAATATCGAGAATGTAACTTGGAAAGCAAATCGTATGCTCCGATTTCTAGGTCATAATTTATAACTTTGCACTCCGGAAGTTAAATCGATTGCATATAGATCAATAGAGCGTCCACACTTAGCATATTGTTGTTCTGTATGGGTCCCCCATAAAAAGCCGTTAATGGAGGCATCAGAGAAGGCCCAAAGAAGATCCGCCAGATTCGTGACAGGTATGTATAGTTGGAGGGAAAGCGTTAGTGCGATGTTGAAGGAGTTAGGTTGGAAAGACCTGAAACACCGAAGGCGTTGCTCTCTACAGAAGCTAATTGAAAAATTCTTGACTGACATATTTCGGAATGGCAGCAAACAAATATTGCTACCAGCAACATTCGTATCTCGGAATGACCGTGAAAATAAGAGAAATCACGGCCAGAACCGATTCTTTTCTGTATTAATTTTTTCCAAGAGCGATTAGGGAATGGAATAGAAAGGAATTACCGGACGAGTAAACTTAAAATCCGACAGGAGTAGCTTTCGATAAAGCTCTCCGGCCATCCTGATCTGGGTTTTCCGTGGTTTTCCCGGATCACTGCACGTGAATGCTGGTATGGTTCCTCACAATAGTCCATGGGCGCCTCCTGCCATATCCCGTATACCCCTTCCAAACTATTACCCTTTCGGATAGGTGCAATGCACCCTACGCCACACACTTTTAGTGAATCGCGGAGTAATACTAATATAATACTACTAGCTCGTACCCGAGACTTCGTATGCGTGGATTAAGAATTTTTTTTGCCAGAATTAAATATAGAAAGTTGTTGGTAGCGAAGGAATGGTCCCAAACAATATCGAATAGGAATATGACAGGAAAGCTATCACTATATCATTGTACCGTCGAACCTGTCTCTTGAAGAGAATCAATTTCCAACATATTTCAGTCACCATTCGATAAGGTCTCAAAATTTCGTGACTACAACTGATAATCATACTGGAAAAAATATCCTGCGCCCTTCATACAGATTTCCTTATAAAATTACATCACAACGACATAGCCATTTAGTCGTCAAAACGTAACAAAAAGACAGAGACTTACTTCCGTATTTATAATAATACTAGCTGGTACCCACGACTTCGTTCGTGATTGTAAAGAATTCATATTGACAGCAATAGACATCTAACCACCATAGTGCACAAATACCAGTCTTCTGCGCTTTGTAGTTCCGGCAGCAAAGTAAAATTTACGGATACACACAAGTCTTTGGATGAAATGAGAAAATATTCATGATCGACCAATTTCAAACACCATATCTCACACACTCCCACAGTTACCGAATTTCGGCCAACGTTGTGATCGATGGGAGACTCTGTGTTACTACCACACACAAACGCCAGAGAACTGCGATTGATAGTTTTCACTTAAACGTGATACACCGTGACACATGCGTCTTTGGCAGAAATATGAAATTGCCGCAGGTCGACCATTTTCATCCACCATATCTTCCACACCCCCTTCGCTAAAGACATCTAAAACCCATAGTGCACTACAACAGACACGATTCTACTACCACACATACACACCAATGCTCTATGCTATGTAGTCGTGGCAGAAAAGTGAAATCTGCGGAGACACATGCTTTTCGTCGAAATACGAAAATATCCTTGGTCGGCCACTTACAACCACCATATCTCCCACATAACCACAGTTTCTGTAATTCGGCCACTGTTGTGATCGAAAGGTGACTCTGTGTTACTACCACACACAAACGCCAGAGATCTGTGATCTATTGTTTTTGCTGAAAAGTGATACACCATGACACTTTTGTCTTTGGCAGAAGTATGAAATTGCCACAGGTCGACCACTTCCAACCACTATTTCTCCCACACCCCCGTAGCTACCGACATCTAACAACCATAGTGCACTACATGAGATACGATTCTACTACCAAACACAAACACCAATGCTCTATGCTATGTAGTTGTGGCAGAAAAGTGACATATGCGGAGACAGTCGAAATACGAAAATATCCTTGGTCGCCCACTTACAACCACCATATCTACCACAGTACCACAGTTTCTGAAATTCGGCCGCTGTTGTGATCGAAAGGTGACTCTGTGCTACTACTACACACAAACGCCGGTTATCTGTGATCTATTGTTTTCGCTGAAAAGTGATACACCATGACACTTTTGTCTTTGGCAGAAGTATGAAACTGCCACAGGTCGACCACTTTCAACCCCCATTTCTCCCACACCCCCATAGATACCGACATCTAACAACCATAGTGCACTACATGAGATACGATTCTACTACCAAACACAAACACCAATGCTCTATGCTATGTAGTTGTGGCAGAAAAGTGACATATGCGGAGACAGTCGAAATACGAAAATATCCTTGGTCGGCCACTTACAACCACCATATCTACCACAGTACCACAGTTTCTGAAATTCGGCCGCTGTTGTGATCGAAAGGTGACTCTGTGCTACTACTACACAAAAACGCCAGTTATCTATGAACTATAGTTTTCGCTGAAAAGTGATACACCATGACACTTTTGTCTTTGGCAGATGTATGAAACTGCCACAGGTCGACCACTGTCAACCCCCATTTCTCCTACACCCCCATAGCTACCGACATCTAACAACCATAGTGCACTACATGAGATACGGTTCTACTACCAAACACAAACACCAATGCTCTATGCTATGTAGTAGTGGCAGAAAAGTGACAAATGCGGAGACAGTCGAAATACGAAAATATCCTAGGTCGGCAACTTACAACCACCATATCTACCACAGTACCACAGTTTCTGAAATTAGGCCGATGTTGGGATCGAAAGGTGACTCTGTGCTACTACTACACACAAACGCCAGTTATGTGTGATCTATTGTTTTCGCTGAATAGTGATACACCATGACACTTTTGTCTTTGGCCGATGTATGAAACTGCCACAGGTCAACCACTTTCAACCTCCATTTCTCCCACACCCCCATAGCTACCGACATCTAACAACCATAGCGCACTACATGAGATAGGATTCTACTACCAAACACAAACACCAATGCTCTATGCTATGTAGTAGTGGCAGAAAAGTGACAAATGCGGAGACAGTCGAAATACGAAAATATCCTAGGTCGGCAACTTACAACCACCATATCTACCACAGTACCACAGTTTCTGAAATTCGGCCGCTGTTGTGATCGAAAGGTGACTCTGTGCTACTACTACACACTAACGCCGGTTATCTGTGATCTATTGTTTTCACTGAAAAGTGATACAGCATGACACTTTTGTCTTTGACAGAAGTATGAAACTGCCACAGGTCGACCACTTTCAACCCCCATTTCTCCCACACCCCCATAGATACCGACATCTAACAACCATAGTGCACTACATGAGATACGATTCTACTACCAAACACAAACACCAATGCTCTATGCTATGTAGTTGTGGCAGAAAAGTGACATATGCGGAGACAGTCGAAATACGAAAATATCCTTGGTCGGCCACTTACAACCACCATATCTACCACAGTACCACAGTTTCTGAAATTCGGCCGCTGTTGTGATCGAAAGGTGACTCTGTGCTACTACTACACACAAACGCCAGTTATCTATGAACTATAGTTTTCGCTGAAAAGTGATACACCATGACACTTTTGTCTTTGGCAGATGTATGAAACTGCCACAGGTCGATCACTTTCAACCCCCATTTCTCCCACACCCCCATAGCTACCGACATCTAACAACCATAGTGCACTACATGAGATACGATTCTACTACCAAACACAAACACCAATGCTCTATGCTATGTAGTAGTGGCAGAAAAGTGACAAATGCGGAGACAGTCGAAATACGAAAATATCCTGGGTCGGCAACTTACAACCACCATATCTACCACAGTACCACAGTTTCTGAAATTCGGCCGCTGTTGTGATCGAAAGGTGACTCTGTGCTACTACTACCCACAAACTCCAGTTATCTTTGATCTATAGTTTTCGCTGAAAAGTGATACACCATGACACTTTTGTCTTTGGCAGAAGTATCAAATTGCCACAGGTCGACCACTTTCAACCCCCATATCTCCCACACCCCCATAGCTACCGACATCTAACAACCATAGTGCACGACAGGAAAGACAATTCTACTACCACACACAAGCACCAAAGTTCTATGTTATGTAGTTGTGGCAGGAAAGAGAAGTATACGGAGATACGAATTTTTGGTCGAAATATGAAAACGCCCTGCACTGACCAACTTTAATCATTATATCTCCCACATCCCCACAGCTATCGGCATTCAGCCAACGTTGTGCACGACAGGAAACTCCATGCTACTTCCACCCACAAACATCGGTGATCTGTGCTAGGTAGTGGTGGCTGAAAAGTCAAATATAGGAAAAAACACGTCTATTTTTATATATATATATATATATATATATATATATATATATATATATAAGATTACTGTGGTTCACACTCACACACTGACTGAGAACAACACCTGAGGGATCATTATAACGTAAAAAAGTGTACACCTACAACATTGCAAGACTACCTACGATTTTCCTCGCATTGCACCCCTAACTTTCTAATATCTACAGTTTAACATTCAATCCGAATAACCTACGGCCCAGGCCTGACTCTTACGATGAAAAACAATTTTTTAAAAATCTTAGCCTCCACGGAGATTTGAACCTGAGACCACGACGTTCGTAAACAAGTGCTTTAACCACTGAGCTGCCAGTCTAGTACACGGAAACACGGTACGGAGACGCCCATATCCAACGTGTCTGTCTGTCGCCGTATTTCAAAGTTATGAGACAACATGTGTTATTTATACATATAATTTTTCAACCAAATGTAGACAGTATTTTTCTCCTTGTTTCAAAGGATAAGTGTGCAAAGTTTCATCGAGATCTGATGAAAATTGTGGATTTGTATGAATATCAAACAAACTAACAAACAAACATACATTCATCTTTATATATAAAGATTAGTATTGTTATGTGTTCATCGGCTTAAATGTGAAGGTGTCATTATTCATGGAGCCCTAAACACTGACAATACAGAAACTCGATTGCCATCTTAGTCAGTCTCATCAGTCACAGTTCAGTGAATCACTAATAAAAGATACGTATCTTTCTACAGAAGCTGACCTTAATTCACCAAGCACACCGGGCTGTAAATATTTCTTAGATTGCAGCTTTCTTCATAGAGCCAGAATTCCAATTATACGTATCACCATCCTCTGGGCGTGTCAAAATTGATGCGTTGAACGGAGTGCTCAGGCAAGTCACTTCTTCACAGTTGCTTAGCTAACTTGTTATGAAATAATGCTCAATACATTTCTTACGACATACGCTGTAGTAAAAAGCTGCATATCTAATTCTTTTCCTCGTTGCATTTCAATCCAATCACAAACCGCTACAAAATCAAAGCTTCAATAACATAGACATTAATATACTTATATTTATCGCACGTTAGTGACATCATGAATCGAGATATAAACGAGCTCTAAAATCTTCTCGGGTTATTTATTACACCATTCTTTTTCGTTATCCGTGATTCAGATCAATATTACAACGTTGAAACTGACGCAGTTGGTATTACTTATATGCGGCTGAAATAATGACCTCAGTAACACGACGCCAGTGAAAGCAAAATAAAGATAAATCTTAACAAGTTACGTTATGTCAAGTTTTATTAGTTTTAATCGTTATCTATGCAGCATAAATCACAATCAGTGTGAAACTACTGACTTTAAAACTAAGCAATGATGCAAATAACACGGTGCTTATGAAAGCAACTTAAATTAATTTTGGAAAACTTAAATAACTGATTCCCTCTGCTATAACGACTTATGTTAATATTTCCGCTCGAAAATGAAAGCTACCGTCGCACGCGCTTTAATACATTTATCGCACAACGGTAGAAATGGAACGACATATTTCTTGGCTTACTATAACGTCTCTCACAGAATATAACAAAAATATAAACATCGAACAAATATAAACAAACAAAAATCAACTAATAACTATATATTGATTTAAAAGAAACACCTACTTTTCTTTCAGTGTTCTGAAAATAATTTCTTCGCAGTTGCATAGCTAATAAAATTGCTTTTAAGTAACACGCATAACCTCGATTTGATGGGAACATCTACGGCCGTTGTTAATTCGGGAAAGAAGGCCTGGAGCGTGACGTCAGCGTTACGAAAACGATGACTGAGTGACCAAGCTCTCCCATTCATTAATATTGATGATAAAGCAAGAAGATAAATAGTTAAGCTCTCTGTACAGTCTATTCCTCTTCAGTGATGGTTTTGATTTTCTTCTAATTTTGATAGACATGGGGAATAGTTTCTTTTGAACAATAATTTCCATTGGTATATTTAAGCACTCAGGGTGTTTGCGTTGATGATTTTTTTTATGTTAAAACGAGCAATAAGGATACTTTTCAAGTCATTTTTACCAAACCTTAATAAAAGAAACAGTTTATTCATAACTACACAAATTTTTTTGGTGAGTGTATGTAATTGTCACCTGAAACAAAATTCAGGATTCAACCAGTCTTGTGGGAAGAAGTTCGAACCAACTAAAGAAGTTTTCGACAGCTTAGGTAAACGTTTACTAATTTTGACCTTTACAGAAAGGTAAGATTCTCTTTTTTAGGTATGAGGATCAGGGATTGGAATAAGTTACCAAGAGAAGTGTTGAATAATTTACCAAAAACTTTGAAAGAATTTAAAGTTAAAATTTGTAAAGGACACGTGTAGTTGGGTGCAAGAAAGCGGGAAACTGCGCTCCATTGCAATTAAGTATTTGGATTCTTTTTTTTCGTGCTATGTTGTATTGTTCAGTGAATTACTTCAAGAAATTACACTATTGAATAACGGAACGTATAAGTCGGTGTTTTGTATTTAACTTCTTTTTATTTCTCTAAAACTTGAAATCGCCCTAAGAATAATGAAAGTAAAACGTGCATTGGCCGCCCTCTGTAAATAGTAAAACATAACGGAAGATAAAAAGTGTAAGAGAGTACAAAATTAAATGAAAGGACTATTGAAAACATTACATGGATGCTCATGTCAACGTGCCAGACACAAAACACTATCCATTATTAGAGGAAATGCCCGGGAGATTCCACATGAATCGTTATGCTCTTTGCTGCAGCCAATTTCATTAGTAGTAATGGATAGCTGTAGTGAAATACTTTCGTAACATGCAGGAAAACCACCATTTCAAAACTGAAGTATCTTATTGAGC
>JARYHS010013630.1:79632730-79677513 GCA_031002005.1 Vandiemenella viatica
CCCCCTTCTTTCCCTTCTCTAAAGACCTCGCTGTTAAGAGACGTTAAGCAGTTAAAAAAAAAAAAAAATTGTGGCCAATGGTAAGCGGGAACTGGGCTAAATGTTGAACAATTTCAGCACCATATGTACCAACAAATAAGAAGCCATAAATTATTTCGCTTCTAGGAACGAACAGCTCGACCAGAGTTGCAAGTGGCGGGGGTGAATGACAGCTCAACCAAATTTATTTACGCGTGATTTAACAATTTGTTAACGCATGTTTCTATATGCTGACCAACCGGGAACTGGACGGAAGAACGCAGCTTGAGGGAGTCGTACTGGAACACCGAGAGAACTCGAGCTGACGGCCTTGGCGACGCGTTGTGGACGACAGGTCGCCGGGCGCCGTTAACACTGCGGGGGTCCTGCTACCTGTCCAGCCCAGCTGAGAGCCGACAGACACATCCGCTTTCCCTGCTCTGAGACCCCCACCGCGAAATTCAACACAACGCACCGTCGCCTTATGTCTGAAATTAAATCATCCTTCCGTTCAAGTACGAGTTCTTACCAAATCTCATAGTAGGTATGTGCCTCGTACGCCTTCAGTACTTAATTCATCCGCCTCATGTTTTTAATGACTCTTAACCAAGCTCTTTTATCTTATCAGTTACTGATTGTGTTCTAAGCGAATTTCTATAATTACAAATGTAGCAACCCTCTCTGACTCTTGTTTTTTTCCCCCATAATTAGGATCCTGTTCTGCCAAACCGTACTCGGTAAATGGGCTGTCCAAACTTTTGTATCCCAATTCCCTCTCTTTCCTGGTGTACACCTGATCATGGACCTTCAGTAAATGCGCACCTTTGAAACCTCTCCCTACCATCAAACGTGTATTGCAAAACTGAGCTTACAATCAAACGTTATGAACTTTCGTCAAGAAATTCCTTACTATTATTTTTCGTTCTATTTTTTTCGTTATTTTTCCTCGTCGCATGTTGATCTACTCAACCAGACGTTCTGTAGCCGTTCAAAATTTTTTACTCTTTGAATGCTGTTAAATGACACTATTTTATCCTCATACACCGTAACTACTGATTGTAAATCATCAGCTCGATAAGTAATTAGTGATTAGAATAATGAAACGTGTTGGTCTCACTAAACTTCCATTCTCCCTGTGTGACACTTTCAATTGTAACTTTGCACCATTCTTTTCGTTTCGCAATTATTTAATGTATGATACCGGTTTCTTTTTTTCATTTTTCATATCATCTTCTATTTATTTCAACATGTGCTATACGACACTAATATGAAATGGCTTTGGAAACCTTTTCAAAAATTTCTGTATGTCCCATTTTCCAAATTTATTGTATACTAGCATTTGCCCGCTGCTTCACGCGCGCGTGCCTTGGCAGGTGTAGAAATTATTTACCGATTTTATTCTCTTATCAGACATTAACGTGGAAAGGCATGAACTGTTAATGTATTCTGAATAGTTTCGTTTTGTTTCGGTTAATACGTTAGGTTCGGTTTTCATACTGATGTCAGAGAGAGTTGTTTTATTCATATTTTAACATGATGCAATTGATTCAATAGTAGAAAAGGTTCCTGAAAAATTAACAGTAGTATTTCGTGGTTGTAATTATTGTGCGAAGTATAAACATTTATTGTTTAGAAAGGCTTTCACGGTTCAAACGACGTTCTTTCTTCTGTGCGCTTTCAGAAGCTATGGATTTATCGTACAGAACCCGGTTATAGGTCAATCACTTTTCTCGGTGCAGGTTACTTTCATTTGCTCTAGCTATTTCATCTAGTTCTCTTTGACGTTGCAGACGATGTTGTCGGTCTATTTCACTCTCATTTAGCCGAATATTATTTCTGAAAGCAATATTTAACTCAGCTAAAACATAATATTTTTAAATGCTGATATGGAGGATTCCACGTTAACCGTGGTACCGAAAATTTAAATGGATATATAACAGTTGTAACGTTAAGAAAGCTGATATTATAATGATTATGTATAATTTTTTGGCGATTTTATGTGTAAACTTTGCCTGGGATTATATAGCTAGGTATAAGCTTTGTTAAGGATATATCTGTGGATTTAATGAAAAATATTCTTTCCATGATACTTAACTAAAAAAAGTTTATTTTCAAATGTGGATACCGAGGATTGCAACATAACCGCGGTGCCATAAATTTATGTAAATATAGCAGTAATCTACGACTTAGTCCTCTTGGAAGGGTGCTGAAATATAAAAATTCGTTACCAATAATCACAGCATCTCAGTTTTTCTGATTTATTTATTTTTTGTTGTTTTTTATTTTTTGTTGTTTGGATATTGGTTTTATTTTATGTTGATACACCATCAATTATTCCTGCTTTAAAATAGAAATTTACGTGAATTGGAGCTACTCTTGATTTCAAATCGTCGTATCATTACTGTCATTATTTCAGTCAGATATAATTAATCCAAAAATGTCGAGATGTGATCATGGTACAGTTTATGTAGTAACGTGCATGTAACTGAAACAATTATTTCTGAGTGGCAACATTATCGCAAGTTGTGAATCGCTTGAAATGCAACCTGACAGCTGATATGATGCTTTGTTATAGGCCTAAGAGACGATTCCTGCAGCTTTATAATCTACGCGGTGTAGCATTAGGATATGAAACATTTTTAATTTAAGTTTCTTTCAATATAGCCGTATTTTCTATGTAATTATTTCAGTCGCATGTAAGTACCTGGCGAAACAACCGCCTGGACCAGATGATAATTGACTCGTTTTGTTTAGCATCAGGCATAACGGGTTTAGTTTTAAAATTTACGCGGTGTAGAATAGAATTTTAGGATGCCTAGTTATATTTGAAATAAAAATTCGTTACCAATAATCACAGCATATCAATTTTTTGTGGTTTATTTATTTTTTTCTGTTTGGATATTGGTTTTTATTTTATGTTGATACACCATCAATTATTCCTGCTTTAAAATATAAATTTACGTGAATTGGAGTTAATCTTGGTTTCAAACCATCGTATCATTATTGTCATTATTTCAGTCAGATATAATTAATTCAAAAATGTCAAAATGGATCACGGTACAGTATATGTACTAATGTGCATGTAACTCAAGCAATTATTTCTGAGTGGCAAAATTATCGCAAGTTGTAAATCGATTGAAATGCAACCTGGACAGTGATGACAGCTGATATGCTTTGTTATAGGCCAAAGGGACGATTCTTTTAGCTTTATAATTTACGCGGTGTAGCATTAGGATCTGAAAATTTTTTTATTTTAGTTTCTTTCAATATATCCGTATTTTCTATGTAATTATTTGAGTCGCATGTACCTGAATTTTCGGATGCCTAGTTATACAGTATTTGCACGTTATAGCCACTAGACATATTAATCGAATAAAGTACTTCCAAATATGTGCAATTCCGCACAAGTCATTATGAAAGAAGTATGTTTTATTACTTGCTGATATTTATAATAGCTGTTTTTCAGACATCGCTCTTTGAGAAAAAACTGAATTTCGTATTAAGTATTGGCTTATTGTGGCTGTATTGTACAGAATTCACGTAGCAATTTTGTTCCAGAGACAAACTGTATAACAGTCTACCAGAGACAATACGTCTTCAATATTTGTAATACAACTTTTTCGTAATTCAACAGACCTGTTACGATTCAAGTAAATGCTGATTATACTTGATTCACGTACTCTTTTTATTTTGAAGTACTGCGGTCCAGAAAAATGAATCGCAGAAGTAAAAAAAAAAAAAAAAAAAAAAAAAAAAAAAAGAAATCCTAAATTTTTCAGGTCTCTTTATGAAAGGAGTGACCGTCTGAATGTGTATAATTATCTGTGGTCTACAGTTTCACATTTCTGAAGTTTTTTACTGACTTTCTTCTTCCCATGGTACATATTAGTCGTTAGCTGCTTCTGCAGATGTTGATCAGCAACATTAGCTTTAAAAATTTGGAAACACCATGCAAATTGATGCGGTAGTTTTTGCGTTATTAGAGATCAAGCCTCACTACAAACGCAGCTTGCTTACAGATTTATAATAGTATAGATACAGTAAAACATCAGTAACATAATAAATTCGACCAGTCTAAGCATTTTCCAGTGTAAACCTAAACAAAGCAGCGAAACCAAATCTGGACACTTAACGCCGTGCCGGAATTGCTCACCCCTGCAGTAACCTTGTTATTTTGCAGTACCGCAATGTGCCGACAGGAACTTCATTGGAAAATAAAACGAGAGACACTTCCAACCGAACGCCAGCTTCTGATCCAGAGACCGATAGTTAAAACATAGTTTTTGCCGCCTCCTGATGGGAAGTTAATTTTTATCTGTATCAATTATATCAGTGTTTCTCAAAGTGGAGTACACGAACCTCTGGGGGTTTTTCTCAAGGGGGTTCTCAACTCCTGGGAAATTTAATAGTGGTACGTCGAGCTTAAAAGTTTGAGAAACACTGAATTATACGATAAACGTTCCTGAAAGGGTTGTAAGTCATGTAATTAATTAAATCTCTGATAGCTGGATTGTTAATTTTTTAATTTGTACTCGAAGCTAACTTTAATTATCCTTGTTGAACTGTATTTACTATCACGTTTAGTTCGGACTACGCAGTATATTTTGCCATCTAAACAGAATAGTGCCTGTTTTCTATTATGATTAACTGATTGGGCAATACTTTTTCCAGGTTATAATAACAATTATTTTTCAGTTCGCTATTTCTGATTTTCTTTTTTACGCTATAAGCATCACTGGAACGAAGGTTCCAGAAAGAAATATTATCCCGATAAGAGTAGTATCCAGCTTCCGAAGAAAAAAATTAAGTTTGTTCCAATTAAATATATGTAAGCGTTTATCTTATCGTTACTAAATTAGCTTATAAACACTGGTTTCAATACTTTTATGGTGGAGAAGTTTATGTTAATAATTTAGATTAATCCAAACAAAATGCTTTTGTTATAAACATTTTAGTCATGTTCTTAATGTCAATAGTTCCCTTGACCCGTGCATCTTATCTTCCAAAAATAGTATTTTATCGCATGAAAAGATTGTTTAACAAATAAAAAAGTTATTGGATGATTTCTTAGGACCGAGAGTGGTGGGTGAACGGTTAAAGTCCTGGGCTCGCATTCGGGAGCACGCGGGTTCGAATCCACGTCCGGGTATGCCGATTTGGGTTTTCCATGGTTTCTCTAAATCACTCTAGGCGAATGCCGGGATGCTTCCTTCAAAGTGCCAATGGCCGAATTCATTCCCCTTCCTTGTCTCCAGTCTCATCCCGCCTCTAATGACATTAGACGTCGACGAGGCGTAAAGCCATAAAACAAAAATCTTAGGCTTTCGCGGCGGCCTTTGTCGATAACTACTGGATTTTCCCGGAATGCTGTGATATTTATATACATTTCTAAACTTTCGGCTTACGTGCTACGGCCTTCGTCAGAGAAAGTGCATCTGTTAATTTAGCAACGCGCACCAAGCGTAATAGAGTACTAGGATGCATCTTCATTGTATTTGTCGGTTTTCTTCAAAATTTCTGCTGTCTCCTTCACTTTTCGAGGCCACCACTGGTCCGTTCTCACAACAATTTCTTGTCTTCAAATTACATCTCATACCCATTGTTGATGACAAACTACAGCAAATTTCAGTGCAACTAAGTAGGTTAAATCGTCCGTGGGAGTAACTACGGTATATTACCTGACGTCGTCTAATTTTACGTTCTAAAAATTTACGAAAAACAGCTACCTCTCAGTAAACAAAATATAGGCTAGTGATTGGCTAAACACTTTCCTAAGCTACACTTCACACACTATCAACCAACAGCTTCGCCCTAACGATCATGTCGCATTGTTACGCTGATTTCTTCTGCTGCTGACTGACCTGAAATACTTATATTTACTAAATCAATTCGTCTGAAATAAAATGAAATTATGTGCTCAAACTTCAAAAAATAATTAATGAAACTTTTGCCTGTAAACGCTAATTTTCTGAGATTGTGGGTAAAGTCAAACAGACGCTATCATCACAGTTGGTTGAAACAGATTCCACTAATCCGTTTTAAGACGACAGAGTGGGAGGGCATGGTAGCGTCGCTCTCCTGTCCTCTGTATCCCCGACGAGCAATTGGCAGAAGCCTAGAGGGGCATCAGGAGCAGTATCAGGCATGCCGGTTTTTTTTAAAAAAAAGATTCAATGAGATATGAACCTGTGTAAGACTGGAGGTTTTCTCGGAGTTGAATATGAATAAAATCTTCTCTGGTAACTAACCGAGTGAGTCCATCGATCAAACACGACGCTTCGGCGGTCATAACCCCTGCCGTCATTGTCAAGTTGTATTCTGATACTGTGTCACGTAAAATTTTAGCTGGGTCGAAAAATGTCTTCCCACTAAGTCAAACGTTTTCCTCAGAAATACTGATATACCGTACACATTTTCAAAACAAGATTATTCTTTACTTAAGCTAGAACATTAACTGGTGCGTTTAATTACTTGGCTAATATTATGAATCTTCCGTAGTTGACGAATCTCGCAAATTTATAAACACAAAGCTTTGAATGCTCAGCAAGCTAAGGTCGAATATTTTTTAACTAGGAGCCAAGTACGAAATAATACCAGGTATATCAGTCGGTTTAAATACTAAAAAAACTTTATTCTTAAACATACCATCAACACTATATTCTAAATCTTAAATCATTTGTTTACAAGTTTGTTTATCTATTCTGTAAACTAAGTCGAATTTTAATTTTCAGTGAAGTTATTCAACAGAAAGCTAATATATGATGCCAAGACAAGATTCCTGACTGAAAGTTTATTGATACGGCCTCTATCTCTTCTCTTTCGCAGTTTGTATGAATGTGGAGAATTTAATGCAATTGATTTACAGCTCTCTGATCTTCTACAAGATCATCATTTGGTGTCCTGTATCAACACAGTACAGAGAAACGGTACGTGAAAACGAAAGTAGTCGGTGAGGCCGCGTATTTGTGGTTACCAGTATTGCATTGAGACGACCAACAGGTAGAATAACCTGCCGTCAATTGCTCTTGTATTACCGGCTATGCTGCATTTAACAGAGGCTGTCTTTGCGACCTCACTCGCTATCTCTCTCTTGAGGCGAGTTGTGGCTGCCGAGAAACATAAAAGGGCCTGCTGCTCCTACCACGTGTTCGACAAATTTTCCGGGCGAGCCGTTATTTTTCGTGTCGAAATTTTTCGAGGTGCGTGTGGCCCGTTGATAGCATTACCCGGTCTGCGATGGCCCGGGATCTAGTGTCACCCCTCTGGGTGCCATTAATATCACTAAGTACACAGACTGGAGACTCTCTCTACTGATACGCCACGTATGACTTTTCTAACGAAAACCACATACAGCGATTTAAAAATGATTTTTTTGTTGTTGTATAAGCGTCAGAACACAAAATATTCTAACAGATAATTCTGAAATAATAACTTAAGGTATTAGATTAGTTTTTATTCTGACATGTACTGTGTACTCTTACATAATTCTGAATTTAATGGATAATACATTATATTTGTGGAACAGTTATCTATAATCGTGTTTCAGCTGGCTTTATGGTTGCTTATGCTGATTGTTGCCAATGTAGTCAATGTCATCGGTTTTTATTATAAAACCCACCCCTCGGTGGCAAGTTTGGGGCACTGTTCGGTTATTCGTACCAGTACGTTAATTCTTTACATTCCTGTCTTGCCCATGTTACCCACTTGTAAGTTGCGCCATAATGTCAAGAATATACTCCACGTATAAACAACAAAGTGTAATGTACAAATTCAATTGGTTTCATCCTTCGTTCAAGGACCAATAAAGTGTGTTCCTTACAGTTATTTTATTTTTTTGATTTAATATCAATTTCTATAGAACACACACGTTCCCGTGGCAATGTGCCTACGCCCTCACCTTCCCATGAAATGATTTTTTATCACATGCCTACTTTTGCCCTTAACAAATTCCAACTTCAAACTTCGTCAGTCTATTTGGTAAATTGTTCATAATTTTCCTTGGATTTCTACAAAAGAAAATTTCCCCACTCTCTTTCGCCTTAAATCAAGGGCGAGCTTATAGTCATGATCATCTCTCCTCTTCCATGTAAACTCAAAGACCGTTAATTTCAGTGTGCTATTTTAAACCACTGAACTTACTTCCACTAATTTAAAGTTCCAAAAGAGACTAAAATATACGAAACTTACCGAATGGGAAACTTAGGACTAGCACCGGCATTTGATAGGACCTAATCCCATAGCGTAACACGGAGATACATGTTTCCTGGTGGTGTTCTTAGACAACTGCAAGCGATGGCTCATTTTAGACCGTAAGCTTTGTCTCCGGTATAATGTTCCTCAACCGCCCACGTAAAGCGAATCGTTGTTTCACACGTACTTAGCTTCTAAGCGTAGAAGCCACCATGACAGGGCTATTGAAAAGATGCACTCAGTACAGCTTCAGACTCTGCAGCTCCAAGAGCGGCAGATCCTTTTGTCATTAATTCGCAAACTTCAGTAATTGGGCTAAACCTGGAATGTTTTGAACAAGTAGTTTGGCTGTCTTCGACGTTGTGACATTGTCACTAATCCCACAATCACTTTGTTATTGTTATTAATATTAAATTATGTATTATTTTCCAGATATAAGTGTAATAAATAATTTTATTTATGTTTGTAACTTTATTTATATTATTGATGGGTTTCCACAGCCGGTAGTATGTGCAGTAACCATGGATAACTTAGGGTTTTTGTATTAGTATAATCCGTACCCCTGACGAGCCATTTGTCAGGCAGCAGTTGTTGGTTTGTATGGATGTTTATATATATATATACATATATATAAAGGCGCGGGGTTGAGTCAGACTGAGTTGGTGGCTGGTCTCGCTAAGAGACGGGTGTATGCTGACAGAACAGCTCCTATAATGTATGAACATGTGTTAGTGAAGAATAGTAATAAAAAGCAACAAATTCTCAAGCAGAACGTTCTTTTATTTACGTACTATATACATACTTCCAATTTCCGAGCTGACGACTTGCAAGTGTAAAGAAAGACGATAACGTGGGCCGACCTCAAAATTAAACGCCGTGATTCTACAAGAATTGCTCCTAGAAGCTAGCAACGTAACGAGTTACAAAATACAACTGTTTGGCCCGACATTCTGGCCATTCCAATTACTGTTTACCATAAACATCAGTATGATTTCTGGGTCTGTCACAATTAAGGCGTAAAAGACTGTAGGTCGCACAAAAAGATTAAAACGTGAATTGCACGATTTACAGACAGCATTAAAAAGAGCTATAAACAGCAAACCTCGAGATGAGGAGCGAAAAAGAAATAAAAGAATTCCAGAATTGTTTTATTTTACTGCATCAAACAATTAATACATCACAGTAACTACCACATAAAGAGAATTATTTCAAGATCGCGTGTATGGCACCTATATAGAAAGTCATTGTCAGTAGAGCTGTAAAATTAACGAGAAATTCTGTACCCGTATGTATTCGTTACTAAACTAATCAGTACCCGTTACTTTCGAATCGTTATTCGTTACTATTGATACAATCGAACACTAGAATGAAGCATCGCTTCTAGTTGCGCCGCGTACGGGATAACTTCGTTACTATCTTCTCGTTTCGTTACTCGTTACTTTTGATACAATCAAACACTAGCATGAAACATAGAATCGAGTCGCGTCGCATACGGGACGACTTCGTTTGTAGTTGGTAAAGTTTAAGTAAATTGTTTATTTAGTAAAATAAGTTTATGTAAGTTGTTCGTTTGGACAAAACTTATAGTAAAGCAATTAGCACAAGGATCTTACGGAAAACCTCAGAATGTACACTTGATTTACTGTAATGAATATTATATACGAAATAATGTTTGCAAACAAAAACAAACAAGACCCGACCTTTCACCTGACTGTGACATATGTAGTGACAATGACTAATGACTGTTATTTTTCAAAGTAGCCTACTCAAAACCCTGCATAATAGCCTGATATGATAATGTGACATGTATTTAACAAATATTATAATATTATAATCGCATCAATGTATTTAGTTTTTAAATAGGAGCTTTCACCGCGGTCTTCCTTTACTGTTTTCATTTATTTTTGTGAATTCTTCATCTTTTTCTGATTAGATTCGTAATTAATGTTGCGTCGCGGTTACAACAAACATTTAACATCAAAGCCAGTACCGCGTTGATCGCATGGTTACTGAACGGTAATTAAAATTCATTAATTGCTATGTCACATTACTTCTGATACAAATGAGCACTAGCATGAAGTATCTCATGAATAACTTCGTTAGTACTTTGTAAAGTTCAAGTAAATTGTTCATTCCGTAAATTAAATTTAGGTAAATTGTTCGTACATTTGATTTACTGCACTGAATATTACCCAGTTCAGAATAATACCTAATAACACAATCGCAGCACACTTGAATCAACTAAATTAACTGCTCATTCAATCGCTGGGCTAACCGTTCCTGCTCCCGCATGACGCATAATACGTCGTGTTCGTTCGTTTTACGAATCAAAACTGACATCTATACCACAAATGCGAGTAACGAAACATGGGAGTAACGAAATGAATTTGTGAGTAACGATTGGGTACTTCGAGTCAGGTGACGAACCTGTTAATCGGTAACGAATACATGCGGTTTGCTACAGCTTAATTGTCAGCTTTAGTGCTACAGGAATTGCTGGGAATAAATATTATTCCTAGTTGAGGGACGTGTTTATGTGAATATAGATGAATATCTCCAATATCTAGATTTTCAACAGGTAAAGCAAACCAGGTAAAAAAAGGAGAAACAGTTACAGGTAACATATAGCAATCAACGTGCTTCATATGGTTTTTAGTAACTGTTTCGATGTTTGCTACTAAGTGAAGTAGGTGGCGCTAGCTGTCGTATCCACCCCTGGCTGTTGGCTGCAGGCTTTTTGCCGTCACTCTACTCGGGCGGAGTGCCTGGCGCACATTATGCATGGCTCCTTCGCTCGAGACCCGCATGTTGATTCCGGCCTGCCGTAACGCGACTCAGAACACAGCGCGCCAAATGCGACACTTGCAAATATAGCTGCCGTAACACTTCAACGACTAAGCGACTATTTCTGACTTCTCATAGAATAGAATTATAGCAATTGAATATTTGTTCGTTTATTTACTTTCCGAACGAATTTCGCTTCTTAACTGAAGCTTATTCAGAGGTTTTCCTGTTGATTGTGTATACATGTTACAATATCGTTCTGATTTACATCTTGAATACTGAAGATTTAATACAAATTATAATCTACTTACATTTTAAGATACATTGCTCTATTTAACCACCATTTTCAGCAGCAACAGACTGTATTGATTTATTAGTTTATCTGCAGTTGAGGAAAATGATCCATAACATCCACGTATTATAGCAGCTAAGGGCATAGCAGAAAATTTTTTGCTGTGCAGAAACAAATTCAGTAATTACTGAGGAATCCCACCTGAAAAAGGATAAATTGCTCTTCTATATTTAAAGAAACTGGAAGTTTGATCACTTTAATTTGAACTGAAATATAAATTAAAACTGTCACCATACCAGGTATTCTAATGAAGGTATTCTAAAAATTTGGTAAACGTTCATTTAAAACATTCCTCTAACTAATTTTAAAAAGTTAGACATTCAAAATTAATTGTTCGATTTGGATGTAAGGAGTATCTGCGAGTTTAAATACAGTCAAAACGTAAAAACTTTAAATGGACTTTTGCAGAGTTTTTTTAGTTATTAAAAATAAAAATAGAAAAAAAAACAACACTTCAGTGAGACCTTTGCAGAGGTTTCTGAGCTAGCATATTCTAGATCGCTGCTGTTGTGGCCAAATTCCAATGCGCTGGAAGGTGTTACAATACAGTAGGCTGGCGCCCATCAGAAATTAACTTTTTTAATTATTAAATTTATGCTATGCCAAGTATCGAATGCTAGGTGCTTCGGTGCCTTGCGAGACTGACAACCGATTAGTTGATCGGTGGTGTGGAGTCTGGAGGGAGAACGTGTGCTGGGTACATGCCTCCGGGTTTTATTGTAGCTCGGTATAAGTCGTGACCGGAAAAATTAGCTAGTGATTTGTGTTAAAGTGTTTAGGGTCCCCGTGAGATACGAATTACGGGCTACCGAGTCGGTAAACGGATCACTGACAGAAGGAAACCATGAAATTATGTGGTGGAGTGTTGGTGAACTGTGTTGGTATGAATATCTACGTAAAAGTGATTAATGTGTTAATTCTTTCACTCTTAAGAACTTGCATCTTCGGATTATAATTACTATCAGTAATTTTACTTGTGTGTACTTTAATATTTTTTTCCATTGGTGGCCGGGTATATTTGTGCAGTACAAAAAGTTTGAATAAATCTTTGGCTTGTGGTCTGCATACACCAGGTGTTCTTTGAAGAAACTTTTCATCATATATGTATTGATTTGTACCCTAGCCAGCCTGTGGTGGCGGCCGAAGTCTGATTGACTTTTCCATTAGGTGGTCTAAATATACAAAAATTAAAGGTAGTCGGATAGAAGAACTATTGTCAATCAAGTAATTTTATATTGTTTTCCGACATGGCTTCGCGACAGGACAGTTTTCTGCTATGACAAGGATTAGTCTGTGCAAAGAACGGCTAACCAATTAATAGTGATACTGTATTGTTGTCAGGTACAATATTATTTTTAATTTGACATGGAATACGTACTTTTAAATTGTTTTCTGACAAAGGCCAAAGGCCTGGGGTTGCACAACCTTGACCTAGAACTATTTAATTAATCATAAACACAATAAACTTCCAAACCAACAAGAAATACGTTTAACAAAAAAGGTGGCTTACAAGCAGCTGAAGAGTTCGACGGCCAACACAGAGAGAGGTTACCAGACATGGTGGGTACCTTGTGGACTGCGTTACTGGCACCTGAAGATTTTAATAGGGGTCGTTTTGAAACTGCCCAACGTGTGGATTATACAGATGCTACGGTGGGCCTATATTGGAACCAATTGGTAGATGAGAGCATCCTCACATATCGTGAAAGTTCCAGTCGCCCAAGACAGACCACACCAAGGTCGTGAGGTGAGTCATGAATTACGGAAAAAACAATGTCTTCTGTAATTCACGTTTCTCTAAAGACCTCGATATCGATAAGGCATAAAACCAGAAGGAAGTTAAAAAAATAAAAAAATCGGCCCTAACATCCAGGTATTCGACTCGTTGCAACATGTTTCGTCGTGTCTCAACGAAAGGTATCAGACAGACCTTCCCTTATTTCGGCTGCCATTAATAATGGAGCACAGACAGCTGCGTTTGGAATTGTGCTGTACCCGGGAGATGATTTGGACAGAGGAATAATCTTCATCGGTGGATCGCACTATAAGTGACAGTCATGTTCGTGCATGAGGGCTCGATCTTGGCAATGTTGTGAGAGACACACTTGGGTAATTTCAGCCTCGAGAGTCTTAGAGTATGACATGAGGTCTCTTTGGTGGTGGTTTAAGGAATTTAACCGCAAACAATTACGTTAGATACCTGTAGCGTCCACATATTTTAATCCACCTTAAACCTGGTTGTCTTTCAACAGGACAATGCCCTTCTACACAGGCTGGCCTCTTGAGCTTTCCAAAATCGAAAATATGTGGGATCAGATTTGACGTTAACTCTGATCTTTCATATCTCGAGGACCGGCTACGTCAGTTCTTGCCACAGGATACAATGGCTAAGCGCCTCACTTCAGCATCGAATCGACACACTGAATCGAGGGTGGGCAACACTCTACTGAGATGGGACTTGCAGCTTGTCCGTACTCCAAATTGTAATTAAGATTTCATCTGTATTGTTGAAGCTGAAATGACGTCACAAGACTGTTCAACTTGTGCAGTTACAGCTCATTATCACCACCAGGGGCGAATCCAGGATTTTGGTTTGGGAGGGGCTTAAGTGGACTTTGGTTTGGGGGGGGGGGCTTGGCTTCAGTGGATTTTGGTTGGGTCTTCGGACCTCGGAACTCCGATCCGTAAGAGCTAAAATAAATAAATAAAAAGTTGGAGATGGACCCAGATAGTTTTTTTTGGGGGGGGTGCTTGAGCCACCTAGCCCCCCCCCCCTGGATCCGCCCCTGATCACCAATAATTATGGGTGACAACTTTTGTTTTGAGAGTTGGTATAATCTAGAATTAGTGCTAAAGAAAGGTTTTCAGTTAAATTAGATGGACCTTATACTTTTAGGCTTTTACATCCCGCCCATTTTTGCTTAAAATTATTTCATTGCCTGAGATATTACTTCAATCTCTAGTTTAATCCAGTCTCTGGTTTACCCATTACAAATGATAACCTTACCAGTACACTGTGAATGAAGTTATAAACAAATTAACGTCCTCCGTACTCTCTTCATTTCTACTTACTACTCCTAATTTTTAGCAAATGAATCCAAGTCTTATCGTCATTATATACGTTATGCGCATACATTACTTCGAAAGTCATTGATGTAGATGTGTGGATGATTTCTTTGTAGACATTGTTTCGATGATTATATTGGAAATTCATTAAAAAAATTGTCTGTTTAAACCGGCTGCCACGATCAGTTGACAAAAACCCGTTATTTTGTTGTTAAATCAAACTTTATTTAAACTGTTCAATATATAGTCACCGATCAAAACAGTAATCCGCATGTAAAGACAGACAGGTAATTATCCGAAGATTGCAAGTCTGCAGGAAACCTAGAAAACAGTTCGTCACTTCAACACCCTAATCTTAAACACAGTTCACCTTTATGTTTTCTTTGAACTTTCCTGCACCTATAACACATTCTTCTCTTCATCGTTAAGAAAATTAAAAGACCTTTTTCATTCTTCAACTAGTCACTAGTCATACCGGCAATAGTATACATACTCTCTCTCTCTCTCTCTCACTCTCTCTCTCTCTCTCTCTCTCTCTACCTCCCTCTCTAGCAAAAAAAAAAAAAAAAATATAATAATCACTATTCATCCAGTAATGATTAAAAAACTTAAGTGCCTTTAAAAGTTATACACATAAATAACGCAGCGTACAACTTTTCACGTGCCATCTGCACTCCTTGTAGCCGATGCTAGTACTACCCAGTCTAGCCATCTAAATTCTTGTAATTGTAATTCGACAACCACTATCGTTACCTCCCTCCCGTCTTTTAAACAGACTGTACTTTTCTTACTTTAACCAGATACTATATGATTATATAGTATCTGCTTCCTAATGTGTGTAATATAGTAATTTTCACAGAATGGTCTAACCATCCTTCGTTGAACACTTTCCAAACCCTATACTTGAAAATACCATCTCACCACCAACTGGCTTGTTTTCTGTCTTCTTGTCACATCCCTCCTTAATCTGCCTAATAGATGCATGACTTTTTCCTGTCATCCTTAGTTAGTATATTGTGATCAAATGATATGCTAAAATATTTACATTTCATGTTCCCAAACCGTATCTATCCCTCCACCGTATAAACATGCGATATGATTATTAACACACTTTTGTTAACTTGACCCATCCTATTATATAAAACGCTAACGTGGCGTCTGCATGCGTCGTCTATAGCTTCTACACGTATTGGCTACAGAACGGTCACGTGATAGCCGTCACGCGTCAATCAACAGCCACCTTATTGCATTCCTTCCTTCATGTCGCGTTTTGTTTATTTACTACAGTTAGATGCAGAAACTCGTGTAAGGAGAATGGTGTTCGATGTTTATGTTATATTCTTTGTATCAGTTATACGCCAAAACTCATGTAAGGAGAAGGGATTCAATATTTACGCTATTTTATCTGTGTCAGTTATAAGCCCTAGGTTAAACCATAACCTAAGATTTTTTCGGCAGACGGTAAGAAACTGTGAAGTGTATTTAAAACTCGGAGAAACGTAATGATGTATTGGTCAAATAAATAACAGTTATCCGTTTTCGAAATTATAGTCTACGTGATCTTAAGTAAAATGAATTTATTTATGCAAAATCCTAACCAAATACTCTGATAATCTAACCAGAGTAACGTATTCATATAACAAAAGATATCATTAAAAATGACTAATTCGTTTCTCCTTATAAGCTTTTCCAGAATAAATTCTTACTACCATTACATATGATACTATTAATTTTTGATACATGTGTTAACTATTAAATGTGATTTAATATAAACTTTTGATTAGATTTAAACAGTCAAGGATATGACTATTTACAGTATAAGCGATATGACACTCGGAATACAACAACGATATTATTGCCGCAAAATAGCAGTGAGCAGAGATATTCGAAATACGGAGAGCAGGGAAAAAAATTAATGCGAGGCAATTATGTGTCACAAAGTTATAATTAGAACGTTCGTACTAAATTTACATATTGCTTTTTATTTATCTACGACAACCAGATGCAAAAATTCATGTAAGGAGAAGGATATTGTATGTGTACGTTATATTACCTGTATCAATAATGAGTACTAGGTTAAAACACAACCTACGATTTTTTTTTTTTTTTTTTTTTTTGGCCGGAGGTAAGAAACGATGAAGTTTATTAAAAACTCAAAGGAAGTTTACACGAAATGTACGAATCACGAAATATATCATTCAGATAAATGGCAGTTATCCGTTTTTGATATTATACTTCCCGTCATTTGAAGTAAAATATTATAAATAAATCGGTATTACTGGAGATCGCGATTCTGCCAGGAATTGCTGTGGTAAAATACAAGAATCCTCTAGAAATATTTTCCGTAGTACATTTAACTGTATTATGCCCGTCCAGGATGTGTTACAACCTAATTTCTGCTTGAAAATAATGGTAGTCTACAGGCTGTATTACAACGGAATCACTGCTTAAAAACAATATGTCTTGTGATTGACTACAGCATTTGAGAGTAGTAGAAGTTATGATTTTCGTAAGCAATATTAATGGAGGGTTGTGGTTAAGTTGACCAGAAAGCCCACCGACACATTTGATTACAGCGTAATTCACTCTGAAATGAGTTTTACAAACCAATTAAACTGCTTTCACATGCGCCAAGTGACCGAAGGTATTAATAAATGCGGGTGAACGTAGTTCGTACCTATCGTGCAGAAGTGTACCTGGACTAGGAATAAAACTTATATTCATGGATAGCAAAAGTTTCTGGATTTCTAATTTATTTTTCATTTTATTGGTTTTATACATCCGCCCTCATTAATTCAGTAGAAGTGACTACTGTATTGCTGTGTAAAACATTATCAAATCAAGGCCACTAGCATTATCTAATAACAATCCCATATAATTAACCAACTGCAAAATAATAATAATAAAATGAACTGCCAGAATATGGCGTTCAAACCGTCATTTTTGACGGGCTAGAAGCTAGTATGTCTATATGAATGTAACGCAATCTTTCAATTCAATTTTCACCCACTTCCAGACGTCCGAATTATTTAAAATTTTGCACACATGTCAATAATTTCCTAGTATTCATTCGGTATGCAATAATGCGGACAACAATGTTCATATACTACCAGTCGCGTAAAGTCATTGGATGGTCTACAAATAGAACTTGATTGCTCCAAGCTAACAGGGAGATAGATTTTCATGTAATGTTGACGTATCAGATGAAACGGTAAGGTTATGCGGATAAGAATTAAATAATTTTCAGTTCATTGTCACACATGAAATGCTAAGACTTGACTGCGCTCATTACTTACATCTTCAATTTTGATTTAAGACTAACAAAAAAGTTATAGCTTAAAAAACTGAAATGTTAACTAAAAGTTAAAAATACTCTCAACTTACGTTTCATGACACTACTTTTAAGAATACCTAGCAATAAAAAAATTAAAGACAAATGATATGGTGGATGTAGTCTTCTCGGTAGACTAGCCGAGTAAGTAAGATGTCTCCACACGATATTTCGGCGATCTCAGACTCCGTCGCCATCTTCACTAGAAGAAATATCGTGTGGAAAAATCTTACTTGGTGAAGATGGCGACGGAGTCTGAGATCGCCGAAATATCGTGTGAAAACATCTTACTTACTCGGCTAGTCTCCCGAGAAGACTACATCCATTCTCAACGCCGAGAAAGACTTCGTTCCTAAATGATATGGTATTTACCGGAATAACAACTGCAATATAAAGGATCTGTGTTGACTGCGTTTCAAGTCAAGAAGCACGTACCTCGTGGTAATTGCGGGGTATCTACTTTCAATGAAACTCACAAAACAGAGTCATGATTTTCAACCTTAAACCATAATACTGTTTTGAGTTACAATGGTATTTCTTTTCTTCCGTTCGTCTTTCTAGAAATGTGTAACCATTTGTACATCGTATTTTGCGGTTATGTACTAATAGTATGAAATATTTAATGAACGGAGTTTTTTATGATGTGTAGAATTTTTTTTCCAGTAATAGCATGTACTTTAATGACATCTGAGTATATATCTGCTGAAAAATTTTGAAGACCATTCAGTGTTAACTGTAAGTTAAAAGTGTTATTTGTTTAGTATTATTTAAGTTTTTGTAAAATTAGAACAACATCGGCAGCTTCGAAATAACATCTGCGTTTGTGTAAACACATTGTATGCTCGAGGTTTGTCGGACATGCAATAACGCTGTTTGTATTAACTTTTGTTGAGTCGTGGCTTACGAGCAGGTGCAACAAAACAACACACATGTTTCATTCTTTTAGTATCGCTTGCAACGCTGTTTATTTACTTGGGTTTTGACGAAGTTTGTTTAAAAACAAAGGATGCAAGAATTCTTTAACAACTGTTGTGTGAATTGTATGTTGCTGCATAAATAAAGGCATTGAGCTGGTGATGAGGGTCCAGTTAAGTTTCCAGCTAGTATTATATTTATGTCAAGTGAATCAAAATTTTATTTTACATCTTAAAGAGAAATGACTGGAAGAAATGTATGTATTCGAAAATTAAGAATTGCTCTCTAGAGGAAAGTTTTTTGAGTATCGTCTGCATCTTGTTTCAGTTTTTGATAATAGCATTTTATTGCAACGCAAAAGAATGAAGGAGTTTAAGTTTACTTATACGTGGGAGTGAATTTACAGATCAGTATTTTTATTTTGTAATTTATTTTTATTTTTTTAGTAAGAAGCATATGTATTTTATAGCTATAACCGAACGTAAACTCCAAAAATTGCCACCAAATTCGGCTATATCATAAAGTAACGCATGATAATCTGTTTCTCTGTAAAAGAAAACCTCATCATTTGAAAAAGTCAGAGAGGTTTGTTGTACTGGAATATTTAACTTTGCCTTCAAGAAACATTTACTGAGACCTGTTCGCTGGACAGTATACGAAACCATGAATTCACTGTGGGCACATTCAGGGGTGCAGCGATACTACCTCCTGAAAAAGGCGGTAACATGGTGGAGAACTTTGGAGGTGATGACAAAGCAGCCTTCGGCGTGTCCGCTGATCGATCAGCTGAAAAATGTAAGAGCTGGCTATAGGAGTTTGCTAGGAATACCTGACAAAGTGAGGCGGAGGTCAAAGCCAAGTACATGGGAAGAAACAGTACTGCAACATTAACGGTGGCCATTTTGATGCATTTTATCCTGAAAATAACAAACGTTTATTTGGAAACGCGTTTTTATTTACGGACGGCACAGAAAAAGCATAATTCCTGTTCGCGGTAACAAATTATTTTTTTCTGTTGCACATGGGCGTTGCGGAGCAGTATATTTTTCCACGCTATGGTGCAATTGGTCAAGTTCCATCCCACCATCGAACATTAGAGCAAGCTGGTGTAGAGTTACATTACGTAGCATATTTAACATTACTATGCCTCGATCCTCGATAGCGTCTTGGACTGCTGAGTGAATATATGGTAGCAATGCCGAACCAGACATCGGCTGGGCAGAGAAAACAGAGTCACAGCGAGAACACTATTTCAATCACCTGCCGAGTGATGACCTTCGCCCGCCATCATCATAGGACAAAGCCGTCCATCGCAGCCGTTACTATTACTATCATATATATTGAGATGTAGTCTTCAGCAATACGCCGGGAAGTCTTAATTCTCACATCATATATATTATTTCTAAAGTTTTTTTTTTTTTTTTTGGTCACAAGTCATTAGCTCCTAACCAAAATAATCAACTTAAAACGTTTTTTTTTTTCCTTGATAAATTTTCCAACTTCCTCTATACACTTCTCACGTCCCTCAGGTCGACACCGCACCGTCAGTGTCAAGAAAACTAAACTAATCACTTCGGCCGAGTGTCGGAAGGCAATGCGGTGTTAAAATAAAAAAAAATGCACCTCTAAAGTCGGTCTACATTCTTTTACTTGATTAAACCTAACCATTTTAGTTATGACACTAATACTTTTTTTTTTTTTTTTTGGCACCGAGGCGCTTGGCAACTTGGATACGCCACGGTGAAGATGAAGCTTCTCTAACTCGCATACAAGAAAATACAGTCTAAAAATAATGAAAACGGTCACGGAATGCATGACGCAATTATAGTAAGAATATGACTAGTTTCAACAAATGAAAAGACGTATTCAAGTCACAGACTATGGAGTTTAGTTGTTCCAAATTTTAACAGAAGGATGAACGTTGCATAAACCAAATCGTGTTTGGAGACTGGACGTGGGAATAAGATAGGGAGACGTTGCGAAATGTTTACTTCCATTAGGAACGCAAATTTAAATTTAAATTTTAATTTGATTGTACGCTACATTAACTTTTCTATCGTAGTTTAAAAACCTGTTATAGTTTACTAGACCGATTCTATGGATGATAAAAGAAACATTATAGGACAGATAGATTTATAAATTAACTTCTTTGATGTCCGGAACATTGATGAATACGAACTGTAGCAGTAAACTGAAATATTTCTTCTGTTACTGAAGAAAAGTCAAGACAAATTTCTGTGCGGTATGATTGGTTAATTGAATTTCTCAGCCGAGGTTATATTAATTTTAAATGAAGAAAGCTATGAATTTGATTCAGACGTATTTCAAAATGTGTCACTACACAGTGGCCTTGGCAAACAACAATAACAAGCAATATTACTCCATTCCAGCATTAGAATCGAAAGTATTTCAAGAAGGTCCAAACTTTGGCATTCTTCAATTCATTTGTGAGAATTTAGTCGTGGAAATCGATATTATTATCAAGAATCCAACTTCTAAAATACAAAAAACTGTCACGCTCTACTGATAAGTGCAAAAGAAGAAGAGTACCATTTATATTATCTGCCGAAATTCGTCGCAGAAATCGGTCTCACATTTGTGTTCCCATAACACTATATAATTTCAAGTAGTAAGCCATCGCCGAAGCCACGCGGACTTGTATATAAGGAAGAGCGGCACCCGAACCATCTCAGTATCTGTGGGTTAGCCGACCATTACACATGTCTCATCACCTGAAGAAGACGGCAGAGCCAGCCGTCGAAATATTGTGTTTCCACAACACTATCCGGCGGTACACCCGTGAAGACTACATTGCAGTCATACGCCGGGAAAGTCTTCTTTCTTACTATATAATTTGAATGATTTCGAATATTCTTCGAGCGCGTAAGTCCTTCGTGTACAAATGGCATACACATTGTTGCGTCCTGGT
This sequence comes from Vandiemenella viatica, assembly GCA_031002005.1. Taxonomy (NCBI): domain Eukaryota; kingdom Metazoa; phylum Arthropoda; class Insecta; order Orthoptera; family Morabidae; genus Vandiemenella; species Vandiemenella viatica. Next base: position 79,654,316 of record JARYHS010013630.1, read on the forward strand.
TGGCTTTTACTTCCGCGAGCGGTTCGGAAGATGAGAGCTCAGAGGAGACTGTCTAAAGTTACCTTTAGAACTCTCAGAACTAAGTTGGATTCGGGTTTTCAGACAGGGGAACTCGGAGTGGAATAACTGGTAGAAATAAACAAACACATAGAAATTACAAGAAACAAACTTGCAACTCACTAAGAACCAATAAAATCCCAAGGAGAGGGGCGGGTACTGGTAAATTAATGTTGCAATACATAGATCGATGTCACTCGTGCCCTAAGTCGCTCTAGCCGTTGACGAATCCTTCGCATGGCTACCACTATCATCCTATAAGTAATAACATTCCCATGAGGGTTAATCAGCGGGAAATTCCAATCTCCCACATCCATGAATCTAAGTGAGTGCCTTCCCACCTATGTGGAAACCTAAGTCCCAATTTCCAACTGAGACTGGAGTTGAGAATCGAAGTCCTAGCCCTCTGACTCCGCTACTCTACTATGCAGTGCTGCTAGGCCCCCGGCACTAGGCAGCTACGACCCCACTCACTGGCGGTCGTTCCTACTCTCTTGTAGCTGCCATGCCCCGCACTGGTCAGCTCCGACCCCACACTCTGGCGGTCGGTCCTACTCTAACGTTTGTTAGCTCAGCCACCACTATTTATACTGCTTAATGACGGCACTCTCCGTCCTATCGTCCTTTCCAGAAGCTAATCTGTGGTCAGACACGTCCGCATCACATGGACCTCCACGTGAGATTTTGTAAGGTTGGAAACTCTCTTTCAGTGACCTTTCCCTGCCTCCCGGTTTCTTCCGTGCCTAGGTCCGGCTTTGAAAGTGTGTGTCTTAATATTGTCACCTTCCTTGAGGCACTCCAGACTTTCCCTCTGTTGACGTGCAGTGGATGTCTTAATAGTTTCCTAATGCGTTTGCTTAATGACCTCCCGTCTCTGTGTTGGCTGGCTGGCTCCTAGTATTTTAACATTCACAATTCAAATAAATCTAACTCCTTTTAAATAATTATATTTCGCGAAACCTCGCGAATGCCTTTCGCGACAACATTAATTCGATAAATTCCATGCATTTGGTTCAGAATCTATATTGTAGTTCTCTGTGAAGAAAGATGAATGCTTTGTTGAAAGAATTACCAACGTTTGCAGTGATACGGATCTGACAATGTTTCAAAGTCAGGTTACAATGGCTTCATTGCTCATTTTAGATTTTCTGTTTCGTAAAATATCTTCTCCGTGCTACACCTACAATGGTGAATAGAGTATTGTCTGCGTAAACTATATTCCAACGGAGCCACACGTCTACGCCACATAATTTATGGCAACCAGCGGCTTTTACAACATCGTGTATGATAAGGGGTGAACATACAGGAATAACAAAGAGGACAACTAATATGCTGAAAACATAATGTATTCTAGCCGCTTCCTCAAGCTCATTACATTACCCTGTAATTACTTCTCGTAGGCTGCAGTCTCGAAGAAACGAAACATTTAAACAATGGGACACAGCTCAACAAATCACATTTATGTATTTTCTTATAAGTCCCTTCATTATTACTTTTGCTGGTTGGAGTTTAAGCTATTACATTGACAACGCCGAACTCAAAATGAACAAAGCTGACTTCATTTGCAAATGAGGATGACTGATAATCCCTTGATTACTCTCATGGCTACAACTGCCTATAGATGTCATAAATTTGGAGAAATTCTATTCTTATTAATTTAGAAATATAAATCTACTTAAATGATCGTCGATTGCCATCTGACTCACAGATTATGTGGTGCTTACAGATGTAACTTTCATGCAAACCAGCAAGCAAGCAGCGTCCAGATGTGGAAAATAGACTCACTGTAGAATAATTTATAAAAAATAGCAGATATTAAGTGAAATACCAAAAGGCTACAGAGATAATGAATACACCCGTAAGTTTTAATTAAAATCCGGAAAATTATTTTACATCAACACATGTTCAACATTTCGTAACAATTACTTAATAAATATCGAATGCAGATTTCGTGATATTTTGGCCTATCTTACAAGCAATATGTTAAAATTTGCAAACAAGATTAGGATCTTAAGGCAAATACGTACTCTAGAATGGAATAAATTAAAATTGGAGATGGAAGCTCTATTCCTGTTGCTTCACTGATATTGTGTAAGTTCCTGAGAAACGGTAACTGTGGTTATGCGAGCTACGACTATAAAAATAATGTACATATTATTTCCTACTCAATACAAAATGCGTGTCAGTAGATTTTTATAAATTTTATAAACAAAATGACATCTACGAACAACTACTGTGGTGAATGATTTTTATTCACACGGCAGTTTATGGTGTAGTGCATCATCAACAACTGATGATGCCTCATGGCATAGGGGAGAAACACATCTAGGGAGTAAAAACCATGATAAAACTATAACACAAATTTAGAGCCATGTTATAATGGTGAAACCTCTCTGGGAAGTAAACAACATTCACCACAACAACTATTTGTAGATGGAATTTTATTTATAAAATTTATTGTTCAGCAAATTCTGAAAATGGCCTCCAAACAGATTTTTATGGTAGTTTTACTAAATAATCGTCAGTAATAACGATATGTTTGTTGAAGTTTTCTATACTATCAGCAAAAATCCATAAAACGTAGCATAACATCCTTGAAACTAACAAATGTAAACAATGTAGCAGTAATATTTGTTTGCTCTTTCCCAAATTGTTTATTTTCTTTCTTTAAGTTAATCTTCGTTCCAAAATGATAGCTGTAATGATGATTGATAAACAACTGATTTAAAAAAAAAAAAAAAAAAATCAATTTTACAATCTGCTTGGAAACCTGAAATTCTTGTCTTTTATCGTGATGAAATTTAATTAGGTCTCATAATTCACCTGAAACTTTAAAACTAGTAAGTAGGATCGCAAGACGGACTAAATACAATAAATAAAACTTTGAGACACGTAGAATCCGATTGTCTCCGATTAATGACTATCAATTTTTACAGTTAAAAGACTGTAATATATTTCCTCTCCTCATTGTTGCCGAAGTTTCGGACTTGTGTATTATATTCTATTAACTATACCGCGTGATGATTGTAAAAGAACTCTTTACCTAGTTCTCAAAGACCGCGAATATCTTAGGATAAGAAAATCACGAATTCTTGGGGAAGTTCGGATTATATGAACATGTTGATCATACTTACAATATGATTTAATATTTTCTCTAATTTTTAATCGTAACGGTTTCAAATGACTGAATAATGAATTTCGTTAATAATATAAGGCTAAGTTCTGTAACTTTCTCCGGATTCGTGAAGGGTTTAACTTTTTACGTATTTATAATGATTACTTTTCCATATTATTGATGATAAGATTAATGTGCATGGTGCGCCACCTATCATAATTATTTGCCAGACAAAAACGCCACTCACTAATTGGACAGTGCGGTGACGTCAAGGAAAATCTGGAGTTTTCATTTATTAAAATTAATATAGGGCGCAACACTGTTTTCTTTCTGATGATTTAGTTCAGTTGGCGCGCTTAATGAGCTCAAACTTGACACGCTACAAGCTAATAATAGAAACAACACGAGTTTCATCCGTACATTTAAACAGACTATTAGCTGTTGTTTAAATGAAACCAAAAAAATGCAGATTTAATAATGCTTACATCTACGATTGGACTGAGAGTAAAACAACTAGAGGGTCACAACACTGACTAAAATTCCGAAAGTATAGAAAAAATATTAAGACCTAATAAGGAAACTGCCTGTTTACTATGATTCGAACTTAATTCCGAGAAGTAATCATCCTATACGAAATAATATCACGAAAACAAATGAGCAAACTAGAATTAAAATTACAGAGGTCGAAAAAATTAGTATATGCAGTGGCAACATGAACTTACAAAAGAAAAAAGAATTTAACGGCTTTTTGTTTCTATAACAGTAATATTCAAGGAAGATTGTGTCAGCGATGAGGAAGTCAGGGATTGAAATACATTATTGACGGAGGTTCTGATCAGAACCACTGAAGGAGTTTAGAATTTTGTAAGAGGCTATAGTGGAAGGGCTGTGACATCGCACTTGAAGCATCTAAGATAAACAGAAAACATGAATATGGAACATAGTTACGTAAGGAATTTGCTACCGGGGCATATGTTCCATTTAAGTTCACTCAATAGTGATAACTATAATGTAAAATACGAATGCATACCTGGTATACAGAAAACAGTTTTGTCACGCTTTTTATTACCATTTGATAAGAATATTGTCTACAGTGTTTCTTCATTTAAGCGGAATGTGATTGTAGCGCTACAGCTTAATCAGGCTTCTCGCACAATGTTCAAATAATAATGTTCATCGTTTGAGGAAAAGATTTACAGTTTACGTTGAAATACAATGGTTGACAGATAGAAATTGCCACTATACCTGCAGCCACATACGGCCACTGAACAGCCGGCAGGGATTTACTTGGAACCAAAGTAGACAGAATCTTGATAGTGGAACAATAGACTAAGTGGAAGGGGAACATCCGCTTTCACCACACTAGCTAGTCTCGGCTAGTGTGGTGAATTGTAAACGTTCTTAGTGCGATGACGGCTTCTGGCGTACGGAAAGTTTGCTAGCACGAAGCAAACCCTATCATGAACGATCTTGTCGTATGAATCCATGCTGAGCACCCTCTACCACCCACAATTTTGTGAATTGCAGAGTAGGCCTATATATGTAGTGTGTGGCACGTGATTAAAAATTCCCTCAATACAATCCAATGTACGATGTTTTTAGAAACTTGTAACTAGCTTTTGTGCGAATTTCGTTTTCGCTTGTGCTACGAGTCCACCAATTGGTGATCCAACAAGACTTGAGGGCGATGCTGAGCTGTACTTCTCGAGAAGAAGGGAGGGTATTCTCGACATCATAGTGCGGAGGGGTTAGCGACGTAGCCACCACCGCACTTACATTATCGCAAGCGGGTAGTAAGGCACTACTCATGCGGGGTACTGTGCTCACAGCGATTTTTTTTTTTTTTTTAATGGCGTTTGGCAACGAAGGCCATACAGCCAGCTCAACGTAAGTTACGAAGCTTTCAGTGTATAATTCGTCATATATATTGTATTTTTCCAATGTATGGACGCCACAGGACGGACAGGACATTCACAAAGACACACAACAATTAAACATCCATGCCCGCGGCCGGATTCGAACCGGCGGCCTTCGGTACGCGGAGCTAGCACTCTAACCCCTACGCTACCGAGGCCGGCCACAGCGATTCTAAAACTGCCGGGAGGGTCTCTTACCAACGCCACTTCCGTCACGCCGGCGCTGTATGTGTCTGCAGCGTACTCTGGCGTCGCTATAAGACGGTAAGGCTATTTTCCATCTGAAAGAACTCAGTGTGCGCTTTTCTTAGATTCCGCACCATGCACAGATTTTGTATGGTGAAATTTTCTCGATTAGGAGAATCACTCTCTGATTAACATTCTGCGCATAGCTCGCCGAAAACCAATACAACATGGAAAGACTTTGTTAAACGATCCTATCTATTTCTTTTGAAGTCAATGACTAAATGGCGTCCTCATTTGATTAAAAACGAAGACATTCGTTTTCCTGAAGAGTTCAGTTTGTATTGTGAATAATTTCGTTGAATTTCCACGTTAGATTTACTTATCATGGTTTGATTCTAGCATTTCAGTGAATTTTTCCATGTTTGTTTATTCTAAACATTCAATGAGCTAAATTGCAATACAGGGTGTTGCATTTTGTCAAAACTTTGATTATTTATGCATTCACGCAATCCTAAATACACCCATGTCTGTATTCCTCCCATATAAAATGAATAAATTGTCAAGCCCGAAATTTTTAGTAGTTAATGACACAATGTCATTTCATACCAACTTCCTTGAAAAATCAAGTTGTCTAAACATCTGAACAATTCTCATTAACTATGAAAATTAATAACAAGATAATTATAAAATATAATAATCATATCCTAAATTAGCGAGCTAAGATGCATTTCTACCACTTGCTGAAATAAATTGCACTTTTTACATCCGGCATTAACTCAATGAATTCGTATGATTGAAAGTATAAATCTACTGTTCGTTTTCATTCATTCGTATCATGCTTCCAATTTCGTTTTAGTTGTATTAAATACTTTATCACAAACCTTGTTAATCTAAGAAAATACTTCCCATCCTATCCTTCTGGTAACATAGCGCAAAATGTCTCCGCAGAAGCTGTTGAAAACCTGTGAATATAAACAAACGTATGTGTTTCTAAAAAGCCGGAATATTTCCTCAGGGAAAAATTTCTACAAACATACTTCATTTCTTGTTTGAAAAACTTGTCTAGTGTGGCCAGAGTAGTGTTGTTAAATGGTTCAGTAAACCACATAATAGCTTTGTGACGTGAATAAGCCTTCCAAGTTCAGTAGTGGGTAGTATGCCAGAATTACGGGTGACATGAAAACGTTTCAGTTTGAAACGGCTGGTACTCAAGGAGCACTGAACGGAGTACAACGAGCTGGAAAGCGTTCGACAGATAAAGTTTGAAAGGGTCAAATATATTAGCTGTAGGGACTGGCTCCGCCTGCCGAAGACCACCAGTTCGAGTCCCGACCGAGGGCGTAGGTGTTTAAGTGTTGTGTGTGTGAATGCCGTGTCCGTCCTTCAGTGTCTATGAGTTCATTCGCAGTAGCAACAATGAAATTTAGGTACTGATACACTGGAAGGATCATAATCATATTGAGCGGGCTGTATGGCCCAAGTAGCTGAATGCCATAAAAAAAAGCGATTGAGGAAAGGAAAACGATTAGATTGGTAGCAAAACGTTGATTCAGTGCACGCCGAGATCTTTAGAGACCGAACTCCGCTCGTTTGTTCCACAACTAGAGGATTATTTTTTTCTTATGGCTTTACGCCTACCCGATGTCGAGGTCATTAGAGGCGGGAAAGGACGGGGGGCAAGGAACGGAAAGAAATCGGCTATGGCCTTTTAAAAAAGCATCCCGGCATTCGCCTGGAGTGATTTGGGGAAACCATGGAAAACACAAATCTGGATACCCGGACGGGGATTCGAACCGACATCCTCCCGAATGCGAGTTCACAACGTTAACCATTCACCCATAACACCCAGTCATGACTTCAGAAAAAATAGTATCGCTTCATATGAAATAAAATACAGTGGACAATTTTAAGACCATTTCAAGAAATATAAAAGTGATGCTTTTAATGTGAAAAATTTAAACTACATAGTGAGAAAATGAAAGCAAAACTAGAATTGAAGGAAATCGCCTTGAAAATTTGGAGAGGTATCGAATTTACTGATTTAGGTAGAAAGCCGAGCAACAGAAATACGGGGACCATGAGTAGGGTGGGACTCAGCCGTGCTACGTAGGGAGTTAGCACAATAGCATTGCCTCCGATGGATGTGCACTACCCAGAGCAACACAGTGGAACCACAATCGATTAGCCTGGATATTTTTGCTTCAGTAAATCTCCTCTGAAATGCGTTTTGTAGCAGTTAAGTATTGAAACAAAGTTTCGCTTGCGTACCCAAATAAAATCAGTTAAGGACTCAGAAGCAGTTTCCCTTGTGTACCCAAATAATGTGTTGAGATTATTTTGTTTGTTTTTATTTTTTTAGAATTGTATTACTCTGTTTGCGTAAGTGTATTGTTTGAAAACAGGGATTAAGGATCATCACAGCATTCGCCAAGGCAACCACTGTAAACTATCTAAAATGGTAATCGAAATTGCGTCACTACTGCAGGACATTTGCTTTTACCTAAAAGCAATAAGATATCAGTTGATGTCAGTGCCTCTTGTTTTCAATCATAAGTGATAAATGGCTAAATATATTTTGCTGAAAATGCTCATTTTACTAAGCTGAATGGAGCTTGAGGAATGGAGAATCTTTGAATCCATTGATATTATTGAGAAGTCTACAGCTCCGGAAATGAATTTTTTTCCTTGGAAATCCTCAGATATAGACATAGCTTTATGTCCTGTTCGATATTACTTGTAGCTATTAGTCTCTTAGCTGTACGGTAGCAGATGAAGAATTATGGATGATACTAAGGTATCTCGTATTATTCAACCTTTTTTTTTCTTATTGCTTTATGCCTCGTCGACGACTAAGGTCATTAGAGGCGGGATGGGACTGGGGACAAGGAACGGGAACGAATTCGGTCATGGCCTTTTTGAAGGAAGCATCCCTGTATTCGCCTGAAGTGATTTGGGGAAACCATGTAAAACCCAAATCTGGCTGCTCGGACGGGAATTCGAACCGACGTCCTCCCGAATACGAGGCCAGAACGTTAATCGTTCACACCACGCTCGGTCGTATTGTTCAGTATACTCCCAACAAGAATATTTAAGAAATGAGGTGGAAAATGGGGGACATCGTTAAATCAAATCTTAAGACGTATGCACTACAAGAAAACGAATGATATTGCTACATTTACAATTCGGTGATGTTAGGTAATGTGTGCTCTAGTTCGTTAATTTAAGTAATACACCTCAGCGAAAATGAAAGAGTTTTGAAATAAACTCGTACAATATGATTGTAGGACCTTACTATTAGAAATTCAACACTTGCCATTACACTAGTCTCAATTTTTTCATTATTTTAGAGCACTTTATAGTTTGGAATGTGACATAATCCTCAACATAATTATGTCATGTTTTAAACTGAAGATAACGTTGACTGGGAAGAGACGTTCTTAAAATTCAAATTGCGCGCGATTTGTTTATTCCGATGTATAATATTTCCCTTATAGATCTAACACTGATACATGTTTTGCAAAAAACATTGAGTATACTTACTCTCATTTGGCTAAAGCGAAAGGATAAGTAAAGGCAGAATTAAGTATGTGGTTTTTTAATAAGAATGGATAGTACAGTGCTCAATTAAGTTTCGCAAGCCATTGTCGGTATGACAGGAAATTTTAAGTTTTTTCCTTACATCAATGAGATGCGTGAAGTAATGAAAGGAAGTTAATCTTTGTACTACCGACGACACAATTGCTTATTATTAAATATAAAGCACTAGCTTCCACCATTAGTTGTTCTTATGATGCAAACCAGCTATTGAAACTTCAAGCGACAAACGTCGTGATAAGCATCGAAGTTAATGTATGAATTTGTTGGTATATCTTACTAGTGAACTCTAGTGTTGAGTAACATTATAAAAAGTACGATATCTTCTTCAAAAGGGGTAGATTTTGTTAATGATGTATTACTTTGAATAATAAATTGTGATTAAAGGGCAAACACAAATGAAGTATTCTATATTCATGTGAACTCGTAGATTTGATGTAGTTCTAAATCTGCAATCACAAAAGTACGCGAATTTGATAATTACTGAAACATGTTTGAAATCTACCGTTAATTTAATTTGAGATTGGTACTTTGAGGAGTATAAAAGTCTCTCAAGCTCTTCAATACTGGGCCCGGTCGCTTAGTTCCTGCATTGTCCGTATCTTGAAGCCCTCACTAGCTGTAGCGGAGTTACGGGTCTCGATCCTGAGATATGTTGCGGGAAGTCGCTTCCATTAGGTGGGCTCCCTGCACACAACTTGGTGTCAGATCCGTCAGCTGTGCATCGTAGAGGCTGCGCCCACAGCCTGCAGACAACTGCACAAGAAGTTTGAGTAGCGTGTGCATCAAAGGGTGTATGAGAAGCTGTGTGAGGATGAAACTATCTTGATGTCTGCCAACTTGGAGCAGGGCACGGTTTGGTTCGTATGTCTGGGGATTCTTAACCTAGTTACAAAATGATGAAACGTTAATGTCACGCTACTATACATCAGCAACGAATGTAAGGGAATAATAATGAAAAAAAATTAACATTTTGTTCGTTTTGGCTTTCTGTCCCATTGACATCTATGTCATTAGAGGCGGGAAACGTCTAGGGGTAAGGAATGGGAAGGAATTCGGTCATGGCCTTTGTAAGGAACCTTTCGGGCATTCGCCTGGAGAAATTTCTGGAAGTCATGCTGGAAGGGGAATTCTTACCAGTGTCCTCCTGAATACGAGCCCAGAGCATTACCGCTCACCCACCACGCTCTTTCTTAAGTAATTAATGTCGCTCTTAATACTGCACTGTATGGAGTTCTAAGATTTTATTTCACCAATGTCATAATTGAAGATTGATATTACCCACTCATGGGTGTCAATTTTTAATCACATTAGGCGCAATCACACAGTGTGTACAAACGTTAATTTAATGAATCTTCTTTTCTAATTTGATTCGAGTTCCAAAGTCAGTTACCTATTTTTGGAACAGATGTGGTGGTACCATGAAGTTGTCGTGGGCAATACCTTTCATTTAATGAAAAAAGAAGTATGTGCTTGAATTATTTAGCGCTATAGGTGACTTTGTATTAGATAATGAGAAATAAAATAATTTCTTCACAGATAAAAACTCCAAACGAAATTTTAGAGAAAAAAATAATATGACTTCAGGTCTCTTTCAAGCTCGTAACGACTCTGAATATACAATTAATGGTACTGTCCTTAGAACGGTAGATTCCGCTAAATACCTGGGGGTAACAATTCGTATCTCCGTCCGGGCATCCAGATTTGGGTTTTCCATGGTTTCCCAAATCACTCCAGGCAAATGCAGGGATGCTTCCTTAAAAAGGCCATGGCCGAATTCCTTCCCATTCCTTGCCCCCCCCCCCATCCTTTCCCGTCTCTAAAGACCTCGCTGTTGAGAGACGTAAAGCAGTTAAAAAAAAATCGTAATAATGCGTCGTGGAACGAGAATATCGAGAATGTAATTGGGAAAGCAAATCGTATGCTCCGATTTCTAGGTCGTAATTTAAAACTTTGCACTCCGGAAGTTAAAATCGATTGCATATAGATCAATAGAGCGTCCACACTTAGAAATATTGTTGTTCTGTATGGGGCCCCCATCAAAAGCGGTTAATGGAGGCATTAGAGAAGGTCCAAAGAAGATCCGCCCGATTAGTGACAGGTATGTATAGTTGGAGGGAAAGCGTTAGTGCGATGTTGAAGGAGTTAGGTTGGGAAGACATGGAACACCGAAGGCGTTGCTCTCTACAGAAGCTAATTGAAAAATTCTTGACTGACATATTTCGGAATGGCAGCAAACAAATATTGTTACCAGCAACATTCGTATCTCGGAATGACCGTGAAAATAAGAGAAATCACGGCCAGAACCGATTCTTTTCTACATTAATTTTTTCCACGAGCGATTAGGGAATGGAATAGAAAGGAATTACCGGGCGAGTAAACTTAAAATCCCACAGGAGTAGCTTTCGATAAAGCTGTCCGGCCATCCTGATCTGGGTTTTCCGTGGTTTTCCCGGATCACTCCACGTGAATGCTGGTATGGTTCCTCACAATAGCCCATGGGCGCCTCCTGCCATATTCCGTATATCCCTTCCAAACCATTACCCTTTCGGATAGGTGCAATGCACCCTACCGCCACACACTTTTAGTGAATCGTGGAGTAATACTAATATAATACTACTAGCTCGTACCCGAGACTTCGTACGCGTGGATTAAGATTTTTTTTGCCAGAATTAAATATAGAAAGTTGTTGGTAGCGAAGGATTGGTCCCAAACAATATCGAATAGGAATATGACAGGAAAGCTATCACTATATCATTGTACCGTCGAACCTGTCTCTTGAAGAGAATCAATTTCAAACATATTTCTGTCACCATTCGATAAGGTCTCAAAATTTCGTGACTACAACTGATAATCATACTGGAAAAAATAACCTGCGCCCTTCATACAGATTTCCTTATAAAATTCATCACAACGATATAGCCATTTAGTCGTCAAAACGTAACAAAAAGACAGAGACTTACTTCCGTATTTATAATAATACTAGCTGTTACCCGCGACTTCGTACGCGTGGACTTGGAGTTTCAATTCCAGAATTGGATATAGAAAACTGTTAGTAACGTAAGATTTGTCCCAAACAACACCGAGTCGAGTCGACATAATATGATGGAAAGCCATCATTATATCATCCTATCATCTAATCTGTCTCATGAAGAGAATCAATTTACAACATATTTAAAAACAGAAAAGTAAGCGAAGGTGCGGGGATGTGTGTGTGTGTGTGGGGGGGGGGGGGGGGGTTTAACTGATGGCAGCTTTATTTCAGCTTGGTTTTTTCTTCTTTATTCAACATGAGCATCTGAATCTTATAATCTAATAGCAGCACATTGTCTTCTAGACCTGCACCTTAGGCCAGGTTTACGTCCGTAAGGCATGTCAAAAAAGGAAGACAAATTGGTGCCAGAAACTTTTATACAGACACAAATGAATAGTACAGTGCAGAGCAAATTGACTTCTATACTAAATAATAAGTTTTGTTTCTTATCGAAATTTATTAATAAATCAAAGCACTAACAGATTGCGTGACTGAGCAACCAACGTAACATTACAGACTAACACACGAATCTGTCTGTCTTTCATCATTCGATAAGTTCTTAAAATTTCGTGACTAAAACTGTTATTCATGCCGAAAAAATGTCCTGTGTCCTTCCTACACTATTTCACTTGTTAAATTCCATCAATATTGATATAGCCATTTAGTCGTCAAAACGTAACAAAAAGACAGAAACTTACTTCCACATTTATAATATAATAGCTGGTACCCACAACTTCGTTCGTGATTGTAAAGTATTCATATTGACAGCTGTAGACATCTAACCACCATAGTGCACGATGGGAGACTCGATACTATTACCACACACAAATACCAGTCTTCTGCGCTATGTAGTTCCGGCAGCAAAGTAAAATTTACGGATACACACAAGTCTTTGGATGAAATACGAAAATATTCATGATCGACCAATTTCGAACACCATATCTCACACACTCCCACAGTTACCGAATTTCAGCCAACGTTGTGATCGATGGGTGACTCTGTGTTACTACCACACACAAACGCCAGTGATCTGCGATTGATAGTTTTCACTTAAAAGTGATACAACGTGACACATGCGTCTTTGGCAGAAATATGAAATTGCCGCAGGTCGACCATTTTATCCCCCATTTCTCCCACACCCCCATAGCTACCGACATCTAACAACCATAGTGCACTACATGAGATACGATTCTACTACCAAACACAAACACCAATGCTCTATGCTATGTAGTTGTGGCAGAAAAGTGACATATGCGGAGACAGTCGAAATTACGAAAATATCCTTGGTCGGCCACTTACAACCACCATATCTACCACAGTAACCACAGTTTCTGAAATTCGGCCGCTGTTGTGATCGAAAGGTGACTCTGTGCTACTACTACACACAAACGCCAGTTATCTGTGATCTATAGTTTTCGCTGAAAAGTGATACACCATGACACTTTTGTCTTTGGCAGAAGTATGAAATTGCCACAGGTCGATCACTTTCAACCCCCATATCTCCCACACCCCCATAGCTACCGACATCTAACAACCATAGTGCACTACATGAGATACGATTCTACTACCAAACACAAACACCAATGCTCTATGCTATGTAGTTGTGGCAGAAAAGTGACATATGCGGAGACAGTCGAAATACGAAAATATCCTTGGTCGGCCACTTACAACCACCATATCTACCACAGTACCACAGTTTCTGAAATTCGGCCGCTGTTGTGATCGAAAGGTGACTCTGTGCTACTACTACACACAAACGCCAGTTATCTGTGATCTATAGTTTTCGCTGAAAAGTGATACACCATGACACTTTTGTCTTTGGCAGAAGTATGAAATTGCCACAGGTCGATCCACTTTCAACCCCCATATCTCCCACACCCCCATAGCTACCGACATCTAACAACCATAGTGCACTACATGAGATACGATTCTACTACCAAACACAAACACCAATGCTCTATGCTATGTAGTTGTGGCAGAAAAGTGACATATGCGGAGACAGTCGAAATACGAAAATATCCTTGGTCGGCCACTTACAACCACCATATCTACCACAGTACCACAGTTTCTGAAATTCGGCCGCTGTTGTGATCGAAAGGTGACTCTGTGCTACTACTACACACAAACGCCAGTTATCTGTGATCTATAGTTTTCGCTGAAAAGTGATACACCATGACACTTTTGTCTTTGGCAGAAGTATGAAATTGCCACAGGTCGATCACTTTCAACCCCCATATCTCCCACACCCCCATAGCTACCGACATCTAACAACCATAGTGCACTACATGAGATACGATTCTACTACCAAACACAAACACCAATGCTCTATGCTATGTAGTTGTGGCAGAAAAGTGACATATGCGGAGACAGTCGAAATACGAAAATATCCTTGGTCGGCCACTTACAACCACCATATCTACCACAGTACCACAGTTTCTGAAATTCGGCCGCTGTTGTGATCGAAAGGTGACTCTGTGCTACTACTACACACAAACGCCAGTTATCTGTGATCTATAGTTTTCGCTGAAAAGTGATACACCATGACACTTTTGTCTTTGGCAGAAGTATGAAATTGCCACAGGTCGATCACTTTCAACCCCCATATCTCCCACACCCCCATAGCTACCGACATCTAACAACCATAGTGCACTACATGAGATACGATTCTACTACCAAACACAAACACCAATGCTCTATGCTATGTAGTTGTGGCAGAAAAGTGACATATGCGGAGACAGTCGAAATACGAAAATATCCTTGGTCGGCCACTTACAACCACCATATCTACCACAGTAACACAGTTTCTGAAATTCGGCCGCTGTTGTGATCGAAAGGTGACTCTGTGCTACTACTACACACAAACGCCAGTTATCTGTGATCTATAGTTTTCGCTGAAAAGTGATACACCATGACACTTTTGTCTTTGGCAGAAGTATGAAATTGCCACAGGTCGATCACTTTCAACCCCCATATCTCCCACACCCCCATAGCTACCGACATCTAACAACCATAGTGCACTACATGAGATACGATTCTACTACCAAACACAAACACCAATGCTCTATGCTATGTAGTTGTGGCAGAAAATTGACATATGCCGAGACAGTCGAAATACGAAAATATCCTTGGTCGGCCACTTACAACCACCATATCTACCACAGTACCACAGTTTCTGAAATTCGGCCGCTGTTGTGATCGAAAGGTGACTCTGTGCTACTACTACACACAAACGCCAGTTATCTGTGATCTATACTTTTCGCTGAAAAGTGATACACCATGACACTTTTGTCTTTGGCAGGAGTATGAAATTGCCACAGGTCGATCACTTTCAACCCCCATATCTCCCACACCCCCATAGCTACCGACATCTAACAACCATAGTGCACTACATGAGATACGATTCTACTA
The DNA here is from genome assembly GCA_031002005.1 of Vandiemenella viatica. Classification (NCBI taxonomy): domain Eukaryota; kingdom Metazoa; phylum Arthropoda; class Insecta; order Orthoptera; family Morabidae; genus Vandiemenella; species Vandiemenella viatica. Next base: position 79,669,626 of record JARYHS010013630.1, read on the forward strand.
CCAAACACAAACACCAATGCTCTATGCTATGTAGTTGTGGCAGAAAAGTGACATATGCGGAGACAGTCGAATTGCGAAAATATCCTTGGTCGGCCACTTACAACCACCATATCTACCATACCACAGTTTCTGAAAATCGGCCGCTGTTGTGATCGAAAGGTGACTCTGTGCTACTACTACACATAAACACCAGTTATCTGTGATCTATAGTTTTCGCTGAAAAGTGATACACCATGACACTTTTGTCTTTGGCAGAAGTATGAAATTGCCACAGGTCGATCACTTTCAACCCCCATATCTCCCACACCCCCATAGCTACCGACATCTAACAACCATAGTGCACTACATGAGATACGATTCTACTACCAAACACAAACACCAATGCTCTATGCGATGTAGTTGTGGCAGAAAAGTGACATATGTGGAGACAGTCGAAATACGAAAATATCCTTGCTCGGCAACTTACAACCACCATATCTACCACAGTAACACAGTTTCTGAAATTCGGCCGCTGTTGTGATCGAAAGGTGACTCTGTGCTACTACTACACACAAACGCCAGTTATCTGTGATCTATACTTTTCGCTGAAAAGTGATACACCATGACACTTTTGTCTTTGGCAGAAGTATGAAATTGCCACAGGTCGATCACTTTCAACCCCCATATCTCCCACACCCCCACTAGCTACCGACATCTAACAACCATAGTGCACTACATGAGATACGATTCTACTACCAAACACAAACACCAATGCTCTATGCTATGTAGTTGTGGCAGAAAAGAGACATATGCGGAGAAAGTCTAAATACGAAAATATCCTTGGTCGGCCACTTACAACCACCATATCTACCACAGTACCACAGTTTCTGAAAATCGGCCGCTGTTGTGATCGAAAGGTGACTCTGTGCTACTACTACACACAAACACCAGTTATCTGTGATCTATAGTTTTCGCTGAAAAGTGATACACCATGACACTTTTGTCTTTGGCAGAAGTATGAAATTGCCACAGGTCGACCACTTTCAACCCCCATATCTCCCACACCCCCATAGCTACCGACATCTAACAACCGTAGTGCACGACAGGAAAGACGATTCTACTACCACACACAAATACCAAAGGTCTATGTTATGTAGTTGTGGCAGGAAAGAGAAGTATACGGAGATACGAATTTTTGGTCGAAATATGAAAACGCCCTGCACTGACCAACTTTAATCATTATATCTCCCACATCGCCACAGCTATCGGCATTCGGCGAACGTTGTGCACGACAGGAAACTCCATGCTACTTCCACCAACAAACATCAGTGATCTGTGCAAGGTAGTGGTGGCTGAAAAGTGAAATATAGGAAAAAACACGTCTATTTTTATATATATATAAGATTTATTTCTATTGACACCTAACCTAAAAAGATAAATGAGGTACCATTTAGAAGATTAAGGTCTCCACTCAGGCAGCGTTAAAAATTAAGAACAAATTTTTTTCGGAATTTCACCCTTAACCCTTTCGTGACCAGTGGGAACTAAGGGAGGAAGGCCGCCAAAGTATAGCAAAAGAGAAATATTAGAAGCGATTCCCACTTCTTTATTTTTGGCCTAAGTACACTGGTAATCATTGTTCCCATGTCTAACTTGTGCTCCCATCTCTACTGTAGTGTGGTAACTACGTGTAGTTTATCAACTGGCTCAAAGAAGCTGTCGTATGTCTACATTCTTAGTCAATCAATGCAGTGGCGCGATTTCTGAAGCATAAGGATCTCAATAATTCGACCGCAACAGCTATATTTGTATTCAGCGCTTTTCTGTTGTGTGTGAAGTGACTTGTTTTATATTTTTCTACTTTCATATTTACTAAGGAGACAGTATATGACAGTATTTAGAAAATTTCACTGAAAACCATAGAAATATTGCAAGGAAAGTTAGTGGGAATTATTTATCCCACTGAACTGTTTGGGATGTGCAAATTATGTAGCTGTAAGTCGGCATTTTGTTTATTGTGCGTTTCCCATTGTTTAGAATGCCTGGGCTCACGCCAGAAGAGATTCTGTGAATTTTGCACTCCTTACTAGAAGATGTAGAAGATTCAGATTTCGATGCTGATTCAGATTCTGATGAAGATTCAGTGAATACTTCACAAATTTCGAACGATGTTAGATGTAACATTATTGTGCAAAGTGATGATAATGGTTTCGATTTGACAATAGAAGCTAGCGAAATTGGAAACATGTCAAACAGAAGTTGCAGTCAATGTAGCACAAAGGACAAATAAAAGAGAACAAAAAGAACAAAAGTAATGTGTAGCAGCTGTAGTGTACCTTTGAGTGTAGCACCATGCTTTTCCATATTCCACAGTACATCACCATAGTGAACTCAAATGACAACACAAATTAATACATGTATAAATGCAATATTTCTGATGTTTTTTTGCACTTAAAAATAAATAAAACTTTTTTAAAATTTCCCGAGTTGAGTTAGTCCAGAGTTCAGTGGGAACAATAGTTCCCACTAATTTTTTTGTAATTATAGACTAATTATTCACATTCAAGATTGAAACTATAATTTTAAGTGTGGTTTCTTAGCCCAATAAAGTGCTCATAAGAATTCCACAACTTTTGTAAATAATTTGGTCAGGAAAGGGTTAAAGGGCAAAAGTAAAAACTGTGAATGTCGTGCACATGAGACAGTTCAGAGCCAAGCCTCTAGATAGCAGTAGCACACATCACAGAGATATTAATAAACTGCTTCACTGTTGTCAACTTTTGTTACGTACCTACTGGTATTATACTGAACAAATAAACAATTGAAACAAATAAGGCGGTTCTTCTTTCGCCCTATTACAAGCCCCGCAACTTTACTATCCATTCTATTGTGGGTCATCTAGTAATAATTAATTGACACAAGTCTGTATTGTGTCAGTAGAATGAATAAGAAGAAAAGCTAAATTCAGTTGTGATCATATGATAGTAATTGATGTGTCTGTATTGTGTCAGCAGAATGGAAGTGAAGAAAAATTGAATTGAGTTGTGTTCATTCAGCTATTATTTGCGGTTACAGCAATGAGTAGTAGGCAAAGGTTTTTTTTTTTTTTTTTTTTTTTTTTTTTTTTTTTTTTTTTTTTTTTTTTTTTTTTTTTTTTTGTACTTATGAATTAGATGACCCTGGTAACTGTAGAGAGAGAATCTATCACTCACCACAACAAAAGACATACTGAAACAATATGATACATCAGGGAAAACTTTTGGATAATGCCCATTTACTGAGAAGTGAATGAATGTGACTGCGGCATTACGGGGATTGATCAGGTATTTAGTGGACTTTTGATGGTGGAGGGTGAGGATACCAGAATGTTGTCCAAGACAACTGAGAAAGAATTCTTCCAGTTTCCACATTCGAAGGATGACATTTTGGCAGAATTTCTTCAGTTTTTCTAGAGCAAAACTGCACTTTGATGTGTTTTACTTACTCTACTGAGCACTACTTATTGGCTTGAATAGTCCGACCAATCAGGAGAGCACAACTGCCACATGATTGGGCTACTCATTGGTAGTTGCAGCATCCGTTGTCCTCTCTGCAATAAGGGAAGCCATACATTATGTAGGTGACTGTCTTCATTGATAACAGTAGGGTGTTGAGCATTAAGAGCTGTCACAGATCTCACCAGGAAACAACTGAGTAAGATCAATATTTCAGCAATTCACAAAACCTATAAATAGATCAGCACCTCCCCCCCCAAAAATGCAGAGGTTTACAACCTTCCTCACCACTGGGGATTGGTCTGTATTGGAGAGACTGGCTGCACACTACATGAGAGGCTGTGAGAATGCATCTACATATGAAACAACATGGACACCTCGGCAATTGTGCGACATTCATTTATGGCCGACGATGCTATGGACATTGAAAATTCATACTTCATTCAAAAGAACATCAGTGGGGTACAGGTGGAAGAGATTGCTAAACTCAAAATAATATCAATGAAGACAACTGCCTACAGCTACATGATGCATGACTTGCCCTGCTGTGGAGAGATCAGCTGATACCATGAACACCAGTGATCAACCCAACCAACTGACAGCTGTACATTTGTGACTGCCTGGGCCAATAAAACAATTCAGAAAGTCATTAATTGTTCTCAGCAGAGCATTTAAAGCACATCAAAGTGCAGTTTCACCCTAGTTGGAGGCCAAAGGAATTCAGCCAAACTGTCAGCAATTAACACTAGGGCACGGCACCATCCTGAGAACATCTTAACTGTCTAATCTGTTCATGGAAGCCTTCAAATGCCTCTAATTTTTCCAGTCTCAATTTCGAAGTGCTTGAATGCCTTCCTTAGTTCTGAAGGTTTACTTTATGTGCCTTTTTTATGCTTCTGCTATTGCAAATTATTGGTTTCCCTCATTTTCAACAGAGCTGTATTATAAAGCATTTTTTTTTTGTAATAATAAAATAATGACTTCAGATTTGTTTATTTGGGGATTCTGGAAAGCAGCAAACATAATTTGGGAAAAATGCATGGTTCTAGTTTAATACTTTTCAAAACTAACAATATTGTTTACCCAGATTACAAAGAACTGATGTAACATTTTACTGGAAATGATATGTCTGTATTTATTAATTTTTTTAACAACGTGAATCTGGATACATAATGTAGTATTACATGATTAAACATGACTGAAGGATGTTTGCCAAAATTAATATTTATTTTGCTTCAAGATAATTTACTTCTGATTGGTTGGAAAATCTTCATAGGTATAATGCTACAGAATGTTAAACCCACTTTATTTTGGTTTGGTTGATTGTGAGTTTAAGAAGCAACCCCTTTAGTTTTCTAAAGAGAATACCAGTGTTTTTTTTAAGAGTGAGTAGGTGATACAACTTTGCTATACTGTGTATAAAACCCATTGTGTGAGAGTAAACTGCATCACTGACATACATTGGACGTATTGAGGCCATTTTCGTACTACATGTTATTAAGATAGAGAGCAAAGTTTAAGGATTGCAGTCCCACAGTGTTTTGAATTACACATTTGTGGATTGTGTCATTGGTCAATTATGCGGGATCCAGATGTAATGGCAAAACTTTCCTGGGGTTATGAGTAAACGTTTCAGTCAGATACTATAACCATGCTGTGTAGGCTTTGGATGTTAGGATTGTTCTTGCTGCTATTTTTTTTCTTCTTATGGCTTTTACACGTCATCGATGTTGAAGTCATTGGAGGTCGGAGGGGATTGGGGTACTAGGAACAGGAAGGAATTTGGTCATGGTCCTTTTGAAGGAAGCATCCCAGCATTCACCTGGAGTGATTTGGGGAAACCATGGAAACGCAATCTGGATGCGCGGATGGGGAATCGAACCTCCATCCTCCTGAACTGCAATTTGGTCACTAGCAGATTGGATAACCTCAATCAGGAAAGGTATATTGAAATCAAAGTCACTGTAGGATTTTGAAAAACTAAATCATAACTGTACTCTCCAGAAAAAATTTACAAGTTCATCGGCATCGGAATTCTTCACCAAGTTAATAGATTGCAAGTACTGTTAAATGATACAAGTCCGGCCAACCCTCAGAACCCCTAACTGCTTCCAGATATGTGATTGTTGCAAGTATTCAAATACACACCTCAAAATTCTAAGATGTCTGCTGGAACCAATTTGTCCTAATCGTTTGCTGCCGGCTACATTCTGGCGCCAAACATTTGCCTGACCTATAATGTGCCTGCTCAACTAACTTCTACTTACTGGCGGACTGACCAACTGACTTTCACGAACTGCTACGTGGAAGTCCCGTGTCTCCTATTTATAAGCATGGCCTGCTGGGGTGTGAGAAAATAGATTCTTCCAGGTTCTCATTGCGACATCAAAAATCTTCAGTCACTAAATAAATTCCTATCAGTCTGGAATTATTACAGTTGGGGTCACTGTTCTAAATGTCAAAACTCATCCTAATGTAAATTTCTGTAGCTGTCCTAGTTTAGCAGCAAAAAATTATTTTCTTTGAAATTCCAAAAATGTTTATAACGTTTAAATTTTAAAAAATACGAAGATGAAATACCCTTTGAAATGGTTTAATTTTTCTACTCTTTCATTTGATACCAAAATCCACTTTTTTTTACTAATTTTAAACTGGTTGAGCGAAAAATGTGAATTCAAATCGTGAATATTTCCTAAGCATTTAAGCTATAGCTCTAAGAATAGCTTTAAAAGATTCTACATTAACTCTTTAATAAGATATCATCACTATTAAACTGTAATAACATAGGTAACAATGAAAGGAAAGAAAAAACCTCGAGGCAATATTTTTATGGAAAGACAGATTAAATACACCCAACACTCACCAAAATTGAAGGGAAGAAGGCAGCAGCAACACAAAACAACACAATAACAAATAAAATACAATATTTTGGGCAAAACCCTTCTCCAAGTCAACAGATTTAAGTGGCTGGGCTTGCACAAGACATGCGTATGACGCAGCTACTCATAGAATGCAACAGACCATCGGAGGTGATGGGGGGAGCAACGATAAAATAATCGCGGGTATAAATCATAAGAAAGATTAAAATGGTTGAAAAAATAATAGTAATAAAAATATAAATAAATAAATAAAAATATAATTGAAATATTGTGCTGGCTAGTGATGGGTGTATAGTGTGAGGATGGAAGATATTAACGGAAATTAAGGCCTGGGGGATGTCTAGTCTGCAGGATGTGTTGATAAGAAAATTCCCATCTGCAGAGTTCAGATTGGGAGGTAGTGTCTGGAAGTACTCTAATGGCTCTGACTGTGAAGCAGTTGTTAAGCTCGCGGGTGTTGTTAGTACTGGCATGGTGAGCAACAGGGAGGTCCAGGTTTTGGGAGTAAACTGTTTTTCTGTGACCATTCATTCTGATGGTTAATGAGTTTGAGGTCAGGCCAATGTAGGAACTTGGACAGGGGAGGCAGGTGAGCTGATATATGAGATGGGTGGTTGTACAGGTGGCATGACCTATTATGGGTTAGGTTTCACCAGTAGTAGCGCTGCTATAGGTAGTGGAAGATGAATGCATACCGCAAGTTTTGCAACTGGGTCTCTTACAAGGGAAGGATCCAAACGGTGGTTTAGGAGCATCAGAGGGTTGATATTTATTTACAAGGATGTTTTTTAGATTAGACGGTCTGCTGAAGGTGACTCAGGGTGTGGTGGGAAGAGTAGTAGGAATATTGTGATGGATTTCACATCCTGCTGACTAGACATCCCCCAGGCATTAATTTCTTCCATCCTTACCCTATACACTCATCACTATCCAGAACAATAGATTTATATATTTTTCAAAAATTTTCAATTATATTTTTATTTATTTATGTATTTATATTTTTTATTACTATTATTTTTTCAACCATTTTAATCTTTCTTATGATTTATACTTGCAGTTATATTATCGTTGCTCCCTCCACCACCTCCGATGGTCTTTTGCATTCTATGAGTGGCTGCGTCATACACAAGTCTTGGACATGCCCAGCCACCTACATCTGTTGACTTGAAGAAGGGTTTTGCCCGAAATATTGTATTTTATTTGTTTTTGTATTGTTTTTTGTTGCTGCTGCCCTCCCCCCTTCAACTTTGGTGAGCATGGGGTGTATTTAATCTGTCTTTCCATATAAACTGTAATAACAGTTATTTAATAGCTTTTTCAGCCATTTACAATTTCACCATCTCCCTCTTATAATTTGAATTCTAAGCAAGCTGCTGGCAGCAACTGCCATCGTGGGATGAATTTTAATAATTTTTTTTTCAGATATAAGCCAAACTGTGGCATAAATTTAAAAAACCAATTGAAGTGTCACGCCCAGTAAAATTTCTTCTTTCATTTAAACATAATAACTCTTGATGAAAGTTTTGTCTCCCAGAA